>OZ005655.1:13393109-13768109 GCA_963930645.1 Salticus scenicus | reverse complement strand
ACAAATTTTCGTTTCTGCAGATACGATCGCCTCAATCCTGAATAAGGAGAGGAGAAAAAGCGGATGTAACTCACTTGGGTTAGCTTTGATACGGCATGCATTAGCGATTCGTGATGCGGTGATATGATTCGGTGTATCGACACTTTTCATTGGTAAACTCTTTACATCAGAACTTCATTTTCGTGTCTATATATATCGTGTCTATATATTATTCATTTTCGTGTCTATAAACTTTGTTTTCACGCCGCGCCTGCCGCTCGTGTCGTGTGTATTTATTGTATTGTAAAAAAAAAAAAAAAAAAAAAAAAAAAAATACGTGTGGCACTCGGGGACTGCCGCGGTAAAGCTATTGCATAGCATTGTTTATCAACTTATGCAATTATAATTATTTATTTATTTTATTTTTGACCCTTCCGCTCCCTCCCCCTTTCCCGCCCCTCCAAATAATTTTAAAAATTCAAAAATATCCGCAATTGATTTGTATGTATCGAAAACCTCGATGTACCAAATTTGAATGATCTAACTCTATTTCCTCTGCCCCCCCCCCCTCCCCGGCCCTTCTAATAACTTTACACTTTCAAAAATATCCCCATTCGATTTGCAGCCCTCTAAAACCTATCTGTACGAATTTTCAATGGCCTAACTGTATTTCTATTTTTTTTTTTTTTTTTTTTTTTTTTGCCCATAGCCCCCCTTACCACCCCTCCTAATAATTTTACAAATTCGAAAATATCCGCAATCGATTTGTAAGTATCGAAACCTCTATATACCAATTTTGAACGATCTAACTGTATTTTTATTTTTTTGCCCCCTCCCCCTCTCCTCTCCCCCCTTCTCGCCCCTCCTAATAACTTTACACTTTCGAAGATATCCCCATTCGACTTGCAGGCCTCTTAAACCCATCAGTACCAATTTTGAACGGCCTAACTGTATTTCTATTTGTTTTTGCCACATAGCCCCCTTACCGCCCCACACCCATACCCGCCCCTCCTAATAATTTTACAAATTCAAAATCATCCGCAATCGATTTGTAAGTATCGAAAACCTCTATGTACCAATTTTGAACGATCTGACACTATTTTTATTTTTTTTTGCCCCCCTCTCCCCTCCCCCCTTCTCGCCCTTCCTTATAACTTTACACTTTCGAAAATATCCCCATTCGAATGCAGGCCTCTTAAACCTATCTGAACCAATTTTGAACGGCCTAACTGTATTTCTATTTGTTTTTGCCCCATAGCTCCCCTTACCGCCGTACCCCTACCCGCCCCTCCTAATAATTTTACAAATTCAAAATCATCCGCAATCGATTTGTAAGTATCGAAAACCTCTATGTACCAATTTTGAGCGATCTGACACTATTTTTATTTTTTTGCCCCCCTCCCCTACCCCCTTCTCGCCCCTCCTAATAACTTTACACAATCGAAAATATTCCCATTCGACTTCCAGGCCACCTAAACCTATGTGTACCAATTTTGAACGGCCTAACTGTATTTCTATTTGTTTTTGCCCCATAGCCCCCCCTTACCGCCCCACCCCCCTACCCGCCCCTCCTAATAATTTTACAAATTCAAAATCATCCGCAATCGATTTGTAAGTATCGAAAACCTCTATGTACCAATTTTGAACGATCTGACACTATTTTTATTTTTTTGCCCCCCCCGCTCCCCTCCCCCCTTCTCGCCCCTCGTAATAACTTTACACAATCGAAAATATCCCCATTCGACTTGCAGGCCTCTTACCCTATCTGTACCAATTTTGAACGGCCTAACTGTATTTCTATTTGTTTTTGCCGCATAGCCCTCCTTACCGCCCCACCCCCCTACCCGCCCCTCCTAATAATTTCACAAATTCAAAAATATCCGCAATCGATTTGTAAGTATCGAAAACCTCTATGTACCAATTTTGAACGATCTGACACTATTTTTATTTTTTGCCTCCCCCCCCGCTCCCTTCCCCCCTTCTCGTCCCTCGTAATAACTTTACGCAATCGAAAATATCCCCATTCGACTTGCAGGCCTTTAAAACCTATCTGTACCAATTTTGAACAGCCTAACTGTATTTCTATTTGTTTTTGCTCCATAGCCCCCCCACTTGCTGCCCCACCTGGGGGCTGAATTTCTAAAATTAAAGAAACTGGTTTTTAGATAGTTGCATTAGCTATATTTTAGAGCAAAATTTTCACGTTTATCTATTTTTTTTTTTTTGAGATATATAGGATTATGCGAAATCACGTTTTGCCCCCCCGCCCCCCTTGGGGACCGAATTTCAAAAATTCCAGAAACCGATTTTTAGACATTTCTATTAGCTATATTTTAAAGCAAAAAATTTTACGGATATCTGTTTTTTTGTTTGAGAAATGAAGGATTTTGTGAAATTACGTTTGGAAGTGCCGAAGTCTGCCGAAGTCTGCCGAACTAACTGTCTGCCGAAGTCTGCCGTACTGTGTTAGGTTTTTTTTCGTTACGAAATTTCTTGATTCGGTCGTCGCGCTCAAAGCCCGCGATAAAAGCTATGCAATAGCTTAAAAATTTTTTCGAAAGAATGTGGCTTTGTGACCATTTTTCGAATTTCATATTTCATGCATTTTCAGATTCATGCATAACATTTTTTTTTTTTTTTTTTAAATAAGTGCGTGATTGCTGCTGTTCCGATTTTCATACATTTTCTGATTTATGCACAACAAATTAGTTGCATCTAGTGATTTTTTTTCTTTAATGTATGCGAAGCGTGTATACGTGCGTGGTAGTAAACACACGTAAATTTTTAAAAGCTGCACTAATTATAATGTCTGGTTCAAACTATGCAATACATTTCACAAATATATACAGAAATAAGACTATGGGGAAATTTTTAACGTCTGTAGTTATACGCAAAATAAAAAATGAAGATTCAAACCTTGCTTCAAAAAATAGAAAATTAAGAAATTAATCTTAAAAATACTTTATTGGTTTTTAGCATTTTATATGTAGTAAACGATCTTAGCAATAAATACTAATGGGTATCTTAAGTTATAAAACTGGTAACTTTTCTAATTTTTTTCTTTACTAATCATTAATTATTTTAATTGTGATTAAAATTCTTAGCTTTAAATTTTGTTGTTTAAGCATATAAGTCGATAAAAAAATTATTAATTTCTCTATATATTAAAAAAAAGTAACTGTCGCTGGCGTCAATTTTTTTGTCTGCGACAGCATCTTCTCGCGTAGGGCAAAGTGCTCTGCATCATGAGAGGTATCAGTGTATTCCGACTGCTTCAAGGAAGGCATTTCAGCTGCTTAGAAATTTCTATCATTTTAAATTACGAAGTTATTAACTAAAAACGTCGGGTTTATAAAGGTACTCTATTTGCCACCGGAGAAAAAGTTTCTCTTATGACATTTTTTCTGTGTTTCTGACATCACTTTCCTCAGGAAAATTAAAATGTGATCAATGGTGTAAATAAGAAAAATTGAAAAATTGGCATCTTTGAGATGCTCGAGAGAAGAAAAAAATTATTTAGAATAGCAAAACATGAAAATAACCGATATTTTAAAAATATTAAGTAAAAATTTTTAAGTAAAAATTTAATAAAAATGAAATGAAAATTAGTTTATATTTTTATTTTATATTATTAATTAAGTTTATACTATTAGTTTAGTTTATATTATTAGTTTTTATTTAAACGTTAGGCGAAAAAGATTTAGTAATGAATATAATAATTATGTTAAACAACGATTGGTATACAATTAGAGGTTAAGACCAGAAATTTTTAAAATGAAATTTACGAGACAACAACATAGATTAGTTTATATAAAGATTTAGTTTTTTAACTCAAAACATATTTAAAATGATGGATCTTTACTATGACCAATTTAGCTATTTTTAAAATTTAGAAATGAAGAAGCTCGTACGTTTTTCGCCAAGGATTTCATTTACGCAACCAAAATAGCCATTTTAACTCTAGCCATGCCTTAAATATAGAGGAAAAGGTACTTACGTATTAACGCCACCGCAGCTACAGACTAAGTGCCGCCAATCTACACCTAAAATTTTTGCGACAAATCATAAAATAAAACACTTTATTTAAAATCAAAACACTTTCAAAATTCAAAACACTTTATTTAAAAACAAAGTAGTCAATCAGATTTCGGTGGAAAATGGGCCGATATAGAGTTTAACATAGATTCAAAACAGTCTATTTTCTTTCACCTGATGATGTCGCCATATGAGTTCTGATAAATAAGATTCCAAAAGATGTCTCGCTGTCCCTCAATGTCTCTTGTGTGCGAACAACAAGATTGCTCTTTATTGGCGCATTAGCGGAACTTCTGCTGTGGTGGCGTTAATACGTAAGTACCGAGAAAAATTATAAAATAGTGCAATAATAATAATAAAATTTGCCTGATGTAATAAATTATTTAATTTATTACATCAGGACTTTTTTTTTTGTCTATTTTTCTATGTAATGGAATGAAGTAACTGCATTGCTAAAATATTTTAGTTACACCCAGTGGCGAATTTAAGGGGGGAGGGGGCTAGGGGGCTTAACCCCTTCCCCGCCCCCCCCCCCCCCCCAAAAAAAAAAAAAAAAAACACTGACATTCACAATTGAATATTACATTGGTAAATTTTTCATTGATCTGGAATAGCATCTTGAAAAATCTTAGCTCCCCCAAAAAGTTAAGTTCTGGATCCGCCACTGATTACACCTAATACAGGACCTCACTGGCAGATTTAAAATTTTTCATTTATTTTGAAGACAACTTAAATTATCTATCTCAGTTATGCATGCCAAGATTTTTGCAAGAAAAGTCTAAGCTACTTCGGTGCCAAATTTAAAATTTCGCCAAGAGGTTAAACTGTACCATTTCTTTAGCACATTTTTTTTTTTTTCAATTTTATTTTAAATATTTTTTAACTTAATTCAAGAGAGAAAAAAAGAAGAACATTTTTTATTTGGTCTAAATGTACAAAATACCTCCAAGTAAAATATTATCCGTATTATTAGAAAGAAAATGGCTACAGTAGTTTTTCCTGTACCCATGGCCCGACTCAGCCTAATTGGGGCCCGGCACAAAAACTTCTTTGGGGGCCCCCTCTGCTTCACTACTTAAGCAAAAACTTTTTTGGGGACCCCTCTGTTTCACTACTTGGGTAAAAACTTCTTTGGGGCCCCCCTCTGCTTCACTACTTTAGTAATGAAGAACCGAACTTTATGGAGGTATTTTAATTTTTCACCTCATTATAGATCCCTTTTATTTCTGATTGTTAACTTTGACATCTGTCTGTGAAAAATGCATATCCTTGCTGACGGAATTCAGCTAAATTTTCGCAATTACGTTGGCTCAATTAAGCCGAATTTTACACTATACTGATATTTTGTTTCAAAAAAGTTCATTAAAGAAGGAAACGTTAAATAAACTTTCTATTCGATTTGGGGCCCCCTCTGATGTGGGGGCCCTGGGCAACTGCCCCGTATGCCTCTGCCTTAGTCAGGCTCTGCCTGTACCATTGATGCCTCTATAAATTGAATTAAATTAAATTATCCAATATCATATTTCATTCTCCACACGCATTTTTTATTTTCTAAATTCAATATTATATAATATATATGTAAAAAAATCAAGGTGTAATCAGTACATATCCAGAAGATGAAGCCAACAAATATTTAGAAGCCATCATTAACACAAGTTCAGGAGATATCGCCAACAACTATTAAGATATCATGATCAATATATACCAGTAGATATCGCCAACAGTAATAATTATTCAGAAGATATCGCCAACAGTAATAATTATTCAGAAGATATCGCCAACAAGTATTCAGGAGCCATCATGAATATTTATTCAGAAAATATTATCAACATATATTCAAAAGCCATCCAATTTATGAATGGTAATGGTCTATCTCTAATACTCCAAACCGGCAATTCATTATTACAATATAATCAAGGATGAATTTTTCACTTATCAGTAGGTTTCGAAAAATGTGATTTTTTTTCTTTTTTCCCGATTTAACTTGGTATTTAATATAGTTTAAGAAGTGGTAAAATCAGATATTCACGGGCATCTTAGCAAATTCATGGTGACAATGCAAAATCGCTATCTGAAAGAAATTGTCCTGTCGTACTACTACTAATGAAATGTATAAAATAATTGCAATAATCACATAAGATATTTATTTTCAATGGATCTGACTAAATCATATTCTAGGAAAAATGCACTTTAAAAACTTGCATCTTTACTGTTGTAAGAACCATTTTAAACCTTGCTGTACATTGGAAATAAATGCAGAGTGTTACATATTGCCCTAAATTAACTAAAAAAATTCAATAGTAAAAAATATAGGCATTAGAAAAAATAAGTTCATAATTTCTTTAATCTCCTTATATTATTAAAATCTGTACGCATCTGTCTGTCTGTGAGAAATGCCTGTAAGCTCTAAAGCTCCGGCGGTAATGGTCGCATCGCCTCGAAACCGGTGTCGACAGACGCAGAATTTCTTCATCTAGACATCGCGATAATTCGCTAAACGATGCGACCCTAATTAGCGGAGATATTAATTAAAATGTCGACCCATGTCAAATCAAAAAACGATTCAAAATCGGAGGCGACCGCCATTTTGTTCCGGAACCGCGTACCTGAAAAGAAAAAGCAAAGAGAGAAAATTTCGTGGGTTTTTGTAAAGCGATCCTGCTCGAACGGTTCAAGATATCGAAATACACGTCTACCAACAGAAAGAGCATTTATTACCGATTCTTACGGTACAATTTTTTTTTTTTTTTTTAAGTACGGATTTTTTATATTTTTAAAAAAAGTTTTAAAAAGGGTCGAAAATTTCTCTTTTTCTCGATCGTCTTTTTGAAACGCCCTGTACGACCGAGTAACTGTTCCATTTCTTAACAATTGCTATATTTGGAAAGGTCATTTAATTCTCTTTCGAAACATATAAACATTTTTACAAAATACGGATTAGCGATCCATATTTCTAGATTTTACGAAACATCGATTTTTTCACAAAACATTTTATAACTTAAAAGCGTTTAGAGATAAATCTTTTTTTTTTTTTTTTTTTTTTTTTTGTATATAGATCTCGCTTCAACAATTGAATTCCCAAAAGATTGAGAGAAAATTTCAAAAACTGAATGAATTATATTTTTTTAATTTAAGCATTAAACCAGTGAAAACGGCCATCGTCATTCCGTAATGAACTGAATAGTGCTTGCTATCTTGATTCATGGGGTGGGTTACCATGGCAACTGACCTTGACAGAGAAGAGAGAATTCGATATCCGCCCAAACCAAGGAAATATTTTACCACTTGAGACCTTGAGATCACGTTCGTTTTCTACTAGGAATAAAAATTGCAAATTTCAAAATGCTTCAATTTTCTTCTAAATTTTTTTTTACTTTGTGTGCGCAGTTTACAGCACAGGGGATATAGTCCAGTCAATAAATACATTGTACCTTGCAAAAGGTGGGGTAGAAGATTTTTTTTTTTTAATTTGTACATATTAGTACCAATATGAAAAAAACAAGTTATCCAACATGGTCGACACCGGGAGAATTTTTGGCGGCTGAAAAACCTCAAAAATTTCGTACTTATTTTTTATTTATTTATTTTTTTTTTTTGAAAAACCTCTGAAATTTTTGAATTTAGCGATATATTTCTAATATAAAGTTTAAAGAGGATTAAATTTCCTACAATTTTCATCATTACAACTTCTTTGCAGCACTAGTAGCAAGCGCGTCACAGCTTCTTGAATATCGGCCTTTTTCCTCAACTTTGTAAAAAAAAAATGCAAAATTTCTTATAAATAACGCACAATAATTATTTAAATTGGAATCTTCATTTTCAGAAAGCTTAACTCGCCAGATAACTTGGTGATTATTTCTTTCTTTCTTTCTTTTTCTTCCTTTTTTTTTTTTTTTTTGCTATGGACAACAGATACCAAATCTGCTCCCTTTTAATTTTTCCCTTCCCCTTTGTACTTCCTTCACCCCCTCTGCCCACGCACTGATAATTCTGGCCTAACAACAGTAGTGTTTACCAGATTCCAATAACTGCCGATGTATAATGTTGTATAACTGCAACACATAATACACACACACACATACTAAAAAAAAATATTTCAATGTAAATGAATAAATATTAGGGTGCTAATAAGTAAAAACTCAATAAATTGATTTATAAGTATTTTAATTCTACTATCTATTGAATTATAAATCTTTAATGATATTTAGATATAATATATAATGATGTAATGAACAATAACTACTGCTATATTAATATTGTTGATAATAACGATATACACTCTTAATTTTAAATGAACTTTACAAACAGACAAACTGGTTTGAAGAACAAAATCAAATAATTACAGAAATAAATTGTAGAAATTAAACACTTATATATAAAATACAGGAAGATTCCTTTAGCATTGAAACAAAAACAAATAAAGAAATAACAATATATAACATACGTGTCTATTTTCTTCGTGGTCGTTTAGAAGGTCCAGGTTCTTCAGTTTCAAAACTTGTCGGAGGTAGAAGGAAACTGTCGTTCTCAAGTTGTTCCTCTCCATCTTGCGACAATTCCAAAAGCTCTTGGAATATCTCATCCTCTTCAGGCTCGTCCAAATTTGAAATTAACACATTTTCGCAATCTATGCCACTGCAGTTTTTACACATGCTGGAACATTTCAAACCTGCCTTGCGAGAAGAACAGGCTCCACTACACTTTTTCTTACAAGCACAAGACACATTCTTCAGAAGAGATTCAGGTGCAGAATCTCTTTTCATGTCGACAGGCATTAGACCTTCTGCTCTGCATTCCCAACCCCACAGCTCCGGATTAATTTCATTGCCTAACCAACTTTGAATTTGGTGGTCGCACCGATAGGAATGATAACGTCCAGCCTCGCACGTAGGTGGTAGTCGCGAAAGATTTAATTTTCCGCTGTATACTTATTTTGTAAATGAATGAAAACGCAAAGTGTCCAGAGATTGAATGGAATTGTTAATATCACCTGTGTATAATGTTTTTAGAATTTTTTCTCCAGCTACAGTTATGTTATCGTGAAGACTGATGTGTTTTTCTCCACTAAATCCTTCAAGTTTGACACTGACAGTATCCTGTTTATCCATGCATTTAGTGGATGCGATACGACATCAGCCATCTTTGGTCAAGGCAAGATAAAACTATGCAATACTTTTAACAAATTTCCTGAAATGAAGGAAGCAATTAAAGCATTCATGAATCCAAATAATAACAGGAGACTTGGCGTTGAAATATTAGAACTCGAATAAACGACTACGTCAGAAACGCCAAAGAAAAATATTGGAAATGCATACAGCTGTTTCGGCAGCTTTAAGCGTGCCGTCATCAGTGCAAAAAGGATTCTGAATCTGCAGAAGTGCTCGTATATATAGGAGAGGGGCCGAATTTAGTTCAACCAATAGAATTACGGGAAAAGTGGGGAGAGTGGCCAATAGGAATTTATTAAAGTTAGCTGTGTAAACAGTAGAAAAATTAAGAAAATGTGGACTGAATATAAAATTTCCAACAGTCAGACAAATAGGGAATAGCGAAATCACAATTTACAAGGTTTTTAAAATTTTTATAAATATGAAAAGCTTCAAAGAAATCGAGTTCATGAATGGATTTAGGTCTGCAAATTATTTTAGCTGAATTAAATTTAAAAATATGATTTTCATCCCAGCAATGTTTAGAAATAGCCGATTTATTGGTTTCTTGTTTGCGGACGTAATTCATATGTTCTTTTAGACGAAATTTAAGACTGCGTTTAGTTTGGCCAATGTATGATAAACCACACTGACAGGAAATACTATAAATACCCCAAGAATTTTGCGTATCAATGGGATCTTTTAACTGAGAAAAGGTGAGTTTATTGGAAGGCGAAAATATTATTTTAAAATCATATTGTTTGAGAATTTTATCTATGGTTTGACTGGATTTAGGAAAATAGGGTAAGACAATACTGATATTAGAAGAGACTGACTTAGTAGAAGAAATACGAGGGAGTTGTAATTTTTGGATAGCTTTGTCTATAATGGAAGGGTCATAACCTCTGTCAATTGCAATGGCTTTCAGGTATTTAATTTCAGATTTTAATAAACTAGGATTTGAACAAATATTAAGGGCACGGTTTACAAAAGTATAGAAAGCAGCCATTTTTTGGTTAGGTGGGTGACATGAACGTGCATGGGGAGGATGGGAGACAGCAAAATTTTTTCGATAGACGGTGGTTGAAAATCCATTTACAGTGCGAGAGACGAGCGTATCAAGAAATGGAAGGGAGCCATTATTTTCTATTTCATATGTAAACTGGATATTACTGTCAATTGAATTTAAAGTTTCTAAGACATGGTCTATATTGTGATGAGATATGTTGATAAGCGTGAAGGTGTCGTCGACGTAACGGGTCCAAAAAGGAAAGGATATTTTCTTAAAAAGCTTGTTTTCGAAATAGTGCATGTAAATATCAGCGAGAATTGGGGAGAGAGGGGAACCATTGGCTAAACCTTCAGACTGACGATAGAATTTATTTTGGAAAGAAAAAGTGGTTTGTGATAAACAAATGCGGGTAAGAGAGATTAATTCTTGTATTTCAAAAGATGTGAAATGAAACTCTTTTAATCTATTTTCGGCACACGGTTCCATGCTCTCAACCGTCTGAGGTTCCTTTTACAGTGCAAGGGACACCGCATCATCCCTAAATTCATTCAACTGAAATGCAATATTTCTGGTTCCAGTTTTGTTAACAAAGCAGTACTCAGGTCTCATTTTAATATTCTCCGTGCAGTTATCAAAGAAACTCGTACCACCATCGCCAAAATTGAAAGTGGCGCATTCTGCTGTCTCGAAAATAGATTAAAAGAGTTTCATTTCACATCTTTTGAAATACAAGAATTAATCTCTCTTACCCGCATTTGTTTATCACAAACCACTTTTTCTTTCCAAAATAAATTCTATCGTCAGTCTGAAGGTTTAGCCATGGGTTCCCCTCTCTCCCCAATTCTCACTGATATTTACATGCACTATTTCGAAAACAAGCTTTTTAAGAAAATATCCTTTCCTTTTTGGACCCGTTACGTCGACGACACCTTCACGCTTACCAACATATCTCATCACAATATTGACCACGTCTTAGAAACTTTAAATTCAATTGACAGTAATATCCAGTTTACATATGAAATAGAAAATAATGGCTCCCTTCCATTTCTTGATACGCTCGTCTCTCGCACTGTAAATGGATTTTCAACCACCGTCTATCGAAAAAATTTTGCTGTCTCCCTTCCTCCCCATGCACGTTCATGTCACCCACCTAACCAAAAAATGGCTGCTTTCTATACTTTTGTACACCGTGCCCTTAATATTTGTTCAAATCCTAGTTTATTAAAATCTGAAATTAAATACCTGAAAGCCATTGCAATTGGCAGAGGTTATGACCCTTCCATTATAGACAAAGCTATCCAAAAATTACAACTCCCTCGTATTTCTTCTACTAAGTCAGTCTCTTCTAATATCAGTATTGTCTTACCCTATTTTCCTAAATCCAGTCAAACCATAGCTAAAATTCTCAAACAATATGATTTTAAAAAAATATTTTCGCCTTCCAATAAACTCACCTTTTCTCAGTTAAAAGATCCCATTGATACGCAAAATTCTTGGGGTATTTATAGTATTTCCTGTCAGTGTGGTTTATCATACATTGGCCAAACTAAACGCAGTCTTAAATTTCGTCTAAAAGAACATATGAATTACGTCCGCAAACAAGAAACCAATAAATCGGCTATTTCTAAACATTGCTGGGATGAAAATCATAAATTTAAATTTAATTCAGCTAAAATAATTTGCAGACCTAAATCCATTCATGAACTCGATTTCTTTGAAACTTTTCATATTTATAAAAATTTTAAAAACCTTGTAAATTGTGATTTCGCTATTCCCTATTTGTCTGACTGTTGGAAATTTTATATTCAGTCCACATTTTCTTAATTTTTCTACTGTTTACACAGCTAACTTTAATAAATTCCTATTGGCCACTCTCCCCACCTTTCCCGTAATTCTATTGGTTGAACTAAATTCGGCCCCTCTCCTATATATACGAGCACTTCTGCAGATTCAGAATCCTTTTTGCACTGATGACGGCACGCTTAAAGCTGCCGAAACAGCTGTATGCATTTCCAATATTTTTCTTTGGCGTTTCTGACGTAGTCGTTTATTCGAGTTCTAATATTTCAACGCCAAGTCTCCTATTATTATTTGGATTCATGAATGCTTTAATTGCTTCCTTCATTTCAGGAAATTTGTTAAAAGTATTGCATAGTTTTATCTTGCCTTGACCAAAGATGGCTGATGTCGTATCGCATCCACTAAATGCATGGATAAACAGGATACTGTCAGTGTCAAACTTGCAGGATTTAGTGGAGAAAAACACATCAGCAGCACTTCCTGTTCCAGGTTTAAGATAAAACAAGTTGCTCAAAGATTGTCCTAATGCTGTCATCAGAACTAGCCGATCAATATCTTCCCCATCTATAACAACCTTTTCAAGTTCTTTTGTCTTCGAAATGGCAGTGTTGACAATCAGTAAGTCGGCATCCTCTTGAGCCTGCTTGACATCAATGTCACACTCTTCAAATTTTGTACTTAGAAATTTGATTAGACGATCCTTGTTTTGATCGTTTGTCAAAAATATTTCTTGAGGTATGTGATTGATCGTATTAGATTCAAATATTACTTCAGGAGAACAATGTATCTTCATTCGCCGCAATCGTTCAAATCTTTTGGCGCTAGCATGTGCATGATATCCATCAAATACAACCACGACAAGTGATCCATAATGTCTCTTTACCTTTTTAGAAATGAAGAATAGTTCTGAGATATTGTAGCAAAGGAAGAATTGTGAGACCAAATAACTTTATGTAGGAGATATCCCCCATCTACAACAGTTAATGTTTTCTTCTCTGTCATTTCATTACTGTTCATTGGTGCGAAGGCTTTGTATAAAGACGATTTATTTCCTTTTCGCATGCCTTCGTCGGAGAAAAGTGACATCGGGTAGGGAGCAAGCTCGTATGATAAAAATGCTTTCAAGTCTTCATCAGACTGCTTCGAAAGGCACAATCTTTGGAAAAGTGTAAGTGGGTCAATAGCATTAACTTTGAGAGTTCCTGCTTTAAAACAACTAACCACAGATGCTAGAGTTACCACCTTGTCCTTCCTCTTGAAAGTTATATTTTTAAAATTACCATAAGTGACCATTTTCTTAACCATTTCCATGCCAACTTCTTGGGCCAAATGACAGTTAACGTCTGCCTTTCCAACAATACCACTACTTAAAGACTTTATGGTGTCAGTGTCTGGAAAGGGAACGTGTTGTGAAAGCCACTCCCGCAATTTAATTGTATCACTTCTGTCTCTGTCGATACGAGAGCTTCGCATGTCCACATGTTGCTCTGATATTTCATAATGTATATCACAGAAATTTTCAATTTCATCGCAAACGTTCTGCATGACTGTCATTGCTAAAGTCCATTTTGCCAAAACGTTGTCTGAAAATCCTCTCCCACCTGTAATCCCTCCACGGGATTTCATACTTTTCATAAGTGTTTGTTCAATGATTTGATCTGACCAAATTCCACACCAGTATTTCATGGAGCGTCTTATGGTAAACATACCTTTGGAAGTAAAATCGTGAAATTCAGTTGTTTCCATTAATTGTTCTAGTTTCAACATGTCCTGGAGGTATAGGTGCGCACTTTTAGCATATAAGAAATGGCCAGCTGCATGGAAAAATGATAGCGATTTTTGAACAGTGTCAAGATGAAGGTTCCAATTGCCTGTAGTCTCAGCCTCGATAAACTGTTTGAGTAGCGTTACCATACGAAAATATTGAATCCACAATTTTGCAGTGGGTCCCTTACATTCGAGAGCGTACAAAGCTTGTGTAAATTTTGCAACAATATCCTTCAGAGCGGTAGTATTGGCACAGGCTGTAAGTGTCTTGATTACACTTATTAATCATACTTGCAAGTTCAGAAATCTCATAATCAGTAACTTCAATTGTATCCTACACCAAAGAAGCCAAAGCAGAATGCATTAATAAATGCGCTCGCACAGCCCGAGAGTATGCATGTCCAGTCATAATCTTCTCTACACTATTCTCAGCGTAGATGATAGATAACAGCTGCTTTAAGCCACTGCCAGTCATTATTGTACCAATGGCTCCTATGAATGACATTGCAAGATGAAAACCGCCAAGTCTGACAATAATGTTATTCAACGCAGGATCACCACTGGCAACAATGTTCCTTGCTTTAAGATACAATGGCTGATCAAATGTCACGACACACATCTTTTGATTCAATTGTTTGCATTTCTCTGATGCCATTAAAGTGATGTGTATATAGTGTCGATTTGAGTGGGAGGATTGTTAATGAATGGAAGACATATTATCCTTGAACGATCATATTCCATAGATGCTGTCACTTTTTCCATGAATCCATTCCATTCAGGAACACTTGGATTTTGTATCCATTTACTACACAGCCAGACTATATCTGTGGTTAATGGCACTTTATCATTCGAAATCGGATTAAGCTTTTGCAAATCTTCGATTATCACATCTTGTAAACCCCCGCTTCCTCCAAATGTGTGCAGTTCCACATTTCCTGCTTTTTTTACAGTTTCACCTATTGATAGTTCTGTAAGGCGTTTCATACTCTCTTGTGGAAAAAGAGCATGGTGTGGAGTAACACACATGATTCCTCCCATAGCATGGAATGTCCCAGTACCATCTAAAGTCATGCATTAAAATCGGCATTATCGAAAACAAATTGACAAAATGCTTCTTCCTGCACGTGCGTTTTTTGAGGATGTAAGACAGCGGATGTTTCAAGGAGTGAAGCTTCATGGTAGGATGCTGAAAAGCCAAGATATGACAGAATCTCGATGAGATGTTTGGAACCAAACTTTCTGTACAGATATCCACTGATCCCTGCAAGGAGCGATGACATAAATGATCGTGGCCTTACAGCATTGATAACAGAGTGTGATAGAGCAATACATGTTTTTTCCATTTTGACAGAGAACCCCTTTTGTGCTTCAGTATAATGGATTCCATCAGCAGTTTCAGTGAATCAGGAATGACTGATTCAACGTCACCCAAGAAGTTGTCAGATGGGGGATATTCTTTAGTATTATATACCTCAGACCTTATATCTGACAAAATAATGTCTGCAGCTGCTTTGACAATACGTAGTCTTTCTTCTTGAGGATCAGAGGACTTGTTACTATACCAGTTATCACTGAGTATTTTATAGCTAACATTTCGGAAACAAACAACTGCTTTTTTGTTGGCAGTTTCGGCTATTAAAACATCTTCGCCATATTTTTTTTAAAGGCGTGATTTAACTGTAACTGTTCTGATGTCTGGACGAAAATCGCCCTATATTTTATTCATCAAATCCTCGATGAGAAACTGGCACTCCTCTGAATCATTTTCAAGGTAGGAGTAAATGAATTCCATTGCCTCATCAATATTAGTTGCAGGGCGGTATCCTCGTATCATCTCCCTTTTAGGCCTTTGATACAGTTTTCGATGGCAATATCTATGATACAAGGCATCTACAGCGACTAAGTCTTTTACATTTCCGATGCGTTCAAGTATTCTTTTCCCCCACTCATCTCCTCGATTTTCGGCAGCATTTATAATTGTTTCTTTCACACCCAGTTTCATAACATGGTGGATCAAATTTCTTTCCTGCTCGGGAAGTCGTTCCTGTTTTTTAAAGAAATCTTCAGGTATCCCCTCACCACACAAGAAACACTGATCTTTAAAATTGAAACTTTCAGTTCTTGATCGAAGGGATGGAGCCACACAGCTTGGACCAGCACCATCACCAGTCGTATGACGCCGTACATACGCTGCAATCATTCGCTCATTGATGTATCGCTTGTGACAGGCATTGTGGATTTTTACTTGCTTTCGGTTCTTCAAAAAACGCTCATGTTCTTCATTTTGACGTTTTGCACTGCATATTTGCATATTTTGTATACCTTTCTCCTTTACAATCTTTACTTCACCTTCATTTACACTGATTTCACAAATAAAACAAACACTCTGGTCAGACGTAGTCATTTTTTAAAACGATATTGTAATAGAAAAGACTCGCGCATTGAAGCAGTACGTTCGCTCTTTCAAACTGAACTGACTAATATAGGCAGATGTTCAGTCCAGGCAACATATTACTGGATGAGAAGAGGGGAGGGAGCAAGTTTTTGTACCTCCTTCTCTGCTACGAAGCAGATGTTATTTTCCAAGGTCAGACAGCTGACAAAGTCCCTTGCTTTCTTCCTCCGTTTTCCGATGAATGTTCATGCGCCCATTTCTTTGAATTGTTTTAAAAGCATAAGAAAAAAGGCCGATATTCAAGAAGCTGTAACGCGCTTGCAATTAGTACTACAAAAAAGATGTAATAATGAAAATTGTCGAAAATTTAATTATCTTTAAACTTTATATTAGAAAGTATTGTAAAATTCAACCATTTCAGAGATATTTTGAAAAATGCCAAAAAAGTTGTAAATTTTCGAGGTTTTTCAGCTTACAAAAGTTCTCCCGGGGTCGGCCGTGTTAGATAAATCATTTTTTTTCATATTGACACTAATATGTACAAATTTAAAAAAAAAAAAAATTCCACCCCACCTTTTGCAAAGTAAGCCCTTTTTTACGTACCTATTGACTGGACTAATAGTTGCAGTTCAAATTTCATCGATTTTTCAAAAAATTTACATTTTAATTGCAAATTAAATTTTATTCTAATAAGCGTATTTTAATTTCTAATTATGATTAAATTATTTTTAATACATCATTCGAAAGATATTTTAAAGTTCTTTTATATTATCGAAAGTTTTCACCAGATTTACACGCTTAGAAGTGTCCCGAATCAGTTTTTTTTTTTTTTTTTTTTTTTGTATCTCAGCTACTAATTAAAATAATTTCATAAGTAATACTTCATTAGAAAACTTTTTTGATTTATTTTTAATACATCATTCGAAAGATATATTAAAATTCTTTTACATTATCGAAAGTTTTCACGAGATTTACACGTTTTGAGGTCTCCTGAATCAGTTTTCTTTTGTATCTCAGCTACTAATTAAAATAATTTCATAAGTAATACATCATTAAAAAACTTTTTTGATTTGGAATCGAAAAGTAGATTGCGGATATTTCTACCGCCAAATGGCGCTGTAATATTTTCAAATTTCAATATTTCAATTTCTATTTATGACTAAATTATTTTTAATACATCATTCGAAAGATATTTTAAAGTTCTTTTAAATTAGCGAAAGTTTTCACTAGAATTACACGTTTTGAGGTCTCCTGATTCCGTTTTCAATTATGGCGCTGTAATATTTTCAAATTTCAATATTTAAATTTCTATTTATGTTTAAATTATTTTTAATACATCATTCGAAAGATATTTTAAAGTTCTTTTATATTATCGAAAGTTTTCACCAGATTTACACGCTTAGAAGCGTCCCGAATCAGTTTTTTTTTTTTTTTTTTTTTTTTGTATCTCAGCTACTAATTAAAATAATTTCATAAGTAATACTTCATTAGAAAACTTTTTTGATTTATTTTTAATACATCATTCGAAAATATTTTAAAGTTTTTTTACATTATCGAAAGTTTTCACGAGATTTACACGTTTTGAGGTATTTTGAATCAGTTTTCTTTTGTATCTCAGCTACTAATTAAAATAATTACATAAGTAATACATCATTAGAAAACTTTTTTGATTTGGAATCGAACAGTGGAATACAGAAATTTCTACCGCCAGATGGCGCTGTAATATTTTCAAATTTCAATTTCTATTTTTGATTAAATTATTTTTAATACATCATTCGAAAGATATTTTAAAGTTCTTTTAAATTAGCGAAAGTTTTCACCAGAATTACACGTTTTGAGGTGTCCTGAATCCGTTTTCTTTTATGGCGCTATAATATTTTCAAATTTCTAATTATGATTAAATTATTTTTAATACATCATTCGAAAGATATTTTAAAGTTCTTTTATATCATCGAAGGTTTTCAATAGATTTACACGTTTTGAGGTTTCCTGAATCAGTTTTCTTTTGTATCTCAGCTACTAATTAAAATAATTTCATAAGTAATACATCATTAGAAAGCTTTTTTGATTTGGAATCGAACAGTTGAGTACAGAAATTTCTACCGCCAGATGGCGCTGTAATAATTTCAAATTTCTATTTCTATTTTTGATTAAATTATTTTTAATACATCATTCGAAAGATAGTTTAAAGTTCTTTTACATTATCGAAAGTTTTCACGAGATTTACACGTTTTAAGGTGTCCTGAATCAGTTTTCTCTTGTATTTCAGCTACTAATTAAAATAATCTCATAAGTAATACATCATTAGAAAACTTTTTTGATTTGGAATCGAAAAGTAGATTGCGGAAATTTCTACCGCCAAATGGCGCTGTAATATTTTCAAATTTCAATATTTCAATTTCTATTTATGATTAAATTATTTTTAATACATCATTCGAAAGATATTTTAAAGTTCTTTTATATCATCGAAGGTTTTCAATACATTTACACGTTTTGAGGTTTCCTGAATCAGTTTTCTTTTGTATCTCAGCTACTAATTAAAATAATTTCATAAGTAATACATCATTAGAAAACTTTTTTGATTTGGAATCGAAAAGTAGATTGCGGAAATTTCTACCGCCAAATGGCGCTGTAATATTTTCAAATTTCAATATTTCAATTTCTATTTATGATTAAATTATTTTTAATACATCATTCGAAAGATATTTTTAAGTTATTTTACATTATCGAAAGTTTTCACCAGAATTACACGTTTTGAGGTGTCCTGAATCCGTTTTCTTTTATGGCGCTGTAATATTTTCAAATTTCAATATTTAAATTTCTAATTATGATTAAATTATTTTTAATACATCATTCGATAGATATTTTAAAGTTCTTTTATATCATCGAAGGTTTTCACCAGATTTACACGTTTTGAGGTCTCCTGAATCAGTTTTCTTTTGTATCTCATCTACTAATTAAAATAATTTCATAAGTAATACATCATTAGAAAGCTTTTTTGATTTGGAGTCGAACAGTGGAATACAGAAATTTCTACCGCCAGATAGCGCTGTAATATTTTCAAATTTCAATTTCTATTTTTGATTAAATTATTTTTAATACATCATTCGAAAGATATTTAAGTTCTTTTAAATTTTCGAAAGTTTTCACCAGAATTACACGTTTTGAGGTGTCTTGAATCAGTTTTCTTTTATGGCGCTGAAATGTTTTCAAATTTCAATATTTCAATTTCTAATTATGATTAAATTATTTTTAATTCATCATTCGAAAGATATTTTAAAGTTCTTTTATATTATCGAAAGTTTTCACCAGATTTACACGCTTAGAAGTGTCGCGAATCAGTTTTTTTTTTTTTTTTTTTGTATCTCAGCTACTAATTAAAATAATTTCATAAGTAATACTTCATTAGAAAACTTTTTTGATTTATTTTTAATACATCATTCGAAAGATATTTTAAAGTTCTTTTACATTATCGAAAGTTTTCACGAGATTTATACGTTTTGCGGTGTTTTGAATCAGTTTTCTTTTGTATCTCAGCTACTAATTAAAATAATTTCATAAGTAATACATCATTAGAAAACTTTTTTGATTTGGAATCGAAAGGTAGATCGCGGAAATTTCTACCGCCAAATGGCGCTGTAATATTTTCAAATTTCAATATTTCAATTTCTATTTATCATTAAATTATTTTTAATACATCATTCGAAAGATATTTTAAAGTCATTTTAAATTATCGAAAATTTTCACCAGAATTACACGTTTTGAGGTGTCCTGAATTCGTTTTCTTTTATGGCGCTGTAATATTTTCAAATTTCAATATTTAAATTTCTAATTATGATTAAATTATTTTTAATATATCATTCGAAAGATATTTTAAAGTTCTTTTATATCATCGAAGGTTTTCACCAGATTTACACGTTTTGAGGTGTCCGGAATCAGTTTTCTTTTGTATCTCAGCTACTAATTAAAATAATTTCATAAGTACTACATCATTAGAAAGCTTTTTTGATTTGGAATCGAACAGTGGAATACAGAAATTTCTACCGCCAGATGGCGCTGTAATATTTTCAAATTTCAATATCTAATTTTGATTAAATTATTTTTAATACATCATTCGAAAGATATTTTAAAGTTCTTTTAAATTTTCGAAATTTTTCACCAGAAATACACGTTTTGAGGTGTCCTGAATCAGTTTTCTTTTATGGCGCTGAAATATTTTCAAATTTCAATATTTTAATTTCTAATTATAATTAAATTATTTTTAATATATTATTCGAAAGATATTTTAAAGTTCTTTTAAATTATCAAAAGTTTTCTCCAGATTTACACGTTTTGAGGTGTCCTGAATCAGTTTTCTTTTGTATCTGAGCTACTAATTAAAATAATTTCATAAGTAATACATCATTAGAAAGCTTTTTTGATTTGGAATCGAACAGTGGAATACAGAACTTTCTACCGCCAGATGGCGCCGTAATATTCTAAATTTCAATATTTCAATTTCTAATTATGATTAAATTAGTTTTAATACATCATTCGAAAGATATTTTTAAGTTCTTTTATATTATCGAAAGTTTTCAGCAGATTTAGACGTTTTGAGGTGTTCTGATTACGTTTTCTTCTGTATCTCAGACAATTGAGTTAGATCGTTCAAAATTGGTATACGTAGGTTAATTAAGAGGGCCTTAAAAGGTGGGGAAGAAATAGGCGTGCACTGCGCGCGTCCCGCCTAACTTGTGCGCGCAGCGCGCACGGGACTAAGCTGCCGAAGGCAGTGGGACCCGCCCCGACTTTTTAACCAATGAGAATTGATTTTTTTTATTTTCTTCTCTTAAGAATAAAAATTTGATCTGAGGAGGAATATGTGCGCGCAGCGTGCGTATAGCTTCACACGTGCGCGCGCATTAGTTTGCGCTTCCGAAGGAAGTGGGGAGCCGGTACGAGTTTTTACCCGATCAGAAATGATTTTTTTCTTAGGGGGCACGAAAGGTCAGGGAAGGAATAGGCGCGCGCAGCGTGCACGGGACTGCGAAGCCGAAGGCAGTGAGGACCCGGTCCAACTTTGTACCCGATAAAAAATGATTTTTTAAATTTTCTTTTCTTAAGAATAAAAATTTGACTTGAGAAGGAATATGTGCACACAGCGCACGTATAGCCTCTTACGTGCGCGCGCAGCGCGCATGGGTCTGCGCTGCCCAAGACAGTGAGGACCCGGTGTGAGTTTTTACCCGATCAGAAATGATTTTGTTTTTAGGGGGCACGAAGGGTCAGGGAAGGAATACGCGCGCGGGACTGCGCTGCCGAAGGCAGTGGGGACCCGGCTGACTTTTTGCCCAATCAGAAATGATTTTTTAAAAAATTTCTTTTCTTAACAATAAAAGTTACTGTTAGTGATTCATTAATTTTAGTGATTCATTTGAAAATACTGACCCGATAGCGGGCGAAGCCAGCTAGTCAAGCAATAATACCCGAAAAATTTATCGTCAAACAGTGACAAAAATTTAACAAGTGGATCGTATACTAAAGCTGTAACGCTAAATCGTTTAGATGTTAAGAATTTCTCTCTGTTCTAAACAGTTAGTTCTATCGTTGTTTTTATTTCCACAATTTATGGTATGGCTATATCTTAGGAATTACTGCACAGAATCGCATATAAATTTATACGTAGATGCACTTTGACATATATCAGTGCCTTTAAATTTTTGGTATCAATCACTCAACAGTTGGTGCTGCTATACAGTGGTTTCCTCAGTTTAATGGTAAGCTTTATCTCAGGTTCTATTATGTATAATGAAACAAAACTCGATATGTGAGAAGGTGATTATGAGACATTATGCTTATTCGATCTGGATGCATATTGATCAATAGGTGGCGCTGCTGTGCAGCAAGTTACCCCGAAAACGGGAAGACTATATTTCAACTTCTATTGCATGGAACTGTACGAAACTTGATATGTGAGATAACCAATTTGAAAATGTATTTTTTAAGATATTAATTATAGGGAATAAAACTTTCTTTCTTTGGATATTTAGTGTCAATTTTCTTTTAGATGAAAATCGTCTGCATTCATCAAAGTAGATGATTTTAATAAGTAATAGTTTTTCAAAATTTTAATATTTGTACTGACTGAATTTGTATACGAAAATATAGAAAAAAGTCTTGTGGTGGCCACAACGAACTAATTTCTTTGATCATTTTTCTCTACATTAGTGTAAAAAATCCCGTAGTCTCTATTTGATTAGTGTTATCATACCACAGTTAAAATAAAATAAAAAATAGATGTAAATTAATAGTTGTTTAACCTTTTTTTTTTTTTTTTTTTTTTTTAATAGAAAATAGGATTATAAGTACATACAGCAGAATGTATCGAATTGAAATTTTCTAAATTTTCTGTGAAAGTTTTCAATATATAATGCATACTTCTGCACGAGCATATAGTGTTGATTAACTATATAGGAAAAGACACTTCCTTATTTAAACATATACTCTTTTTTATTAGATTAAATCGAAGAAACATAATCTATTATAGATATTAAAAACAATTATAAGATTAAAAAAAAAAAAAAAAAAAAAAACTTTTTATATACCTTGTTTTTAAATTTTCTGATGAATCATTAATAAATACGCGAGGATAAAAGATAATATTTAAGCACCTGGACTCAATTCAGTGAAAAAAATAAAAGTTGCTTTTAAAAATAAAATACTACTCCTTTTAGGACAACGTATATAAGTATCGTGAACTACATTAGCACTTATCAATGTGTATAAAATTTTTAAAGTGATAATGACGTCAATTAATTTTTGGGAGATGCATAATTTAACTTTTTATAATTTTTTAACGTTCACGTTGAATTAAATGTACTTATTTTTATGTCGAAAGAAAATGAACTCGCAATTTTTTTTTCAACAATTAAATTATAGCTAATATTTTAATGACTATTTTATAGCTGTTAAGAGCTTATTATTTTTATATTTTAATTAATTAAAAGAAAACTATTCGAAAATCGGATTTCGAAGTATTGTGTTGTCCCCGTGTTGTGAGCTATTGTGAAAGTTTCAAATGTCTAGCTAGTAGGGAAGTTAGTTAAAACTAGATTGCAAGATTTGTACCGGACAAACAAACAAACAAACAAGAATCGAAGTTAATAAAAACATGGTAATGAAAACTGCTCTAACATACATTAAAAAAAAAAAAAAAAAAAAAAAATGATCACATATGTTTTATGAATTAATAATATATACAAATAGAACCGGTGATTTTATTTATAAAAATAGGAAAAATATGTTGTGAGGAAATATCATATTTAATCAGAGACAAAAAGTAAAAATCTTATATTGTTCTCCCAAAATTAATTTAGTTAAAAATAATTAAATTTTTGTCAGAATGCTAATTATATAATTCATCGCTGGTCTCCTTTTATCACCTTCAAAAGAGATTTAAAGAGAAAAGAAAAAAAAAAAATAATAACAAATAATAGAAGAATAAAAAATCGATATATAGAAACATCTTTTGATGTATAGAAACGTTTATTTCCGTGCAATGACTGTGGACGTTTAAAAAACTTTTACTAGAGATTTTCGATACATAAAAGCTCGGTATATGAATGTTTCACTGTATATTCCTGAAAGATAATGATAAAACATCGATAAGTAAATTGTATATATCTATCTATCTATATCTATATATATATATATAATCAATGTTTAAGAAATGTTAGGAAACAAAAACGAAATTTTATACACAACAAACATTAAACTTGAAATTAAAAAACTAAATTTTTGCCCGAATTTGGTGAAATTTGACCAGTTAAAGATAATTTCTCTTTATTAAAAAAATAATAGACATGATTTAGGAGTTAAAAACAAAAAGAAAATAACTCAAATGGAAAGTCATAAATAGAAATAAAATACTCAGTTGTAAAAAATAAATCTCACAAATCATATACAAATATTTTTTACTATGCCTGTTTTGGCATTATACGACTGTGGTTTCATGCATTTGGAGATTTCACCTTCAAGATCATCTGCTTCGATTGCATCATACTCCCGAATCAAAAGATCTATCTCTCTTCTCCCCATTTTCCTTTCTTCGATTTTTTTTTTTTTTTTTTTTTAACCTTGTATCACACAAAAGAATATTTCCCCCATTCTGTTCAACAGATATTTCCACTATAATAACTGAACCCTGTATTAATCCAGTACTTCGTCATTAGTAAAAAATATTGATAATGCATTTTTAAAATACCACATTTTCTTGCATGTAGAGGGCAGGTTTTTTAATTGTGTTGGCTATGGTATTCTTCTATATTGCTGCAAAAATTAAATAACTCTTTGAGGTAGCTTTTATTTAATGCGTTTGATTGCATTTTAAGAGTTAATATTATCTTAAATTTATAGAAGTAGATGAAAATAAATATTTTTATCGAACAAAAACATTTATTTTTAAAAACTATTTTGATAATTTTCATTCGAAAAAAAAAAAAACACTAGTTGGCATAGGTGGACTCTGCTCAGTTCCCCATCATATTTATGTTCTCATAAATTTCTAGTGCGAGACATATTATAATCATGTTAAAAGAAATGAATTTGACCAAAGCTTGATACAGTGACAGAATGAAATCCCCGCCTAATAGGCTATCCACCGATCACTTCGATATATTTATCTTATTCTAATCTATTATTTTATTTTATCAGGTTCGATTCCGTTGTTTAGTTTTCATGGTAGTACTTCCAATGCAATAACCCTCAAAATTCATATTTTATATGAAAAATTTACAATTTCGCTATGTTGATAAAATCGTAAATTACGAATAATTTACGAAATTTTCCTATTACAATATTTGTATTCAATCATGTTCAAACAAATGTCATAAATGTAATTTTGAAGTTGTCTAATGTATTTACGATCCTCAAAATGTAAGTTTATGCTCAATTTTGCCTTATTCTGACATGTTAAGTAAATCGTAAATTCCAAATAGCTTACGAATTTTTTAAATATGAAAATCCATAGTCTATGATATTCATGCCAGTATCCTAACTAATATTTAAAAAATGGTTTGGCATCTTTACGATGAAAATATCTCTCAAAATTGACGTTTATGTGAAATTTTGCCCTATACTGCCATGTTAAGAAATTCGTAAATTTCCAATAACTTGCGAAATTCTCAAAGTAGAATATTTATAGTTACTGATGTTCATTCTGGCATCAAAACTGATATCTTAAAACTGGTCTGACATTTTTACAGTAAAAAGTTTCCATTTAATGCACGTTTAAGTGAATTTTTGCCCTATACTGCCATGTTAAGAAATTCGTAAGTTTCCAATAACTTGCGAAATTTTCAAAGTAGCATATTTATAGTTACTGATGTTCATTCCGGCATCAAAACTGATATTTTAAAACTGGTCTGACATTTTTACAGTAAATGTTTCCATTTAATGCACGTTTAAGTGAATTTTTGTCCATGTTAAGAAAATCGTAATTTTCTAATAACTTACGAAGTTTGTTAATTCGAATGTTCCAAATAAATAGGGTTCTTGCCAGTATCGAAAGTAATATTTTAAAACTGATCTGATCTCTCTGTGATTATTTGTTCGTGAGATATCGTGTAAACAGACTAACAAACTAACGGACTAACCCACTAACGGACTGACCCACTAACAGACACCCTACAGACAGACACCATACAAATTTTGTCATTTTCGGATTCCTCACACCTGAAAACGTATAAAAAAGTCAAAAAACCGAGGTCGAAATTTTTCACGATTACCTAAGTTCCCCATACCTATAGTATGATGGGGAACTAAAAATACAAATAATCTCACAAATAATTTAATGTCTCTAAAAGTTATTATGTTGTATATTATTGCAAAAATTTCCCAGTTTTTCATAAAAGCTTTTATTTGATGTATTTAATCACATTTTAAGAGTTAATAATACGCTAATACATGAAAGTAAAATTCAAATATTAAAAATGTTCATTTTTTATTTATTTATTTATTTTTTTTTAAACATATATTGTTTGTTTAATTTTATCAGGTAACCAAAATTAATTAAAAATTGCAGCAGTTTATTTTCTATTTCTAGATGCATTGTCAGAAATTTTACTTCTTAAAAGAAAGGGAAAGAAAGAAAAAGAAATCTCAACACATTTTAAGAGCCAGTATATTTCTTTATTAAGTACAAAAGCTCGTTTTGCCTTTACGAAAGCATAAGCTCTGAAATTAACGAAATTTTTAATACTAAAGATATATCATGATATATATTATTTATTTATTTTCGAAATATCTTCTCTAAAGTAGGATTCGGTTTTCAGTGAAGTAATTTCAACAAATAATTCTATTTAAACACATATATCAGATTCCAGTGATACATATTTTTATTGCCACTGTATATTACTACACAAGATAAAAATGGAAAATATTGTCTAAAACACAGTTAATAATAATCGCTATATCTTAATTTTTTAAATTAAAATTTACGAGTTTATTACTAAACAAAAATAATTTCAATCTGAATTTTTCCATACACCTTGCAACAAGAAAAATTTGGAAATATTACTTATGATTTCATCTAGCAGTTTTCAAAAGCAATATATTTGAAAGATCTGTTTATACTTAGCTATAAATGCCGTGGCCAATACAACAACAATTTGTTAGAAATAAAAATAATACAATAAAATCGAACAAATAAAAATAGCTTATCATCCAAAATTACCGTTTTATGTGCACATAGCATCCTTAATTTATTAAACAAAAATAAAACTATTATTAAAAAAAAAAAAAAAAAACATATCAATTTTTTACAAGCTATCATAATCATATTTTGATCCTTATAATGACATCCTAAAATCAAAATCTAAAAATTAGAAATCAGGTTTAATCTATATATATATAAATTAATGTTTGTCTGTATGTCCTTTATAAAATACGGCTTGACCGATTTCGATCATTCTTTTTTTGTTTTTTTCCTTATAAGTCAGGGATGGTTTAGGAAAAAAAAATGAAAAAATTCGCCCCCCAAGAGGGGGGGAGGGGGCACAACGTGAATTCAAAAAATCCTTCATATCTCAAAAAAAAAAAAAAAGACAGATATCCGTAAAATTTTCACTTTAAAATATAGCTAATATAAATGTCTAAAAACCAATTTCTGGAATTTTTGAAATTCGGTCCCCAAGGGGGGGGGGGCAAAACGGGATTTCACATGCGTAAAACGCAATTTCGCATAATCCTATATATCTCAAACAAACAAAAAAAAAAAAAACAGATATACATGAAATTTTTGCTATAAAATATAGCTAATACAAATATCTAAAAAACAATTTCTGGAATTTTAAAAATTCAGCCCCCAGGTGGGGCAGCAGGGGGGGGGAGGGGCAGCAGGGGCAAAAACAATTAGAAATACAGTTAGGCCTTTCAAAATTAGTACAGATAGGTTTCAATAGCCTGCAAGTCGAATGGGGATATTTTCGAAAGTGTAAAGTTATTAGGAGGGGAGAGAAGGGGGGAGGGGAGAGGGGGGGGGGCAAAAAAATAAAAATAGAGTTAGATCGTTCAAATTTGGTATATAGAGGTTTTTCGATACTTACAAATCGATTGCGGATATTTTCGAATTTGTAAAATTATTAGGAGGTGCGGGAAGGGGGTGGAGCGGTAAGAGGGGGGGCTATGGGCAAAAACAAATAGAAATACAGTTAGGGCATTCAAAAATGGTACAAATAGGTTTTAAAGGCCTGCAAGTCCGAATGGGGATATTTTCGAAAGTGTAAAGTTATTGGGGCTAGGTTAACTGCGACCCAAAATGACATTTGTATCTCCCCCGTAGGTCAACTGCGGCCCAGGAAATCTCTCCACCTATACCAAGTGCGACCCAGGAATGTTCCCCTGAAGTTTTCCGCCAAAGAACGTTTTTCGCCAAAATCGCCAAAGAATTTTGCACATGGTTATAATTTAGTATGTGACTAGTAATTTTTAATTTATTACGTAATAAATTTTAACTTATAGCGCAAGTTACTTTTCTCAGTAATGGTTTTAGAAATTTATATTTCCATTTAATTTTTACTGATTTATTTTTTGGGGAAAGGATGGGGAGGCGCAATAAATTACTATATAAGCATAAGGAAAAAAAAAAAAAACTTTTAACCCTTAATGCATATTTGTATCATATATATATATGTGTGTGTGTGTGTGTGTTTGTAATTCTTGGTGAACTTTCCATTAACTAATCAATATATAATATACAAATTAGCATATTACACAAGCAAAGAAACCTGATTTTTTTTTTTTTTTTTTTTTTTTCTTTTTCCGTTGAATTTTCTGTGCAATAAAATTATCTTACATTTGAATACAATCATTTGGAAGAAATAAAAATCATGCATTTAAGGGTAATTTTTTGGCTTAAATATTAAATATTTGCGTAAAATTTCAGCATTTAAACAGAAAAAAAAAATAAATAAATAAAATTAATTTAGCAATTAATCTGCAGAGTAATACCAAATGTGTTTAGGATATATTGTTAAACTATAATTTCAAATTTAGCAAAAAATTAAAAAATTTGTTGACATAAACATTTTTAAAATTTTTCAAGTGATAATAGTAATAATAAATTAAAATTGTGAATTTTATCTTTTTACTTTCTTTTATATTCAATAGAAGAAAGTATTGGATTCGTAAAAATTTTCAACTTCGGGTTTTTGATAGATTTACACGTTTTGACGAGCTGTAGAACACGATTTGACCATTTTTAGAAAATGTCTGTTTGTCTGTCTGTGTGTGTGTGTGTGAGTGTGACAAAATTTTGCGCAACTGTATCTCAGGAACTACTGCACAGAATTTCATACAAATTAGTATGTAGTGACACCTTGTATCATATAGGGATGCTACACTAAGCTTTTCGTTGAGCTGAAGCAAATGGTTCGTGTACAGAGACACTCAAAAGTATTCAAGTACATTGCGTCTATGGGGGAAATTGCAGGTAAGTAGAGTTTGACATGTATAAACTGCACTAAACAAAATGAAACGAAAATATATTTTGTGTAATAGAGATAGTCAACTGGGAAAAAAAAAATGTGTATGTAGGAGCCTCGCCTCCACCTGGGGGGAGGGGGAAGTCCCCCCTCGAGAGGAGTAAATTTTCATGATGGGTATCTTTCAAAAGAGCTCGCCAATACATTTAAAACGAATGCTTGAACCATCGATCTGCGATAATTTAAAATAAAGTTATAATTTTTTTTCTTATGTAATATTGAGAATAAAATTGACATTTTTTTGGATATTTAGTGTTATACTACTTCTCTAAAATTGGAAATCGTCTGCATTATCATGGAAGATAGTTTTTTAAAATAATAGTGAACTTGTATAGGAAAATATAGAAGAATGTAATGTGGTGGCCACAACATACTAGTTTTTTTTAAGTAAACGTTTTAGAGAAATTTTAATATACTTAATGCTGATTCTTTTCAATATATATATATATATATATATATATATATAAGCTTTCACAATTCAAATATAACAATTAAAATTTTGATTTTTAACGTCCACCATTCCCCATAGATACTTAAAAAAACTTAAGTGATAGGTTTTAATGTGCTATACACACTGGTGTTCAAAATTAAAGGAACAACCTACTTTCCCATTTTCTTCTTTTGCGCATAACTTTTAAACAAGTCAACATATGAGCATAAAATTTTAATGGCATGTTAGTTATCATACCATTAATCGAATTTTATATAACTTTAGCATATGTAATAATTTTTAAACTAATAATTATTTAATTTTTCTCAAACATAAGCTTTGGAAAAAATTAAAAATTTTAACAATTTTTAAAAAGAAAAGAAAAAATAGTTGTAAGGATGCATTACAGTTAGGTGAAGACGCACATGCCTTCAAATGTCAAACTAAATCTGGTTTTTCTAACACATGCATGTATATGAATCTTCAAAATTACGCGCAAAAGAAGAAAACAAATTATTACTTTAATTTTGTACACCCGTGTACGCTAGAAAAAATTATAGGTAATTTTTTAACCTGCAGTTTTTGGTGAGATTAGCTATTTTTAGTGTTAAAGTTAAAAAAGAATAAAAATGTAACAAAAATAATATTTTTTGCAAATTTTTACATAGACATGCATTAAAGATTTCAAATCTCTATCAATTTTATATAAAAGTTATTAAAGTACGAAATTTATCAAGTCTTTTATGCTGAAATATTACTAATACAATTTTATTATTCTTATTTGGCGATTCGTCGCACTTGGTGAAATTTCAGCGGACGCAGTTGACATAAGGGATTTAAAAAGGCTGTCCGCAGTTGGTATAGGTGGGGGAAGAAGAAATTGAAACACCTGGTATGTCGGGTCGCAGTTGGACGACACCGAAGCTATTAGGAGGGGCGAGAAGGGGGGAGGGGGAAATAAAAATAGAGTTAGATCGTTAAAAATTGGTACACAAATGGTTTTCGATACTTAGAACCGAATGCGGATATTTTTGAATTTGTAAAATTATTAGGAGGGGCGGTAAGGGGGGGGGGCTATGGGCAAAAACAAATAGAAATGCAGTTAGGCCGTTCAAAATTGGTACAAATTGGTTTTAGAGGCCTGCAAGTTGAATGGGGATATTTTCGAAAGTGTAACGTTATTAGGAGGGACGGGAGGGGGGCGGAAGGGCAAAAAAAAAAATAGTGTTAGATCATTCAAAATTGGTACACAGAGGTTTTCGATACTTACAAATCGATTGCGGATATTTTTGAATTTTTAAAATTATTGGAAAGGGGGGGGGGAGAGTGGTGGGGAAAAAAATAAAAAATAGAGATAGATCGTTCAAAACTGGTGCATAGAGGTTTTTGATATTTACAAATCGATTGCGGATATTTTCGAATTTGTAAAATTATTAGGATAGACGGGAGGGGGGCGAAGGGGGAAAATAACAGAAATAAGAGTTACAGCATTTTGGGAATTTTTTCAAAGGCAGTGAGAACCCGGTGCGACATTTTTCCTATTCAGATTTTGTTTCGCTTTTTTTTTTTTTTCACGTGATAAAAATTAATGCAATTTTGAGAATTCAGTAATTATAGTGATTCATTTAAAAATAGGGTCTAGCGAAGCGGTCGAAGCTTGCTAGTAATTTATATAAAGCATAATGAAGAAGCGACTTCTCCTAAGAGAAACAAAAATCAATGAATAATCGACAAATATAGCAGTCAATTTTCCTAAAAATAATCATATTATGAAATGTTTACTTACGATGAGAACGAATGTGCCTAAAAATTCAGCTGAAAATTCCCTCACAATTTGATTCCGTATTCGAAGCTTCTTCAAGAAGGCATACGGTACATCTCCCATGCTGTGTTTGTTATGTTTTAGAAACCCAAGATGAATATGAGAGATCTTCCAATTCCACTCTTCTCTGGTGTAACGTGGAGAAAACTACTCCCCAAGGTCTCTTGATTTATAGACCAAAGTCGCTCTGATATTGTTAATGCCATGACGTCACCGTGTAATCATCTCTGTTTCTGTCTACGCGTATTCGCGTATATTCACGAAATAAAAAGAAGAAAAAAAGGAAAGAAATTGACGTAAAAGAGATTAAAAATATTTTGATATCATTTAACATGATGATAGCACATTATTTTAAAACATTCATCACCTCTAAACCAGTGAATAAATTTATATATTATCGTATCTTTGTAGTTTGTCATTGTTTACATATGAACAAATTAGGATACGAATTCGTATACTTCTTTAAAGAATATTTGCATTCATCCCTTTTTATTATTTCTTAAGGAAAAAAAAAGTTTATTACATTCAGTTTTAAAACCATTAACTTAAGCACGAAATGATTGCCGAAGGTGAAATTAAAAGGTTTAATCTGAAATTTGCTTTCAGTGTATTTTAACATTAAATTGACAAGAGACTTTTAGCACATATTACGTTTAGGCATTTATTTTTTGATATAGATATATACTTGAATGTATTTCGATTTCTATAACTAGAAAAATTACACGCAGAATAATAAATGCAATGATTTTCTTGACTATAAAAACGCATAATATATAGAAAATATGAAATACTATATATACAAGAAAATATGAAAGCACAAAAACATTAGTTTATACAAACTTAAGTAAAATAGGAGGTTTAGAATTTATTTTATATTTTTAACTTGAAATTAAATTTTGTGTGACAAAATAAAATAAATGCATCTGAAAAAAAAAAAAAAAAACTGACATGTACAATATTATTTTATTTATTTATTTATTTTTAAATAACGAATAGAAATTTTAAGTAGTAATTTTACAATTTTACTCATTAATAAAAATTATTAGTTACCAAAACAACAATGAGGAAATTCTTATTAATTATATAAAGCTTTATAAAAGTATTTTCTCACTAGTTAAAATTCTTGACAATATTTCTACACTAAGTAATTAAATTTAAATGCTTCAAAGTAAAAGAAGAATAAACTGGTAATTATCAAAAATTAAGTTCAACTGAATTTCTGTCAACCATTTAAAATTTGGGGAGGTAAACAATGTTAACACTGAATTATTATAAGGTGTAAAAATCACTATCCCTGTCATAAATGCATAATTTAATACTTAAGTTCTTTTAATTACCAAAATGTTTTACAAGGTTAGACTTAAAAAAGCTGAATATTAATAGAAAATTCAACTTTAAAGTTCTTTAAGTAAAACATATTAAAGTAAATTTGTGCAACAAAAGTAAAAACTGCCGTATAAACTTTGACTAAACACCAAAATCCCTTGTTGCATTATTCATAAATTTATCGAAAAGTATAACCAATGAGATTGAAATAGAAAAGAATTAAACATCCGTTTAAGGGTAAGTGGCTATTTAATTTTATTTTGTGACAAACATCCTCTTTAAATTGATAAAATATAAATTGAGTAATGATATATATATTCCACCATTTTTTACCAATTGATAAATAAATGGCATATTTGATAATTAATACTATATGTTGTGTCTATAATTTTTTTTTTAAATTTAGATAAATGTGTATAGATTTAATTAATGTTTTTCTAGCTTGAAGGATAAGATTTGAAAAGTTAAATGATAATAATAATAATAACAATAATAATAATAATAAAATAAATAAATGAATGAATAAAGATATAATAATATATATAAATAAAGAGAAGTGTCTGTGTGTGTGTGTGTGTGTCTGTATGTGTGTCTGTGTGTGTGTCTGTCTGCGCTCTGCTGCTCACACAAATGATCGTAGAGCTTCCAAATTTGGCATATAGGTACCTGGGACCCTGCAGGTGTGCACCTCATCGAGATTTTTTCGAATTTCGAATTTGAATTTTTTAAATTAATGTTTTTTCGATTTTAAATATTGGCTTTAATGCTTCATTTTTCATAAATTTAATTCTTTGATTGTAATCGTCTGCGTATCTTAGCAACGGTTATTTCACTATTTATTTTTTATTTAATACATTAATTTGAAGACGAAATTCTTTTTTTTTTTTTTTTTTTTTTTTAATTTATTATATTTATTGAAAATCATGTGGTAATGCAATATAAATAAATTGCTATGTATATGTATAATTTTTTATAGTATAACAACTTTTTATTTTTCATTTTAAATTAATTCCTTTAAAATAAAAATCCTTTTATTTTTAATTTATAATATTTATTGGGGAAAAGAAGGGTAATATATAGTGGAAAAGGATTAAACTGATTAAAATTTATTTGTTTTTCATGTATTTAATTCCTTTTAAAAGAAAATCTACTTTTTATTTTATTTTGTTATACTGGTCGGAATCAAATTGTAATACAGAGTAAATAACGGGGGCTATAAAACACGTGGTTAGAAAACAAAAACATATAATAGATGCTGAGATACAGTCATCTTTAAAATCGTAGTTCTTAAATAACAGAAGATCCACATGTCGTCGATAAATACCCAGATTGAAGTGCCCGGGAAAGACCTTTTTGCAGACAGTGGGAACCTGTACCCCCCGATGCAGCACGGGCGGAAAAATAGCTGCCGTAGGCAGCAGGTACTTGAAGCTAGGTCTAGAGAAATTTAAATGTTTATTTATTTATGTATAAATTGTTATTATTTATTTTTATCAAGTTTTTATTTATAATGTGATGTAAAAAATAAATACTGATCCAATTCTTTTGAAAATTCATTTAAATATAGTGACCAGCGAAGTGGGCGTAGCCTGCTAGTAATAATAATAAATTGATATATAAGAAAGATTGATAGATTTGGAAGTTATTTAAAAATAAATTGGATTGTTGCAGATATTTTAGTATTTGAACAACGCAATTTTTTAAAATTGGATCATGTGGCCGTAATTCCAGGTGTTAATTTTTTTTTTTTTTTTTATAATATCAGCTAGTATATTTGGTGCCTTTAATTCCAGGAGTTAAATTAATTTTTTTTTTTTGTATGTGTATTAAATATTTTCATGGTTTTGGTAATGTATATAGATATGTTATGTATGATTTAAAAGCTTTTGAGAAGAGTTAGAGGTTTTCATGTCAAAATATTGCATGTTAATTGATACATAAGTTACGACAGAGTTTGAAGAAAATATTTAGGGTAAAATTCTATCAGTATTTAATAAATAATTTATGTCAAAAAGACCACAGCTTCCCAGAGAAGTTAAAAACAAATTAATTATTGTGAAAAGGAATTTAGACACAAAATTAAAGAAAAAAGAAATATGGGGTACAAATCCACAATAAGCATGAATACGCTAATTAATTTAGTGCCTAATTTTGATGATAAAAAATAAATTGATATAAATTCATTAATTAAAACAAATTGATGATATAACAACTAATTTAGAGTTGCCAGGACCAATAAAAATTATTCTACTTAAAAATAAAATCCAAGGTAAAAATAGGGAATTGCTTAACAATTCTACAGAAATTTCAGAAGAAACAAATTACGAAAAATTGAAAACAAAGTTAAAAGAATTTTTTAGCACTCCAAAGTCTTTTGAAACAACACAAAAAAAAAAAAAAAAAAAAAAAAAAAATATATATATATATATATATGGAGTTAAAACAGCTTCCGAACCAAAACATAGATAAATTAAAAAAAAAATTGATATAATATCAGCAAAATATTTGAAACAATCAGGGCATAATGCGAAAGAAGGCGCATTAGTTTATTAAAAACAATAACATTATCGCGCTTTCTCGATGCAATTCGTAGTGACATTGCATTTGAAGTCAGAAAAAATGCTCCAGCATCATACGAAGAGGCCACGAAATTAACTAAACAAATAGAGTTGGCTTTCGAAAGCAAACACTCCGATGCTAATAATACGGAGCTGTGGTGATTAATTAAAACTCTTATGAATTTTTTAATTATAATCCAACCACATAATCCCATCAAATCACATTGCGTTGTTCAAATACTAAAATATCTGCAATAACCCAAATTTATTTTCAAATAAATTCCAATTATATCAATCTTATTTAACTATCAATTTATCATTATTATTCTTTTATCTTTATTCATTCATATATCTATTTTATTATTATATATCTTTTAAACCTTTCAAATCTTATCCTTCAACCTAGAAAAACATTAATTCAATCTATACATTTATCTAAATTGAAAAAAAATCATAGACACAAAATACCGTATTACTTATCAAATATATCATTTATTTTATCAATTTTAAAAACGCTGGGATATATATTATTACTCAATTTACCATCTATCACTTTCAAGGGGATGTTTGCCACAAAATAAAAATTGAATAATAGCCACTTACCCTTCAACAGATGCGGCACTTGAAAATATTGTTCTTAGATAACCGTATAATCCATAGTATATATTAGCACTGTCCACACATATAAGAGTTCACTTATGGAAATTATGAAGGCCACACTCATGGAAAACTGTCAGGAAATATAATTATTACACACGAAGATTTTTGCGACCGCATACGTTATTCAAGGCAATCTACACATATGAAGATTATTATAAACTTATATATATATATATATATATATATATATATATATATATATATTTGACACACGAAGTTCTTTGAGTGCACTTACAATATTTATTTTATTTGAAGAATCTAATTATATCACACGCAAACGAAAAATCGTTGAGTCCCCACATATGAACAATTTTCATAGATAACATTTCCTTTTTTCAATCACCGTTCATATTGCATAAGGTATGAGGGATCCTCCAAAACAATAGTATCTTCGAATATAAGAGGACTGTTGTTATTATATTTCCAGGAGCATGTTCATCAAAAGCAAAAATTATCAATTTCGACTAAATGGAGATTCATCTTTTTCTTCTTTAGATAAAGAACACTTCTTTTCGCATCACAGATCACATTGCATATTTCATAAAATAAACTACTTCTTTGCTCCATTTCGAGGTATGAGGGATCCTCCAAAACAATAACTTCTTCGGATATATGAAGACTGTTAAAATTATATTTCCAGGAGCATATTCATCAAAGGCAAAAATTATCAATTTCGACTAAATAGAGATTCATCTTTTTCTTCTTTTTTAACATTCTTCAAGACTGCTTAGCGATAGAGCATCCGGGGAATTGTTCTAATAATATTTTTCACTTTTCGACTAAATAGAGATTCATCTTTTTCTTCTTTTTTAACATTCTTCAAGACTGCTTAGCGATAGAGCACCCGGGAAATTTTTCTAATAATATTTTTCACTCATCAAAAATCTTCGAGATCTTATATCCGTACCTTCTTTTTTTCTTCTGGTCAATATTTTTTTTAGACTCATTGAGAGGGGCTGAACCTTTCTTTTTTATTTTCTTTTTTTTTTTTTTTTATTGGTAGCTTGCTTCACCAATAGCTAAGCATCTCATTAGAAATTACCCTCTCTCTCGCTCTTCCTTGAATTTTGCTATCCGCACTTTCGAACGATGGTTTTACCTCATAACATCCCCTGGAGCATCATTTTCCTTCCTTCTCAGAGCTCCGTTCTCTCCATGGGGTGGTCCAAGTTTCTCTCTTTTATTCAAGTAAACAGGATAATAGAATAATAGTTTTATTGCTTTATGTTTTAAAAGCGTCCATTTTCCCATGCACATAAAATAACGGAAGGAAGAAAAGGTTTGTCACCAACCCATCTGTTATATATATAACATCTAAAATATTTATTTATGCTGGTAAGTGACTATCAGTGGCACTTTACATGATATGAGAATTAGGATATTTCCCATAGGAGCAAGTTAATACTTTATGTTCAACACTATTGGAATTGTCAAAAAATCAAAATGATCAGATTAACTGGTTAAAAGAGGAAATTAATTCCCTAAATATTAAAAATACAAATGATGAAAGACCCAATTAGCGAAAAGTCGATGGTGTGACATTTGTAAAAACACAAGTCATAATACTGATACATGCTGGTTTAATTCGAGAGTGCAAAAAACACAAACTAAACCAAAAAATAACTGACAACATAGAGAAAGTCATAAAACATAATATATCAGTTAGTTCCATTAGGAGGTAATCTACAACATATGATAACAAATTATATACCACCTATTTATTATAATCCGAATTTACAAGACAATACTGGAGATTTTCCACAATATATTGACCCGTACAGACCAATAAATTATCACGATGAGAGAGGTTTTAATAGAGACAATTATCAGGGACAAATTTCATTTCCACCAGGTAATAAATTTGAAAAACAAACTGGGTACCAACAAGGGAGAAGTTATAGGCAACAAAATACCAGTAATTATAATAGAGAAGGTCGTAGAAACTTCCCTAAGCAAAATTTCGATCAACAGAAGAAATATTATAAAAATTCCCGATGGAATAATAATCAGGGAAACTATGAAGGAAATTTTCGCAGTCGTATAATAGTAACAAAAAACTCTTTAATGCCCACAGAAAATTCCCTAAGAATGGGCAGTATAAATTTTATAATTATAAATTTTCCTAAAAAAAATATCATATGAGAAAAAGTAATTTCCAAACAGATAAAAATAAAAGAAAAAAAAAACTGAATATAGAATAGATGATAGACAAAAAAATTATACGTGTATCAGAAGAGAACATGTCACTAGTACACAAAGAGACAATATAAATAATTTGCCCTTAATCAAATTCAGTATAGCAATGGTTCCAATTATAGGGCTGGTCGACACTGGTGTCAGTATATCCTTGATTAGCGATGAATTATACGATCAATTAAAAAATGAAAATATAAAGATACACTATTTATCAAGACAGGTAACAATCCATACTTTAGATAATTCCACAATCATTTTTAAATGTTGCATTAAGATTAATTTCAGAATAGAAGGAATTTATGTTTGAGGTACATTTTATGTTACAACCCAAAGGTTTAACAGACAATATGATCTTATATTAGGTTATGACTTTTTAAAGTCAAATAGAATTTTATTAGACTGTCCAAAAAAAACAATTAAAATTAAAAGTCAGAGAAATCCCATTCTTAGACGATACACAAACAGAAAATTCAATCCCACAGAATCAACAAATAAATCAGTTGGAAATAAAGAACAATAGAAAAACTGAATTAAATAAAAATAAGAATAAAGCAGTTTTTGCGAAAGTGGCAAGGAAAGTATTTTTAGGGCCTAAGGAAGCAAAGGTAATTAAATTGAGATGCGCATCACAAATTCAACCCGATACGACAATTCTGTTAGAACAATATAAAGAAACGGATAATATTATAATGGATTTATCAATTCATACAGTTGATAAAGATAATAGTATATCGGTAATTGTTACTTACAAATCGGACAAGAAATTAACTATAAATAAACACACTAAAACTGCAAAAATTGAAATAGACGTCATAATAGAGGAAGATATTTCTGAGAATAATGATTTGAATACTGATCAAATTAATGCACTGTCGTTACAAGAAATCAAACAATTAAGAATTAATCAATTAAAAAAAGAAGATTTCCAATTAGATCATTTAAGTGAACCAATAAAATAACAAGTACAAAAAATTTTGCTAGAGAATGCAGAAGCATTCTCAAAAAGTTATGCTACTCTGGGCCAGACCTCTTTAGTAACGCCGGAATTTAAATTTTTACATCATTATCCCATACAATCTCGCCCATATAAAATATCAGAACACTACCGAGAAGCTGCGAAAAAGGAGATAGACAATATTGTTAGATGCAGGAATTATTCAAAAATCCACCTCTAATTACGCATTTCCTGTAATTACTTTCCGAACACTATAGTGAGGAAAATATTGTAATCATGTCAAAAATCCGAATTCGAGATTTTGATGTTTCTATACGTTTTGAGGTCCCCTGAGTCCGTTTTCACTATTTTTACGATGATGTATGTATGTGTGTGTGTATGTGTGTATGTGTGTATGTATGTGTGTATGTCTGTGAGTGAACACGCTAGCGTTTAAACGCTTTGTCCGATTAACCTGAAAGTTGGTACGCATATTGTAAGTCACCATAGTACGAACCCTATAGATTTTAGTGAATCTAGCACTTATAGTTTTTTTACAGGGACACAAAGAAAAATTCTTTATCATTATGGCCTATGGGAGCAAAATCTTAAAAGTGCGATAGCATCTAAACGCCTTATTCAATTGAGCAAACAATTTATACACATATTATAAGTCACAAATACTCAATCTGTATAGATTTTGGAGAATCTAGCACTTATAGTTTTTTTACAGGGACACAAAGAAAAATTCTTTATCATTATGCTTATGGGGCCAAATTTTTAAAAGTGTGATAGCGTCTAAACGCCTTATTAATCTGAGCAAAAAATTTTTACACATGTTATAGATCACAGTTGAACTAACTGTATAGATTTTGGTGAATCTGGCACTTACAGTTTTTTTACAGGGACACAAAGAAAAATTCTTTATCATTATGGCCTATGGGACTAAATTTTTAAAAGTACGATAGCATCTAAACGCCTTATTGAATTGAGCTGAAAATTTATATGAGTATTATAAATCACTGTTGCACTAACTATAAGCATTTTGGTGAATCTAGCATTTATAGGTTTTTACAGGGACACAACGAAAAATTCTTTATCATTATGATCTATGGGCTCAAAGTTCAGTAGCGTTAAATAAAACATCGTGTAATAGATGGAGAAAAATACTCAAACACTCTATTATGGTTTTCTCTCTTTTGTTTGTTTAACAACTCCTCTTTCTTTACTTTATCTACAAAACTGTTAATTACTCAATATTCGGAAAGTCGAGTGGAGTCACTCCAGATTTTTTTTGTTAAAAAAAAGCCTATACCAAATACAAATAATGGCCAAATTAGGATGAGAGCGGCCATTGATTTTCGATTAATTAAAGGAATAATTGAAAATAAACCTTTACCCTTTCCCGGAATTGAGAAAAATTTTACATTCCATCAGTGGAAAGTTGTATTATACTACTTTATATTTCCACAGCGCGTTTTTTCAGATTAATTTGCAGCCTGAAGACAGGCATAAATTTGCGTTTATTACGGAGTTTGGACTTTTCCAATCCAATCGCTTATGTTTTGGAAATAAATTAAGTTCTATATACTTTTCGGAATTAATGGACACAGTACTGGCAAAATTTGATAAAAATAAAGTTCAGTACTATATCGATGATATTATTTTAGCGGCAAACTCACAGAAGGAAATGTTAGAAATGTTAAAACAGGTATTACAAACTTTAAAAGAAAATAATTTAACGATTGACTCAAGAAAGACACAAATTATGAAAGAAAAAATAGAATTTTTTGGTAATAAAATTGATAAAAATGGATAATTTGCCATCCGATGATAATATAACGAATGCGAAAAATCTTAAACGGCCCAAAAACAAGAAAGGCTTTCAATCCCTAATCGGTTTTACAAATTTTTTTTAAACACTAATTCACAACTATTCGGAAATCATACACCCACTCACAAAGTTAACGAGAAATGATAAAAAATTTATGTGGACTGAGGTGAAAGAAAATGCATTTAGGAAAATACAAGAGACAATTATAAACAATTCAACATTGAGACCTCCAGATTTTAATTAAGAACTAGCGAGCTCCGTCCGCTAGCGGGTCAGTATTTTCAAATGAATCATTAAAATTAATGAATCACTAACAGTAACTTTTAGCGTTAAGAAAAAAAATAAAAAAATCATTTGTGATTGGGAAAAAGTCGGCCCGGGTCCCCACTGCCTTCGGCAGCGCAGTGCCGCACAACTTAAGAGATATACGCGTATTCCTTCCTTAACGCGTATTCCTTCCCTGACCCTTCAAGCCCCCTTAAAAAAAAAAAAAAAAAAAAAAAAAAAAAAAAAATTCTGATCGGGTAAAAACTCACACCGGGTCCCCATTGCCTTCGGCACTGCAGACCCATGCGTGCTCTGCGCGCACGTGTGAAGCTATACGTGCGCTGCGCGCACATATTCCTTCTCAAGTCAAATTTTTATTCTTAAGAAAATAAAATTTAAAAAATCATTTCTCATCGGGTACAACGTCGGACCGGGTCCCCACTGCCTTCGGTAACGCAGTCCCGTGCGCGGTGCGCGCGCAGAAGTTAAAGGATACACGCGCTGCGGCCGCGTATTCCTTCCCTGACCCTTCGTGCCCCCTAAAAAAAAATCATTTCACATCGGGTAAAAACTCGCACCGGGTCCCCACTGCCTTCGGCAGCGCAGGCCCGTGCGCGCTGCGCGCACATATTCCTTCTCAAATCAAATTTTTATTCTTAAAAAAAGAAAATAAAAAAATAATTTCTCATCGGTTAAAAAGTCGGACCGTGTCCCCACTGCCTTCGGCAGCGCAGTCCCATGCGCGCTGCGCGCACAAGTTAGGGGATACGCGCGCGGTGCACGCCTATTTCTTCCCCACACTTTCAGCCCCTCCTAATTAACCTACATATACCAATTTTGAACGGTCTAACTTAATTAGCTGAGATGCAAAAGGAAACCTAATCAGGACACCTCAAAACGTGTAAATCTGGTGAAAACTTTCGATAATATAAAAGAACGTTAAAATATCTTTCGAAGCTTTCTAATGATGTATTACTTATGAAATTATTTTAATTAGTACTTGAGATACAAAAGAAAACTGATTCAGGACACCTCAAAACGTGTAAATCTGGTGAAAACTTTCAATAATATAAAAGAACTTTAAAATATCTTTCGAATGATGTATGAAAAATAATTTCATCATAATTAGAAATTGAAATATTGAAATTTTAAAATATTACAGCGCCATCTGGCGGTAGAAATTTCTGTAATGTACTGTTCGATTCCAAATCAACAAAGCTTTCTAATGATGTATTACTTATGAAATTATCATAAATAAATATGTGTATGTATGTGTTATGTACAAATCATTTGTTTAAAAAATATATAAAGATAAATAAAAGTAAATTTGTACAAAAATATTGGTAAACCAATAAATATTACGTAGAAATTAAACATAAAAGAGGTATATACGATCATATTAAAATATCAATATACACGTTGATATAGATATACAAAGAATAAATAAAGAAATGGAAGTTTAAGAGATGGATATAATGGTGTAAATATGAATTAGTACATATGAGAAATGTACAATAGATATGGTCGTGCATATAGATATATTATTTTCTTTCAAAAATGAGGGTTTGTTCACCATTGGAATATAGACATGGAGACATAAAAAAAAAAAGCGCATATTGCCTTGGATAGGAAAATAACTGATAAACTCACTTTTAAAAATAAATAAAAATAATAAAACGGCGTGAGAGACAGAGGTTTACGCCTCAGGCAGAAAGAATTTAACGAGAATACAAGGTAAACTCCAATGCAGTCTAAACTATGATGAATGAAGAAGTAATAAAAATTATATATTCCAAATAAAATGTATAAAGAGAATACGGAATGTCTACTGCGGTCATTTAAGGACGAGTCATCAAAAACCAGAATTATTAGTAATCTACAGCTTTAATAAATAATCCAATAGATAATTAAACCTTAAAATAATAATAATAATAATAATAATAATAATGTTTAGACTTTTAAAAACGAACAAACAAAAACAAAAAAACCCTCTAATATTATATTTTTTTATACTGTTCTGAAGGCTGAGCCTTGTTCAATTAGTGCCAAGGAAGCTCTAAATGCCAATGTTGCGGGCAATGGTGGCAGATAGGCTAACCCTGGGAGGCCTCGCTAATTGAATCGGGAATTAGCCACAAAGGAAGAGTGAAGGGAATAAATAAAAAATATTAATAAAAACACAGCAGAAATAAACAGGATAGTTAAGAAGGAATTAACCTAGATACAAAGAAGCAATAATATATATATGTATGTATTTGTTTAATTCACACACAAAAAAAAAAAATAATAATAATAATAATAATAAAAATAAAATAAAATAAAATAAAAAGTAGGATTTTCACTTGTTCACTCAACATAATCCCTAATGACGTAAAAAGTTCATTTCACTGTACAACAGTAGATAAGACATTCCTCTCTTAGCGGCGTTTTTTGTTATACAAGAAAATGCTGAACGATATAAATGGTTGGGAGTAACAGATTCTTTAGTCTGTAGCATAAGTATACAGTAAGAGTTACATTTAGAGTAGGAGCAATAATAGGAACTAGTGGATCTGCAGATCAGGAGCCTCAACGTCCTATTTGCATCAGACATTATTCAATAGGTCATTTTTATTTATTCCTTATTATATAATAGTATATATTAATTCGATCGACTTGTTACCATAATCAGATACATTCCTGAGGGGGCGGCAGCCCCCCTCAACACCCCGCTATATCTCTCTTTGTATACCTATCTGTATATCATATAAAGTGTTACGGAATTGTAAATAATTGTATTTATTTTTGTATAAGTTCTTTCTAAGAGGCTTAGTAAATTGATAAAAGGCTATTTTTATGCATTTCTTGTAGTTTTACGTTAAATAAGCCTAATTTTCCCTTAAAAAAGCATTAAAATCTCCAATAAGGGAAGAAATGGATTTGGCGCCAAATTAGGCGACTGCTTCCCTTCTCGGCGAATTTTTAGCGACCTTCGCGATAAAATCCTTATTAGGGATATACCAAATATGGATGCTCTAATCTGATTGGCTGATGAGATACGAGAATTTTCCAGAACAGTCTGGGCTCGATAGAAAAGTATTAAAGGAGAATTTTTTTCGCCAAGGCGGTCAGTCTCAGATCTGTATGTTTCGCCAAATGCTTGCTTTGCTTTGAACCTCTTTGAATGAGATTTGCTTTATATGTTATTGCTAAACAGTTTGTACTGTTGTTTTGCTGTTAACGGCTGTTGTTTAAGCTGTGTTTACTGGTTAAATTGAAGCTGATACTCAGTTTATAGACCTGTATTTTTCTGGAAATTTCTGTGAATAAATCACTGAATTTTTGCAAGATTCGCCTTTCATTCTCGGACAACTTACGAACTCCCACACTGTAAAAAAATAACTATTACCAGCTGCAAGAAACTCTCTGTGATTGGAGAAAATAATTATTTTCTCCAATGACAGAGAGTTTCTTGCAGCTGGTAATAGTTATTTTTTTACACTGCAAGTACGCAACAATGTGTATTCTTAATAAATGACGGTCTTGTATTATTTCCCTGAAATTCATGAATACCAAATTTCATAACTACCAAATTTCACACAAAAAAAAAAATTACATAGCATATCGAAAAAAATTTGCGCAACCATTAAACTAATTACCAGTTCTATGCGCACAATTTTCAACAGGAAAACATGCTTTTAAAATTCTAATAAAATTTCATTATATTTGATGGGGTGTAACCATGTTAAAATACACTTTTAAGAAATACCGACTATAGACCGTAATAGTACGAAATTCTTTTATGTATACCGGAAAAGTAGCCAGTCATTATAAACGCCAATAATAAGAATAAACCTAATTAATTACAACTCATGAATTTTTCAAACTAATTTGACATCATTTGGATGATTACATTACATACTCGGAATTATTTTATGTGGTCCCATAAATTGTTTAGTCTATACATACCCTTTTTTAAGAGTAAATATGATTTTAAGCATCTTTATAATGTATGTTAATTTTATTAAGTCCGATTCAGCATAAACGCGTTAAAGGGCGCGCTTAAATAAAAATTTGTCCATAGGCTCTAATGTTAAGAAATTCTTTTGTGTGTCTCTGTAAACGAACCATAAACATTTTATACACCAGTAAAAACTATTCAGCTTATTTTGCGTTTAAACTTAATAATTGTTCCATATATAACAACGTTTGGATGACTACGTGACATTGTCAGAACATTTTTGTAAGGTCCTGTACATTAATTAGAAAGCTTAAAAGACTATATTTTCTACAAAAACATAAGTTTAAGCATCTTATTCAAGTACGCTAATTTCATTTTCTTGATTGCAAAGTAATGATATTAAAATGCGTTTAAACGAAATTCACCCCATACGCCGTAATGTTAAGAATTTTGGCGTGTCCCTGCACACAGTTTATAAACAATATAGCAATAAAAATTATACAGCTACTTATATGCAAAGCTGTAACGTGTGCGCCAATTTGCAAGTCAATCGACGGATTTTTGCGGTCGCTATTGCGGTACATACAAATTCTTCCCATAGGCCGTAATGATAAGAAACACTTAGGCGTGTCCCTGTACACGAACGACAAATGGAATACACATCTAACACTATACAGTTATTTCTGTTGAGCTCATGAACATGTGTACCAAATTTCCAGTGAATAGTGTGATTTTTGGGGCCGCTATCGCGGTACATACAAATTCTTCCCATAGGCCGTAATGATAAAAAAAACTTTGGCGTGTCCCTGTACACGAACTACAAATGGAATGCACACCCAAAACTATACAGCTAATTTCGTGGGGATCATGAACATGTGTACCAAATTTCAAGTCAATAGCGTGATTTTTGCGGCCGCTGTCGCACGACAGACAGACAGACAGACAAACAGACGGAACCCAAAATCCTTTTGAGTCTCAATAGTCCTCCACTGACGTTTCGGAAAAAAATTGGAAGTCAATAGCTTGATTTTTGCGGTGGCTACCGCGGTACATACAAATTCTTCCCATAGGCCGTAATGATAGAAAAACTTTGGCGTGCCCTGTACACGAATTACAAATGGAATACATACCTAAAACTATACAGCTGATTCTGTTGGGCGCATGAACATGTGTACAAAATTGCAAGTCAATAGCGTGATTTTTGCGGCCGCTATCACTGTACAACGATTAAACTCAACTTCGTATCAAAAACATAATTTATTTACAGGATCTATATACAAAACTTGGAATAGTATAACACAGCATCGGCTATTCTATTACAGATGCAATTCACCAGATAGTCTCGTTCAATCTCTTTGATTTTATGGGAGAAAAAGGAAGCATTTCCGAACATCCTCCCACCTAAGTTAACCTAGAACTTCAAAAGTTAACTTACAAAACTAGGGGAAAAATTAGAAATACACATAGAAATTACATTTTTGCCTGAGAAATTTGGGTAACTAAATACTTTACAACAAATGAAGAAAAATTTATGAGTAACTAATAAGAATCATATGTACATATTTACAACTAAAAGGATAATGCTAATATTAAAGTCATAAGTCAAGTCTCTGTGGGGACTTAATTACACGTCCCGTTCTAGTAACAACTGGTATGCGGCCAGCAGATTCACTGTCAAGTGCACTGTTCTTAACTCCCACCGTGGGGATTACCTCTGCTGGAGTAACAAAAGAGTCAGTATCAGGAACTTCTAACGGGTATATGGTTTGAATAGCTCTAAAAAGGTCTCCATGTTGTGTCTTTACTTTAACTCGACGACCGATACCATCAGAACCTGGAAACACTTCAACTATTCGACCAAGAGGCCACGACTGTCTTTTCTTTTCATCGTCTCCACCAAAACTAATTCTCCCACCTTTAAGGTAAAAAATTGTTGATTTCTCTGCTTCGTACAAAGTGCTCCTAAATATTCTTGACGGAATCTTGATCGAAAAGCTTCACGAATAGTCTGAATATAACTCAATCTTCGTCGTAAATGATTTGGGTCTGAAGAAGTTTTAATATCTGGCAAGGTGCTACTTTTTATCTCTCTCAGAAAATCTGCAGGAGTGAGAACACTGAGACTCGGTTCTGAAGTTACTGCAGTCAAAGGTCTATCATTCAAGATAGCTTCACAATTGCATAGAGCTGTTGTCATCTCTTCGTGGTTCAAACTTGCTCTTCCTAAGACCTTCAATATAGCCTTCATCATGCCTACTAACCTTTCCCACCATCCTCTCCACCAAGGAGCTCCAGGTGGAATGAATTTCCAAATAATTCTCTTCTCTCTTAATTGTAGAGACACTCTTTTGAAATCGACACACTTAAGAATATTAGCTGCTCCTGTGAAGTTGCTTCCATTGTCACTGTAAACTACTGAAGGCTTTCCCCTGCGAGCAATGAAACGATGAAAGGCTAAAAGAAAAGTACCTGTCGAGAGAGAGGTCATCAACTCGAGGTGAACTGCACGGTATACTGCACATGTAAATAAGCAAATACAGACCTTAGAATTACCTCGCAGGTAGACAGGGCCAGCAAAATCTAAACCCGTTACTTGAAACACACAGGCATCTTGCACCCGATCTGCAGGTGGCGGTGCAGTTGGAGGCTTAGTATTTTTGGCAGCAAACCTTTTGCAAATCACACATGACCTTATCACTGATCTCACTGTTCTCCTGCCACAAAGGATCCAAATTCCTCTCTTAAGGAATTCAGTGTATATGACACACCAGCAAGTCCTCTTTTACTGTGTTCCTCCAATATAAGACTGGATGTTCTCCTGGCAAATCGCAGTCATTCTGAACTCTGCTATATCATCTCTTTTGAACACTGCAGTTTTTAATCGAAGTATTTCCTCATCAACAAATGTATCTAAAGTCTTCAATCTCTTCTCACTCTTATCTGTGAAGGACTCTCTTTGGATAGGATGCACAACGGTTTTTTCTGCTTCTTCTACCTCATGAACAGTAAGGTCTATTAGCTTCTTTTGGGAATTGAAACAGTTGTAATAGAATCTCCTTATCCAAGCTACGATTCGGATAGTTTTCTTATAGTCATTAGTACGAGAATGTAGCAGTGAGCCTACTTCAACAGTTAACATAGAAGAAATAATTTTCTTTTTTCTCTCACTGTTTATTTCCTCTTCTCGAACAATGTCTTCAGCATTGGGCCACAAATCAGGTGGAGAGTAAAACCATGCAGGCTCCTCCCACCATTTCGACGAAGACAACTGTAGAGCAGTGCAACCTCTACTAGGAAGGTCTGCTGGATTCTCGGAACCAGGGACATACCTCCAAGCCTCTTTGGGAGTCAAACTCAGTATCTCAGTTACTCTATTTTGAACAAAAACTCCCCACGAATCTTCTCTTCTTATCCACGCAAGTACAGTGGTGGAATCAGTCCAGTAATATACATCTCTTACAAAAAGATCTTCTAGTATGTTTGAAGAAAGGCGAGCAGCAATAGTAGCCCCGAGAAGTTCCAGACGAGCAATACTAGTCTGCTTATTTCCACAAGGTGCAACTCTGGCTTTAGCTTGAACAAGCTGTATGTGCACACAATTTTCTCTTTCAACTCTCAAAAAGACACACGTTGCATAGGCGGATCGACTTGCATCACAAAATACATGTAAAGATTTCTTCTCATCTTTAATGTCAAATCTAATCCACCTTGGGATTTCAATTGTTGACAAAACTGGCACATACTTCAACCATTTCCGGAACTCTCTCTCAGTTTCTAAATCTACTTTCTGTTCCCAAGTCATATTAGTCTTCCACAAGCGTTGTAACAAAAGTTTTGGAAGGAGAGAAGCTGGACAGGTGATACCTAAAGGATCTAGGATTTTGTGAGCTGATGATAAAATGGTTCTTTTTGTTACTTCCTCACTACACACCTCTTGGAAACTCTCGGTGTTTATTCGTAGAGTGTCAACTTTTCTATTCCATATTAAACCCAATACGCTAGAACCAGTTGGACTTTCGGCGTTAGGATCAGTAAATTCCCATCCACGTAAATTTTCTTTCAGCCATAACTTCAGTAGCTACTTCCATGAACTGTTTACGTTCTGCTTCATTCTTCACGCTGTTAACACAATTGTCTATGTAGAAACTAGTCAAGAGTTTTTGAACTTCATCTTTTGGGAATGAGGACTCCCCAACCTCTATTTTCTCGAAAACAGTTCTTAGCAGATATTGAATCGTAGAACTTAGCAGAAAGGGACTGCACGATACACCAAAAACAACTCTACAATGCCTATACTCTTTAATTTGCCCGTCACTGGTGATCTATAGAAATCTTAAGTAATTTCTGTCAGCTGACTGAAGGCTTATTTGGAGGAATGCTTTTCGAATGTCTGCGGTGACACCTATCTTCTCTTTGCGGAAACGCATTAGAATACTCGGAATCAGCTCTATGAGGTTTGGCCCTTTTTCTAAACAATCATTAAGACTCGGTGATCCTTTTACTTTTTCAGAAGCATCAAATACTGGTCTGATCTTCGTGGTGCTCTTCTCTTTGATTACTGCTCGACGAGGTAAGTAAAGTACTGGTTCTTTACACTCATTCTCCACCTCTTCTATAGTTTCGCAATCTAGCCACTCATTGAAAACTTCTTCATAAGCTTCACACAGAGACTCCGATTTAAGTCGCTTTATTGTACTATTTAATCTTTTTAATGCTAGCTCATAATAGTCTGGAAGTGGGGGATGATTTTCCAACCATGGTAAATGTACTCGAAAACGATTATCTTTAATTTCAATAGTACTTAAAAAATGGTCTGTGGAAGCCTTTTGTAACTCAATTTTGGTCTTCTTCAGCGAAGGATCAGCAATTCCAAGTGTATCCAAAGTCCACAAATCCGTAATGGATGCGTTTTTATTCATCATTGAAATCAAAGTTGAAGAGTCACTGGAAGATAGACTTGACATGCGACTCATAACTGTCCATCCTAACTTTGTTTCGAAGGCTACGATACCACAAGGTATTTCACGACTAACACCTGTCATGAGTTTTCCCGCTACATCAGCCCCAATAAGGATCTCAATAGGACCTTCACAATCATCCACAATATTAATATTACAAGCAGCTAACTCTTTCAGGCAAAGATTATCGACAATAGGTGGCACTGACTTACAAATAATTTGTTGACCAAGAACTTTAAAGTTACAATTATAATTTCCGTGCACACTTGATAGATATAAAGTGTATACATCATGTTTGCATAACTCTGTATTTTTCCCACCAAATAAAGAGTGTTGTAGATATTCACAATTCTGATATTCATAGTTCATTTCTCGAGCTGTACTTTGTAATAAATTGGATCGCTGTGAAGCTGTGTCAATGATATCTCTTGCAGACCGTTTTTTCCCATTATCTCTAATTACAACTTTAAATGTTTGCAGCATTACGTCTGGAGTAGCAGATACAGTAGAAAGAGCCTGATCCACTTCAGAACTAATCTCAGTTTTCTTTTCAAATTCAAGTGATTCTTTGTCTTTAGACCTAGTTATTTGTTGCATTTTTCTACATAGAAGAATGTGGTGTCTTTTACCACAACACAAGCAACTAACTTTCAAATTGCAATCTCGGACTGAGTGTCCAGATTTCAGACATAAAAAACAGTTACGAGATTGTTGAACAAGTGACTCCCGCTGACTTAAAGGTATTTTTCTTGCTTTTAGGCAATCTCCAGAGTAATGTGAATTGGAACAGAATATACATGGTTTTGACACTTGAGACGAAGTTAAAAGATCTGTTGCACTAGGTACATCAAAAAATTTCCCACTCTTAATTTTGTTCTCATTCACCTTTTTCTCACTGCAAAATTTATTATAATTTGCTTCAACTTTTGTTTTTGAAGTATTAAAACTTCGAGAAGCCAGGAAAATGCGTTCTTCTGCTTCAACTTCATCTTGTAGAAATTCTAAAATACATTCTAAATCACTTTTCTCAATCATAATTTTACTTTGGTCAGAATCATCTGAATTCACTTCTCGAACTCTACGATTAGCAGATCTATATCGCTCCCACGCTACAAGCGTTTCTTCGGGTAACGATGACTCAACTAGAGGAAATAACATAGCTCCGTATTTTTCTCTAGTAACCCCTAGTAGTTCAAGTGAACGGAGTTTACTTTCCAAATGGTCAAATAATTTTCTTAACGAATTGTTAGAACAGTTCTGTTTTTGAAGAACTAAGGCTAATAAATCTCTAACATATATTTGAATTAATAATTCTTCTCTACCAAAACGCATTTTTAGCTGTTTTAAAGCTTTTTCATAGCTATTGCCACCTGGGGGAAAACTTTTAATTAATTCATCAGCGGGACTTCCTTTTTCCATAGCTTGAGATAAATATGAAAATTTATCATGAAAATCAATATTAATGTCCTCATCAATTTTTTGAAATTGTCCCCAAAAGTAGAGCCAATTTCTCACATTACCATCAAATGTAGGTAATTTTATTTTTGGATAATGTAATAAGGTATTCGGTTGCGAGATAATATTAAAACATCATTTTTTGAAGAAAATTGTTCTCTCACTAATGTTTCTAGTTTCTGCTTTAAAGATCTCCAGCAATCAATATATGTTTCTGACTTATCTACGTCTTTCTCAATATCTGCATCGGATGTTTTCTCAGAATACAGCAATTGTTTAAATTTATCTTCACACGCTGTCATTAATAAAGCTTTTTCTTCAATAAGTCTTAATTTATTAATTTTAGCAGCACAATTCAGCTGAATTTCTTCCTCATCAAAAGAATTACATGCTCGAGTAAACAGCCTTCTAAACTGTTTTCTATCTTTCAAAACAGCTTCCATATTATAACTCAAAATATTTATTTTAAACGTAATCTTCAATTTATTTAAATTCGTGAACAATATATTCAATTATATACATTAAAAACAATAGCTCTTGTTATTAGATTCATCAAAAAAAAATCTTCACATAAATTAAGAAACAAATATCGTCTGCTTAATGCTATTAAATCAATTCTCTTTCATAAAATGCTCTTCGTTTAAAATAATTCTATCTCAAACAATATAGAAATAGCTTACTTGCAGTCGAGTCTTGTTAGCGGACGTCAGATATCAACGATTAAACTCAGATAAGACATCAACTTCGTATCAAAAACACATATAGTTTATTTACAGGATCTATATACAAAACTTGAAATAGTATAACACAGCATCGGCTATTCTATTACAGATGCAATTCACCAGACTGTGATGAAAATAACTATTAATACATATATAATTATCCGTTTATAACGGTAGAATAACTCTAAAAGGATTTATACTCATAAAAATCCTCGTGTTTCAATTCTTACTCTGTATTTTAATTATTCTTGAAACGAAAGAAACTCTGAGGAATCGTTTTCCTCACACATAAAAAAGAACAAAAACAACAACACTCCTGTTGCCATTTTCTCACAACAAAAAAAGAATAAGAACAGAACATAAACTCTTTCTATTCTAAAAACATCAAAAAACTGGTTGCCAAAAATGATCTTTTAGTAATTTTGAAGAGACCATGGAGTTCAGATAGTCTCGTTCAATCTCTTTGATTTTATGGGAGAAAAAGGAAGCATTTCCGAACACCATAGGCCGTAATGATAAGAAAAACTTTGGCGTGTCCCTGTATACGAACTACAAATGGAATACATACCCAAAACTATACAGCTGATTCCGTGGGGCTCATGACCATGTGTACCAGATTTCAAGTCAAAAGCGTTATTTTTGCGGCCGCTATCGCGCGACAGACAGATAGACACACAGACAGAACCCAAAACCGTTTTGAGTCTCAACAGAGGGCCTCCACTGACGTTTCGGCAATTAAAATAGATAGAAACATAGACTGTAATATGAATGCAAAAAGAAAATTTAAGTTTAATACCCTCTCTTTCTAAAATTCTAATTATGACCATATCATATCATAAACATTTCTTTTTCTCTTTTCTTCGATTTTTAAGCGTGGCAATAACGAAAAAGTATGAATTTTAGATAAAAGAAAGAATAATTAATTGCCACAAACCGAGTTGAATATTGCCATTTATATTTCAAGTGAATGAAATAATGTACATATATGTAAACAAAGTATTATTATTATTTTACGTTTGTTTTAAAGAAAGTATGTATATATAAAACAGATATTATGATTTTATTTTTTTTTAGTTTAAGCAAGTATATATGTACATTATATCTATGCAAACGAAGTATATTATTATAGTATCCTAGAATTTGTTCATTTAATCTTTTTTCTGGTATCAAGATATATCTTTTATGATATTACACTTTTTTTCTTATACTTATATGACGGGGAATAATAATATGGGAAATTCTCTAATTCCCATATCATTTAAAGTGCCACAAATAGCCACTTACCAACATAAAGAATTATTTAGATGTATAAATAAAAGAGATGGGTTGGTGACAATGCTTTTCTTCTTTCCGTTGTTTTATGCGGATGGAAAAATGGACGCTTTTAAACCATACAGAAATAAAACTAACACTATAATAAAAAGGGAGAAACAAGAGTTTTGGACCACCCCACGGACAGAGCAGATGTTTCTAAAGAGAAGAAATTGAAATGATGCTCCAGGGATGCTATGCTGTAAAACCATTGTGCGGACCTTGGAGGTGCGGACAGAAAATTCAAAGAAAAGAGCGCGGGCAATTTCTAATGAGATTCTTAGCTATTGGTGAAGCAAGCTACCAATAAAAATAAATAAAAAGAAAAAAAAGAAAGGTTCAGCCCCTCTCAATGAGTCTAAAAAAATGATTGTTAAAAGATATGGTTAGAAGATCTCTCGGAGATGTTTTGATGAGTAAAAAATATTATTAGAAAATCCCTCGGAATATCTCTCGCTAAGCAGTTGTGAAGAATGTTAAAAAAGAAGAAGAAATATGAAATTTCATCTTAGTCGAATTTGATAATTATTTGCGTTTGATAAATATGCTCCTTGAAATATAATATTACCATTCTCCATATATTCGAAGAGACTATTTTCGGGCTGATCCCTCATACCTCGAAATGGAGCAAAGAATTAGTTAATTTTATGAAGTATGCTATATGAACTATAATACGAAAAAAAAAAAAAAAATCATCTTTAAAAATTTTTCATATGTGGTGACTCAACGATCTTCGTGTGTTATAATTAGATTCTTCAAACAAAATAAATATTGTACGTGCACTCAATGATCTTCGTGTGTTATAATTCTATTGTCGAAAGAAAATAATTTTATAACAATCTTCATATGCGTAGATTTCCTTGAATAACGTATACGGTCTCAACGATCTTCGTGTGTAATAATTATATTTCATGACAATTTTCATAAGTGTGGGCTTCGTAAATTCCGTACGTGAACTCTTTATGTGTGTGGACAGTGCTAATACAAACTATGGACTATTATACGCAGTTGTCTTGTAATAATAATTTCCGGAAGTGCCGCACCCGTTTAAGGGTAAGTGGCTATTCAATTTTATTTTGTGGCAAACATCCTCTTTAAATTGATAAAATATAAATTGAGTAATGATATATATATCCCAGCATTTTTTACCAATTGATAAATAAATGGTATATTTGATAATTAATACTATATATGTTGTGGCTATATATATATATATATATATATATATTTTAGATAAATGTGTATAGATTTAGTTAATGTTTTTCTAGGTTGAAGGATAAGATTTGAAAAGTTAAAAAATAATAATAATAATAATAAAATAAATAAATAAATGAATAAAGATATAAGAATAATAATAATAAATTGATATATAAGTAAGATTGATAGATTTGGAAGTTATTTAAAAATAAATTGGGTTATTGCAGATATTTTAGTATTTGAACAACGAAATTTTTTAAAATGGGATCATATGGTCGGATTATAAAAAAAAAAAAAAATTCATAATAAGTTTTAATTAATCACCACAGTATGCTTTTATTTATTTCCATTTATCTTGTTTTGAACATTTTAATTGGTTAAAATGTAGCTTTGATATTGATCATTCTCCATCATTTATTTTGGTAATTTTCTATAAATTTTAATATCTTCCCTTTTGCAATAATTTGTCCTTGAGAACGATGTTGTAAAAGGAAAGATATTTATAATTAACTTATTTACTTCAAATTAATCTTCATTTGTCATGTTACTTCGGTTTGATTTCTTTGATTTTGCCCTCATTAAACATATCTTTTAAAACTTATTAATATAATATAGATATATATATAATTAAATCTTTCATAATTTTTTGTAAATTTTAAAATTATTATCTTTACTTTATTTTATGTTATTTTATTTTGTTACCATATGGTCTTGCATAGGTTTTGGAGGAAGTTGGGAGCTCGGCAAACTAGTTTATCAGCTCCACCCGTCTTAACCCGTGGTGGCATGTGCTCTTTCTTCTTCTTCCAGTTGTTATTACTCATATTTTCTGTTATACTTTGTTCATATTTGCTATATATGATCTCGAACATTTTATATTCACTTTTTCAGTTCTTTCAGAAACAGCTCATATTAACTTTTTAATTTTTTTTTTTTTTTTGCCTTGTGTAAAGCTTCACTTTTATATGTCGTTATTTTTTAATTAATTAAAGTCATCCTTCCTAGTATTTAATGGTTGTAACTATAAATTACATCTATCTGTCTCTCCCTCTCTCTCTCTCTATATATATAAACTTCCGATTAATGAATGATACAAATGCGACATTGAGGTTTCTAATCAGTAGATCCACTTGCTATAAATGTTATTATTCCTTGTGATTTTAGAGTGCTTCTGCTTTGTCGTTATGCAGATATCTTCTTGAATAAATAAAGAAAATAAGTCAGGTTTCCCTACATTTTCTTTGCAGCTGATGAAATGGAACTCAGATGTATGTTTTTCGCTGTCACGCAAGCTTCTCATCAAGCATGTTAAAAAAAGAAGAAGAAGAAGAAGAAGAAATCAATACAACAACAAGATGATTGCAATTTCTACAAATTTTTTCAAGGACATATGATTTCCTTGGGGAAACAAATAGCTGAAAACGTTTAATATCTCTTTTATAACATAAATTTTTAGAGTAAAAATAACATAATAATCCATAAATATAGATTACTTTGAGTTATTTAATTTGAAGTATCAAGAATAATGTATGTGTGTGTGTATATACAGTGGGGGACATAATTATAAGACACCTATCTAAATTGACAAATAGTGAAAGAAAAGATTCAGAACTTAAAAATGTTTTATTAAATACGTCAAAAAACATAAATTTATTCTGTTATCATATATAATTATTTTATAATAATGATATTTTCATACAATTTAATGAAAAAACTTAAAAACATAATGGACAAAATTATAAGACACCAACCGTTTTTTTCCAAATACAGTGGTCAACATAATTAGCAGACACTAATGGTCTAAAAGAAAATCCTCTAACATGGTTATTCGATATTTGGTGAAGCCACCAATGTTTTTTATGGCATGAAAGGTGCGATTCGGCATCGAATCTATCAATTCTAACAAAATATCGCGAGACAGTTCTTCCCAAGCACATTTTATAGCATTCTTTAGGTCTTCGACATATATAAACTGCCTCCCATTTCGGTAAATCGCACGAGCTAAGATCCCCTACAAGATTTCGATGGGATTTAAAACTGGGGAGCGAGAAGGCCACGGAATAACATTGATACTTTCACTGAAAGCCAATTTTTGTTTCATGTGATTCATGAATCGGCGTGTTATCCTGCTGGAAAGTGTAGTTTTCGCCACAAAGAAGTTCACCGTATATGGCTAGTTGATCTTTAAAAAGATTCTTATACTTTTCGGAATTCTTTCTTGAATGCACAAAAACAATATCCGTTTTCCCTTGAGCCGAAAATTTGAACCAAACCATTACTGAGCCTCCACCCATTTGGCGGCTCATTAGTACATGAGGAGACTACCGTAAATTATGTCAATAATATTGAAACCCATCAGGACCATCCAGATTAAACTTTTTTTCATCAGAAAATAACACAGAGTACCATTTGGAGGTCCAGGCCATAGTTTGTTTAGCGAAGTTTAGACGCTCCATTTTGTGCCGGCTTAGAAGCGGTGGTTTTTTCTTCAAATTTTTTATATTTCACATAGGAAGCATTATACAAAACCTTGCGAATGGATCTCCTTGAAAAAATCAGTTTCAAAGCATTTTTATTGCCTTAGTGGTCATCGTATTCTGTGTTGCGAGCGAAAGCACATGGCGTCTGTCTCTCGAGCACAAGCAAGGAGTACGTCCAGATCTTTTAATCACCGATCCATTAATTCCTCTTTTCAAAACATTTCTAATTGCACATCTAGAGAGTTTAATTAACTTTTGAAATATTATTAATTGAACCACCGGTTCCATTTAATCTCCAAATTTCGCGAATTTCACTTTCTTTTAATTCTGTACCTCGTGGCATGTTTGTAAATGCGCGAAGTCGATTATCGTCTGCTTTAGTTAACTGCTGACGTCATAACAGCGTGCAGAAAATTTGCATATTGCACATTATTTTCGAGAAAAAGCAGGTGTTTTAATTAAAATGTTTGGGTGTCTTATAATTTTGTCCATGGTATTTTTAATTTTTTTTATTAAACTCTATAAAAATATCATTTCTGTAAAACAATTACGTGTGATAACAGAATAAATTTATGTTTTTGACGTATTTGATAAAACAAGTTCTGAATCTTTTCTTTCACTATTTGTCAAATTAGATAGGTGTCTTATAATTATGTCCACCACTGTATATATATATAATGTTACAATGATTGTAGTAGAATACGATAAAACAGATATTTAAATGCATCATATCTACCAGAACTAAAAATAGAGATATCCAGGAATGCTTTTTTTAAAGGTATGAAAATATGTACCAGGTGTCCCATAAGTCTGTAGACATTTTAATAATTCACAAAAATCAAAGGAATCGGCAGAACTGAACGCGCGATTTGCAAAAAAATTATTCTCGTAAAAGGTTTTTTTTTTTTTTTTTTTTTTTTGTAAAGAAAATACAATAGTAAAATTTTCGTCGATAGAGATCGCTGTACGTGAGCAAATCACACATTTCCATAAAAATTTATTCATTTGCATGCAAATGTTTACAGGCATAGAAATGCTATCCTATATGTCCATCATAACCACAAATTAAAGTTTGCAAATGAGTTACAGTACCACTATCTGCAGTTTCAGTTGACGATTCTTACCTGAAGAAAAACAACTTCTCCAATAACGCTTTATAACATGCATACGCAAGTAGAAGGCAAAATAAAAAATAAGACGAGTTAATCATAAAACTGTGCAACTTATAGTACTCTGATTTGCATATTTCTTATTACGCACCCGTGCAGCGTCTTCTATCGACGAAAAATTTATTTATTTTTTTATTTTTTTATTTTTCCCCCCTTTATATATATATATATATATGTATATATATATATATAAACCTCACTTTACGAGAGTAACTTTTTTACAAACTGGGTTCAATTCTACCAATTCCTTAAGTTTTATGAATTTTTAAAATGTCTGCAGACTTATGGGACACCCGGTGAGTCAGTATATTCACTAATAAGAACTGATTATAAATAGAGTGATAATAAACAGATTGACAAATATACATACACACACATACATATATATAGCATTAAGTATAACTTTACAGAATTGATAATATTTTAAAATGTAATACATATGATGGAATTTGTTTATAACAAATTTTGCCTAAAAAACATCAAAAATTATAAAATAATAATTTATTTTCACTTAATTGTATAAAAGTACATGATTTAATGTAGTCTAATAACTTTAATATCATTAAATAGTTTTGACAAGCATTAATTTTCACAATTATGTATGTATAGTAATTTTAATTTTTGCTTGTTTATTTTTTTATTTAATTTTTTTATTTAATTTTAATTTTAACTCATATTTATTTATCTACTTTTTTTTCCGGAAATTATTATCTTTATTTTAGCTTTTTTCTTTGTTATCCTATACTGTCTAGCAGAAAATTTAGGGAAAATTGGGTATCTCCCAAACTAATTTAACGCGCTGTACTCGTCTTAAGCCGTTGTGGCCCCTACTCCTTCTTCTTGTCATTGTTATTATTTTTTTTTCTGTTGCACTTTGTTTATATTTGTTATGTATGCTCTCATCTATCAATGTCTCAGAAACAACTCATATTAACTTTTTCAGCCCCTTTTTCTTTGTATAATACTTGTATGTTTTGTATAGAACTTCCATATGTAATTGTTTATTGGCTAATTAAAGTCTTCCTTTCTGGTGTTTGATCATTGTAATGATAAATTATTATTAAAAATGATACTTCTGTTTCTTAAATACTTTGTTTGTTTTATCGTTTCTGTTTTGTTTGTTTAGATTTTGTCCTTGTTACTTTTGGATTTTGCCATGGTATTTAGTTCTTGTATTATATATATATAATATATTTAAATAAAGATAAATGATGACAGGAAAGTGAAATGTAACAAACAACAAGAAAACTTATCAAATAATGTTAATAAACAAGAAAATTGGTTAAAGTTAAACACTATTTAAGCCAAAAAATTAAATTATGCTGTGCCAATCTCTTCAGCAGGTGGGAACACAGCTGTTAAAAACTATGTAGTACTAGCAGATTTCAAAAGATATGTAGGCTAGCATACTCCAAATGTAATTCAAACTGAATAGTATTGAAAAACTTAAAATTGTAAAACAATATTTCTATTTCTTGAAAATTAAATATTGAATTTTGAAAACCAAAAATATTTCTATATATTAAAATTAAATATTGAAAATCATAAGTTACAGCCAACAAAAAACGAAAAAGCTGTAAAGAACAAAGCTTATATATAAATATTTTTATATGAAAATGCTAGCCGCACATACCCCCAACTGAACCTGCCAGAAAAAGATGAAAAACTCATCACCTGCAAGAAACAACAACTGCAAAATCCATCCTAGCTCAAAAACCTTTTTAAACATTGAAATTTTCGCTCCATATCCATAGATGTCCACAAAACTTTCCAGGTCTGGCGAAACAAAATAACTCCAAATATCGGCAAATGGTCTTCCAAAAAGGCGTTGAACCATATGCATCAAACTGGACACCTATATGGATCACCAATCGTAAGAGCAGAAGCAGTGGCGCTGACACTAAAAATTCAAATTACTTGTATAATGGAAAACAAAACTTAAATAAATTTAGAAGTTTGAAGTTTTTTAAGTTTTATTTAAGTTTTGTTTTTCATTATACAAGTAATTTGAATTTTTCGTGTCAGCGCCGCAGCTTCTGCTTTTACGATTGGTGATCCATATAGGTGTCCAGTTTGATGCATATGGTTCAACGCCTTTTTGGAAGACCATTTGCCGATGTTTGGAGTTATTTTGTTTCGCCAGACCTGGAAAGTTTTGTGGACATCTATGGATATGGAGCGAAAATTTCAATGTTTAAAAAGTTTTTGAGCTAGGATGGATTTTGCATTTGTTGTTTCTTGCAGGTGGTGAGTTTTTCATCTTTTTCTGGCAGGTTCGGGTGGGGGTATGTGCGGCTAGCATTTTCATATAAAAATCTTTATATATAAGCTTTATTCTTTACAGCTTTTTCGTTTTTGTTGGCTGTAATTTATGATTTTCAATATTTAATTTTAATATATAGAAATATTTTTGGTTTTCAAAACTCAATATTTAATTTTCAAGAAATAGAAATGCTGTTTTACAATTTTAAGTTTTTCATTACTATTCAGTTTGAATTACATTTGGAGTATGCTAGCCTACATATCTTTTGAAACCTGCTAGTACTACATAGTTTTTAACAGCTGTGTTCCCACCTGCTGAAGAGATTGGCACAGCATAATTTAATTTTCTGGCTTCTTAAATAGTGTTTAACTTTAACTAATTTTCTTGTTTATTAACGTTGTTTGATAAGTTTTCCTGTTGTTTGTTACATTTCACTTTCATATCATCATTTATCTTTATTTAAATATATTATTGTTTTGTATACAATTTTGTGCTGCTTTGAGCGCCTTTTCTATGCAAATTAATTCTTGTCACTTATATTGAATTTAATATATATATATATATATATATATATATATATATAATTTAATTAATATTTATTTATGAGACATGAGAGAGGAAACAACACAATTTTATAATAGAATTAATAATAACAAGACGAAAAATGTTAATTTAATTAAAAAAATTAGTCAAGTCAAAAATTCGATAGATGCAGTATCAACTTCTTCAGCAGGTAGGAATACTGCAAATTAAAAAAAAATTCATGTGAGTCAAGCAAACAGGCTTCAGAAGATATGCCAAACTGACATACTCCAGTATATATTCAAAAATAATTTAATAAAAGGATAGCATAACTTGAAATTATGAGAAAAAAATGTATTGCATTAATCTAATTCTGTTTAGTATTGATGTAAATAATTATTTGAATTTGAAAATAATAAATATCATATTAAATTTTAATAATAAGAATTAAAAACTATTTAATAAAATAAGGTTAGCAAGAACACACCCCCACCTGTACCCGTCGGCGAACAAGAAAAATTCGGAACAGGACAATTCCGCCGAGATTTTTATCCCCTATTCCCCACATAGGACAATTCCGCCGAGAATTTTAACCCCCCTTTTCTGGCATAGGACAACTCCGCCGCGCCATTTTCCTGAGACGAGAAGAGGGGGCTACAGCAGTACTTCCACTTTTGGCGACGCATTGCGTTTTGGCGGCACATTGAGCATTATAAGAGCCCTTCCCCATCGCTTTGGAAAGTTAAGTAAAAGTAAAGCAGATTTTAACCAAAATATGAATTAAAAATTGTACTGTAATAATTCTCTGCGATGAAAATCACAGAAAATCACTTTCTGCATATATCGTGGAAAATAGTTTTAATAAATGATAATTTTATTAAGTAATTTGTAATACGTGAATTTGTATAGAAAAAATATAGAAGAAAGATTCATGGTTGTTATAACATAACTACTACTTGATATTGCAGGGACATTCAGAAGATAGTTTTTAGTAACATGGCTGATTTTGTTGGGAGACTGGAAAAAAAAATCACTCGGGGGGGGGGGGGGTGAACAGAAAATTTTACCTCGAAAAATATTTTCCCAGAAAAAGAGCCCACGTATTAACGGATAAAGAATTTTATAATGGTATTCTGGATCGATTAAAAATAAAAATGATGGAACAGAAATGTCCGAAAATAACTCTTTTAAATGGACGACTTTTAGTAATATAAATGATAAATTAATTATTATAGAATGCTATTCAAATTTAATATTTGGTAATACCTGTAACTAAAATTGGTGTTAATTAACCTTAGAGATAGCAGGTGGCTCTGTCATGTAGCAGTTTTTCCCATTCTAAGGAAGGTTATATCTCAGCTTCTACTGTGTAAAAGTGCACCAAAACTGTACGTGTGATAGGTATACCATGTAAAATTCTGCTGATTTAATTTGGTTGTATATCAGTCGACAAGTGCTATACTCAAATTTTATCCTATTTACATGAACTCTATATCCCTGATTCTATGTTATACAGATACTCCAAACTCGGTTTAAGATGTACAAATTATTAAAAAAAATATGCTGATTGAGATTTACAGATACATTGTACAAAAAGGTGTACAAAACTTACAAAACACACAGACACACTGTACAAAAAGGTGACGCTGCTATTATTATTTTTTTTTAGTATGAAAAGTTTATACTTGTAATTTGATGCAGTTTTTACCAAGAGATGCTGAGGCATAACCATTTGGAAAATCGTAGAAAGTAATAGTAGTACCACTTATCGGTCGATATACACCCGAATAAAATCAGCATAATCTTTCATGATACATATTTTATATAGCAAGTTTGTTGCCGGTATATAACATAAAAGCTGAGATGGTCTTAAATTGAAATGTAGTTAAATTGCAGCATAGCAGTGTTATTTTTTGTCCAATATGCATTCCAAATTAATAGCATATAGTAATAAATACACTTTTAAAAAATAAGAAATCAAGTTTCAGTTAATTGGAATGCATTACGTTTTATATTAAAATAAATAATAAATATCTGTTTTCTAATTATAGTTGACGTAAATCACACACACACACAAAAAATAAAAAATAAAAATAAAAATAAATAAATAAATAATAATAAAAATAATAATAAAAATTACATCATAAATAAATTAGAAAATTAATTATAACTTTTATAACTCAAATCTATTTTTTTTTTCTCCAAGTTCAATAGTATTAAATTACGACTTATCATTCGTTCAGTCAATAAGCATTTCTAACACTAAAGGTTGTTGCCTTTTAAAATGAAAAATCTGTAGTTGAGAAATATAGGGAAGCTACATCTATACAAATTACTGTGTCTATGGGTTTTACTGAAGTTTAAGAAATTGACAAATTAAACAACTTTCTTCTATAAAAATTTTTAATAAAAAAGATTACGTGTATAAAATAAAAAAGTGCATAAAAATAAAGATATTTTTGAATGCCTTTTTGACATTCTAATAAGAGATTTTCTTTTCCCTTAAGTTCTCATTAATCATAACTTTCTAACAATGCTACTTTCAATCCTCTACCCCCATAATTAATATGTTAAAAATGTACAACAAATTTCATGTTTGCGAATTAATATATAGATTATTACCATTCTTTTGTGTATTTATTTTTAGCAAAAGTTGAATGCCTGAAGTTTTAGCATGGAAAGTGTCGCCAACTTTACTTCGCCAAAGGTAATGCCTTCCCCCCTCATTCGGCGGAATTGTCCTATCGAGGGAAAACGGCAGAGAGAAATGCTGCGGATTTGTCCTACTGGGGGAAACAGCTGATAAATTTTCGGCGGAGTTGTCCTATGCTTCGGCGGAATTGCGTCGTGCCCGAAAAATTAGACTCAAAACCTACACAGATTGAAATGTCAGCATTCACTATAGTTTGGGCTTGAAAACTAAAATAAACATCAAACTTTAAATTCCAAATGCTTCTTCCAGGTCCAAGGATGCCCAAATTCAATCTCAGGTTGGTAATCCATCGTAGGTATCTATACATCTGTGAACAAATGTCTAATTTCTTGGCTTTAAGTTGTAAACTTCAAACAAGAAATCAATAAAGACCACCATTCAAAACCAAGATCATAAGCTACGAAACTGTCACGTAGAAACTATAATTTTAATTTTCTTGTACTATGCGAAATAAAAACCGATGAATATACATTCTTGTAAAGTAAAAGCACTTGAAAATAATAAATTTATTTGCTAAAAATTAATATTTGAATTATATATTCTTTTAATTAGTAACAAATGATTAATTATAATGTAGATTTTATAATTCGAATTAATCAACCAGGGAGACATACAGTTAGTGTGAAACTTGAAGTGTCTTCTCTTGTCATATAAACTGTATACAAAATACGATTTTCTAAAACAAAAGAAATATATAAGAAATCAGCTTCAAAATTATTTTTATAAAACTTATTTAATTTTAAAACATCTGGATATATTAAATTTGAAATTTTATTAAAGACTGTATTAAAAACAATCAAATCATCTGTGTAATGGAAAACATTCAAACTACTATTACTACCAACAGTACACTTATAAATACTACAAATAATAATTTTTAATTCCTATTTCTAAAATTAAATACGAAATTTCTGCTTATTTTCAATAATTATCTACATTAATACTAAATAGAATTAGATTCCTTTTATTGTTATAATTACAAATTATGCTATCCTTTTACTGAATTGTTTTTGAATACACGCTGGAAAATGTTAGCTTGACATATCTTTTGAAACCTGTTAGGATTACTTGATTTACTTATTTACTTATTTGATTTTTAGTATTCCGAACAACTGAAGAAATTGATACTGCATCTATTGAATTTTTGGCTTGAATAGTTTTTTAATTAAATTAATATTTTTCATCTTGTTCCTTATCCTAATTAATAAAATATATTGTTTTTACATTCCACTCTCATTTCTCACAAATCAATATTAATTAAATTAAATTTATGTTTTTATATAAGAATTTAGAGCTACTTTTAGCATCTATTTTATACAAATTTAATTTTATCTTTGTTTATGATTTTTAAATACATAATCTGGTGTGTCACTCTCAAGACTTTCTCTTAACGTGAAATTTAATGCTATAAATACAGGTTGGAAGTTAAGAGGTAAGATAACGAGTACTGTCATGTAAACCTATGTTAAACAATTCAAATTAGGCTTCAGAAGTGTTTTATATGATAATTAGTTCTGTGTGAAGGGGGCTACCACCATATAAATTTAAATCTGTTATTAAAATTAAAAGTTTACTTAAAATTATACCGACAGTTTTCACACGCAAGATTCCTTGAAACTTATCAATCTTGATCAAACTTTTCCAGGAACAAACTTATATTAACTTCAAAATACAACATTTGGATCTCCTAAAATTATTCGTTTTTATGTCATTTTAAGAGACACAGACAAAGATCAAACGTTAAGAAACTTTACTACGGTAATCAGGAAACCTCAAAACGTGTAAATATGCAAAAAAAAAAAAAAAAAAAAAAAAAAAAAAGAACAAGCGATGAATATTTAGCTTAAAACATACATTATTTACCATATCTCTATGAGGAATTTATTGCAATTCCCGAACCGCTTTCTTGGAAATGGTAAAATATTATTAGTAAAGCACATCCACTAACAACAAATAACTAGTGTGTTGTCGCCACCACATGACTTTCTTCTATATTTTCCTATACAATTTCACTCAGTAAAAATAACTTATTAAAATTATTATTTAAAAAGTTATCTTCCATGATAATGCAGACTATTCCCATATTAGAGAAGTAGTATAACACTAAATATCCAAAAAATGTTGAATTTATTCTCAACATTACATTTTTTTCTTTTTTAAATGAAAAAAATCGATAACTTTATTTTAAATAATTGTAGATGGATGATTCAACCATTCGTTTTAAAGGTATTGGCGAGCTCTTTTGAAAGATACCCATCAGGAAAATTTACTCCCCTCGAGGGGGGACTTCCCACCTAGGGGGGAGGCGAGACTCCTACTTACACATTTTTTTTTTTCTTAGTTGACTATCTCTATTACAAAAAATATACATTCGTTTCATTTAGTTTAGCGCAGTCTATAGATGTTAAACTCTACTTATCTGCAATTTCCCCCATAGACGTAATGTATTTGAATACTTTTGAGTGTCCCTGTACACGAACAATTTGCTTCATCTCAACGGAAAGCTTAGGGTAGCATCCCTATATCATACACATTTAGAATACCGAGTTTGGAATTTCTCCTACTATTTGTTCTTGAGATACGCTGATAACAGACACACACACAGACCATTCGCTAAAAACATGATTTTCGTATTCAGGGGACCTCAGAAAATGCAAATATAACAAAAACTCATTTTCGAAAATTTGACACTAAAACAATACTTTCTCTACCTTATGGGTAAGAGAAAGTAAATTTTATATACACTAAGCAACAGAAAAAATGACTTATACCTTTTTTATTCGTAATAACTTTAAAACTAATGGTTGAAACAAGTAAAACTGTCTTGTTTGCATAATACCAAAGGGATGAAATTATACCTATGTACATTTTCGATATAATAATTCGCTTTATTAGACTCTACGAAGTACTTTATAAGAATCTACATAAAACTTTCGTTTTAAACATAATGCAATAACTATATACTTTGTATTCTATTATGATTTATTGCATGAAATAAACAAGTTATATTCTAATATATGAAATAAAACTATTCATTTGTTAGATCTAAGCAATTTTTTATTAAAAATATATATTCTGTATTGGGTTAATTCCACCTTTGTATGGAATTACTGCTTCAATGCACAATGGCATAATATTATACAATGTTTTAATATAAATCTCAGACCTTTCAATATGCCAAATATCACAAATAATTTTTTCTAGTTCTGGCAGAGTTGTATAGGCTGCAAATTTCGAATCCTCTCCCCTCTCCCCCGCCTTTTTATAGACAAAATATTTTCGAGCGGATCGCGATTAGGACTATTTCCATGTCTGGTAAAGAAGAAATTCTTCTATATCTTTTGTAGGATTTAACTTAAAGTGAAAAAAGATATGATTACTTACAGAATTATAGGTTCTCATGGGAATTTATAGGACAATTTGAAGTGAATAAACTTACTACAGACGCCGTGTGGTAAGATGCATTATCATCTTGAAATGCCGTTTGCGGGAATGTCCAAGATACCACCAAAATAGTCGGTCAGGCACCACTTTTATAAAGACTGTGTTTTATTTCGAGTTAATTAATCCCTTGAGCATAAGAATTTGCCCGACTATTTGAAAAGTTATGCACCTGCGTACCATAATGTACGGAGAATGTGTTACTGTTTTAAAAGTGCGATTTTCATTAACTCGGTCATATTTTCGTAGTCAGATCTGCTTGTTTTCTTTAGCTCGAAATAAGTTAAACTTGACTCATCAGAGAGAACCAATTCAGCCCAATAATTAACTAATCATTTTTAAATTTTTTTAGCCATCTGAGCTCTTGCTTTCCTAATTCTCTTCACTAAGAATGGAATTTTTTCAAATTTTCTGTCATTTAAACCTGCTTTGTTTAATAGTTGCTGGACAGTAGTTAAATAAATTATGCTGCTAAACGCTTTTTCTGGATCTCTTTTATGTTCTAAATGTAACATAAACCGATTTTATAAGCAATGGCTTTTTAACTTACGGTCATCTCGCTTGGATGAGCCACATGTCCGCCCAAAGCCAAATTTCCAGTTTAAACGGCCAAAAAAAAATATTATATCTTGCTAAAAACTATTTTACCAATATTTTGTTAACGTTTAATTATTTTGCCATCTCAAGTATTAAAATATTTTTTGATTTTCATTCAAAAATTAATACTTTTTGTGGCTTCGTTAACTGCCTTATTCTTACCATTTTTGAAATGATTTCTAAAATTGCAATTTTCCTGACAATTGCATTTTGTTTTTAACACTGGACTCAATGCTAAAGTGTATATGGAGGACAACATAATAAACTCTGTTCAAAATTTGCTTTTTAAACAATAAAATTGGCGATTGTAGAAGGTGAAGAGGAAAATATCCAAGTGCGTTTTTTTTTTTTTTTTTATTACTTAGTGTGTATATACTATAGGAATTATTAATCGTAGTAAAAGCCAAGCAACAGATATAAGATCACTGAAATCATATAGACCAATAAGAATGAAATTACAACAAATTTAAATAACCTGTGGAGACTGATTGTGATTTATTGAAACTTTTATTTTTTATTTATTTATTTTTTATTTAATTTAACTTCAACCTAACCATAAATTTATTTCTAGATTGTGAGTTGCAATTTTAATAATTTTGCCGGTGCGTAAAAACGACATGAAACTCAAATCAAACGATACCAACAAGCAATGAGAAAATAAACAATTAAGACAGTATTTTAAACAAAATATTTTTTCAGTTAAGAAAAGCTCAGAACGGTGAAAAAAAACTCGTCAGGGGTGACCTTTTTCCCCGTTGAGAAACAATGTACGATTTCGTTCGTTACCAGCTATAATAGCAAATTGCTAACGGCACCCTATTGTACAAGAAATTAATTGAAGTTAAAAAGGAAGAATAAGACTGTTTGTCAGTCAGATTTTTTTTAGGTGTTCTACTCTCCAGCTCTCATTGCCGGTAGATTCCCAGAGACCACCCCGACCCCTCTCAAGGGTTGTGATTGCTTTTGTTGAAGCTGTCAGGGAAAAGAGCGATAAAGTCTAGCTATGGCAGTCTGCACTCCTCATTGAAACTCATTGAAACCTTTGGACAGCCCCTGCCCGCCTGTCCAGCATGTTCCCTCTTTCGTTCAAGGTTCAAGATAAACTGCTATCGGAGAATTATAGAGGGTGAAAGTGAAGAAGATAATATTTTTACAATCCTTATATAAGATTTATTGAAAGATAGAAAAAGAGCAGAATTTCTAACGCATTTAAAATTGTAAATTTTGTTTTCTCCATAATTATCTTTTACAAGTTTATAAAAATTAAATAAATAAACTAATTAATTAAATAATTCATAAATAAATTCATAAATATTAGAATCGCCCGGTGGTTGAATCTTTATTACTTTTTTAAAGTAAGCATTGAAATAAAAAATATAAAAATTCAAAATTTAAGTATAAAAAATGTTCTTAGAAATTACACTATCCATCAAAATAAATAAAAAATGAAATGGATGAATAAACAAATAAAATTAAAATTAATAAATATAAGTAAATATCATCATCTTTTTACTTTCCAAACACTATAGTGAGGAAAGTATTGTAATCATGTCAAAAATCCGAAATTTTAAAATTGTAAATTTTGTTTTCTCCATAATTATCTTTTACAAGTTTATAAAAATTAAACAAATAAACTAATTAATTAAATAATTCATAAATAAATTCATAAATATTAGAATCGCCCGGTGGTTGAATCTTTATTACTTTTTTAAAGTAAGCATTGAAATAAAAAATATAAAAATTCAAAATTTAAGTATAAAAAATGTTCTTAGAAATTACACTATCCATCAAAATAAATAAAAAATGAAATGAATGAATAAACAAATAAAATTAAAATTAATAAATATAAGTAAATATCATCATCTTTTTACTTTCCAAACACTATAGTGAGGAAAGTATTGTAATCATGTCAAAAATCCGAAATTTTAAAATTGTAAATTTTGTTTTCTCCATAATTATCTTTTACAAGTTTATAAAAATTAAACAAATAAACTAATTAATTAAATAATTCATAAATAAATTCATAAATATTAGAATCGCCCGGTGGTTGAATCTTTATTACTTTTTTAAAGTAAGCATTGAAATAAAAAATATAAAAATTCAAAATTTAAGTATAAAAAATGTTCTTAGAAATTACACTATCCATCAAAATAAATAAAAAATGAAATGAATGAATAAACAAATAAAATTAAAATTAATAAATATAAGTAAATATCATCATCTTTTTACTTTCCAAACACTATAGTGAGGAAAGTATTGTAATCATGTCAAAAATCCGAAATTTTAAAATTGTAAATTTTGTTTTCTCCGTAATTATCTTTTACAAGTTTATAAAAATTAAACAAATAAACTAATTAATTAAATAATTCATAAATAAATTCATAAATATTAGAATCGCCCGGTGGTTGAATCTTTATTACTTTTTTAAAGTAAGCATTGAAATAAAAAATATAAAAATTCAAAATTTAAGTATAAAAAATGTTCTTAGAAATTACACTATCCATCAAAATAAATAAAAAATGAAATGAATGAATAAACAAATAAAATTAAAATTAATAAATATAAGTAAATATCATCATCTTTTTACTTTCCGAACACTATAGTGAGGAAAGTATTGTAATCATGTCAAAAATCCGAAATTCAGATTTTGATGTTTCTATACGTTTCGAGGTCCTCTGAGTCCGTTTTCACTATTTTTACGATGATGTATGTATGTGTGTATATATGTGTGTATGTATGTGTGTATGTATGTGTGTATATATATGTGTGTGTGTATGTATGTGTGTCTGTGAGTGAACACGCTAGCATCTAAACACTTTGTTGCTGAAAGTTGGTACATATATTGCAAGTCACCAAAGTACGAACCCTATTGATTTTGGTGAATCTAGCACTTATAGTTTTTTTTACAGGGACACCAGGAAAAATTCTTTATCATTAAGGCCTATTGGGCCAAATTTTTAAAAGTGCGATAGCGTCTAAACGTCTTATTAATCTGAGCAAAAAATTTGTACACATGTTATAGGTCATAGTTGCACGATTTGTTTAGATTTTGGTGAATTTAGCACTTACAATTTTTTTACAGGGTCACAAAGAAAAATTCTTTATCATTATGGCCTATGGGGCCAAATTTTAAAAAGTGTGATAGCGTCTAAACACCCCTAATCAAATATTTCTGCAATCTGCATAAAGAAAATCAAGATAAAATGGCAATTATTTGTAGAAAAAGAGCAGAATTTCTAACGCATTTAAAATTGTAAATATTGTTTTCTCCAGAATTAACTTTTATAAGTTTATAAAAAGTCTGATGAGAATCGGGATCCCGATGGAAAAGTTTAACGGCAAACAACGAAGTTAGTAAAGGTTTTTAATGTATTAATTTAGTAATTTCACTTCGTTTTTAAATTAATATAGTTTAATGTTAGGTAAATAAGTTAATTAAGTAAATAAACTAATTAATTAAATAAATAATTAGAACATTGAATTCAAATGTGGAAAAAATGTTTATTGATTTATTATCTTTAAATATGAACAGATATTACAATTTTTTAAATAAATTTAAAAATAATACATCAGTTAATGCAACTAAATTATGTTGTTTAAGAAAATATGATAAACTGTCATTAATTCATTATAGAACTTTAAAAAATAAAAGGATCGAAGGAAAATTTTATAGTAAAAAATAGAACAAACCTCTTACCGATTTTAATGAAACTTTGTATAATCATGTACAATTTGTGAAAAAATTACAGTAAGTGTCAAACATACTTGGAGGAGGGGGGGGGGGGGGACAGAGGAAAATATATTAAATTTTTAAATTACCATTTTAGCAATTTTAATAATATATTACCACTTAATTTTTATGAAGATTACAATGAGTGTATTATATACCTGGAGGGGCACAGGGGAGGGGGGGGGTAGATGGAAATAAAAAATATTTTCATTTAAAACACCCTATTATAGATTTAAGCAAAAACTTTGTATAATAACATACAATTTGTGAAAAAAATCACAATAAGTATCAGACATACTTGGGGGTGGGGGTGGAGTTAAAGAGAGGGGGGAGACAGAGGAAAATAAAATATTTTTTAATATCACCATTTTACCGATTTTACCTAATTTCTCCTTGTAAAATTGATGCTTAACATCAACGAGAGTGGAAGTGTTCTATTTCTACATAGGGCGGGGGAGGACAAAAGAGACAGATTAAAAGAAGAAAATTCATTTTTGATTAACTTTTTTACAGATTTAAATCATATATCGAATTTTTGCATAACTCACTATAATTATTCATTAATAGTAATCGATACACACAAAATATAAATAAACAATAAAACAAACGATAATAAGTGTTGTTTAAAAAGATTATTTTATTTTCCATCTGTCCCCCTACCCCCCCCCCTTATCAACTTTAGTTAACTTTCACTATAATTTTAATAAAATGAAAGTGATAGTCGTACAAAGTTTCATATAAATAGGTAGCATGGTGATATAAAAACAAACATTTTCTTCACTCTGTCCCCCCCCCCCTCCTTAGCAAATCGTCCAGATATGTGTACACTCACTGCGATTGCAATTTTTCATAAGCAGAAAGTTGCATAGATACAAAGTTTTTTTTTAATCGACAATGCGGTTGTCCCCCCCCCCCCCCCACAAATATATAATGCACTCATTTTGAGATCTTTATAAAAAGCAAGTGGTAGCTATAGAATATGTCTTTAAAATCGGTAAAATGGAGATATAAAAAATATTTTATTTTCCTCTGTCCTCCCCCCCCCCTTCGTCTTTAACCCCCCCCTATCCATAAGTATGTCTAACCTTACTGTGATTTTTTTCACAAATTGTGCGTTATTATGCAAAGTTTTTGTTTAGATCGATGATAGTGTAGTTTAAAGAAGAATACATTTTATTTCCATTGGTCCCCCTTCCCCCCCCAGGTATATAATACACTCATTGTAATATTCATGAAAATTAAGTGGTAGTTATAGAATATATCATTAAAATCTCTAACATGGTGATATAAAGAGTCTTTATGGGAGTGAGCTATTTTCAAAACTATAACCATATTATTTAATATTTTAGAGAATATAACATTTTACATGCTGAAAAAATCATTAGTGAATCAATCATTTGTGAAGTTATAAAATGTTTCATAACTTCTATCGACAAAAAAAAAAAAGCTAGATTCATTGTAGTAGTTCAGTCCATAAAACAACTCCTCTAGCGTATTTTGTCAAAGTTTCATAAGATTTATATAATAACTTTTGGAGTTATGATGTTTTGTGAAAAAGCAAAATGTTAAAAATCTCATTCTCAGAAAAAGCAAAAAACGTAATTAAAAACCAGATTTTACCTATTAAATAAAAAATAATTTTAATAACTTTCCTGATTTATTTCAAAGTTTTTTATTTCTTCTTATTATTTTTAAATTCATTTTATATTCAGTAACAAATTTTGATGCTTATACTGAGTAAAACTTTTATGAAAACAAACATTTCCGGTCACTTCTGGTTTCAAAAAGTTGCGAGTGACTAATATTTAGATGCCTGTAACTCAAATTCTAAGCAAGATAGAAACAAAATTCAAACTGATTTAGAAAGTTTAAATGTCAGGCTTTAATACTAAACCAAAAATAAAAAATCTTAGTTTTGACTGAAAATTGCATTTTAAAGGTAGGCAGGCGCCTTAAAAAGTATGTAGGAAAGAATTTAAAACTGAAGCTGTAGGAGATTTGTCCACAATAAAACATTAATAGACTATTACTTTTTTCCCCCAGATATTTTCGAGTGTGTAAAATTATTACCTCGCTTTATCTTAAAAATATATAGAGAGTATTATACAATGCTATAATTAACTGAAAAATTCCATAATAAAAAGTATAGACAAAAAAAAAAAAAAAAAAAAAAAAAAAAAAGTAATTTTCCTTCTTTCTTTTTTACAAGTAACTATGTATAACCAAAAAAAAAAAAAAAAAAAAAATCGACAAATAATGACAAAAAATTAATAGTTTCTAAGTGGTCGTATATTAAAGCAGTAGAGCAAATGGTCTGGATATTACAAATTTCTTTCTATTATGGAAAAGAAATTATACTGATTTTTAGCATAATATTTCATTTTAAGAAATGGGGTACTAATTGTTATGAATTTCAATTTAACATTGAATATGGGAATTTCTGTAACTTTTTTTTTTTTTTTTTTTTTTTTTTTAATCTTTTGTTATAGACTATTAACACGTTGAGCGCCACGCAAATTCTTAAAATCCATTAAAATTCCATAATGATACCTCCTGTAATACATGAACATTAAGCAAATTTTAATAATTTTTCAATCATTAAATGTTATATTTTTAGTCTTATATCCTATTTTATATGCGCACCGATGGTTGACGCGGCTTTATATCATATTTGACACTGTCTGCCACCGATGGCTGACAGGGCGCTCAATGTTTTAATTTTTAATTTTTACTGCTTTCACTTTAGCGGTAAAACTTTCACTGAAATGTTTGAAGTACAACAGGTTCTGCACACTCCTAAAGTTTCAAGATGATTCCTTCAGTACTTAAAGATATATGACAAAATGTCTAGTATCTAGAATGACTGACATGGCGCTCAACATGTTAATATCGGTTTTCAATAAAAAGCAAAGCAGCGAATAGGCGGGCAGAGCTTTGCAGTGGTTCATAAGTAAAGCGAGTAGAGTGGAGTCGAATCATCATTCATTAGGTCAATTATATGTCTTCTGAGTGCAATTCTCTTCAAAAAGTGCACATAATACTTGTATAATGTGTAATAGGAGTCGTGTGGTTGTTCTTTTTTTAACGCATTAGCGCCCAGTATCCTCATTTGAGGACAGCTAATAAAATGACACGTATATTTTTTGTGGTTTCTTGGAATGATTTCTGCTTTTTAGTGACAGTTTATAGCGTCACTCTAAATGATCCCTGAAAGTTTTATGTGCCTACTATTAATTATTATTTCATAATGTGGATAGTCATTTTAAGATTTTTCATTCGTCGCACATACATTTGCTTTTTGCGCAGGTATACTAACTTAAATCAAGTTGAATAATAATATATATTATAATACTTTACTTTTGAAATCTTCGTCAACATATAACAGGATATTAATCTGTTATCTCAAAGTTTTTCTATCTCGAAGTTTTCTCGCTAGAACACTAAACGTCAATAAATGAGGATAGCCTTGAAATTTAAAACTATCAGAAGAATTGTTTAAGTTAATATATTTTTCTGTCAGTTGTGTATATTAATTTAGAAGTGAAATAATCAGCTAATAATATTTTACAAAATTAATTTGGGCGTTAACGGGTTAATTACCCAAGATTACTATGAGCTCTTGATGCTCAATTAGCTTTCGTGCTAAGTATACTATTCTCAGAAATATTTTTTTTTTATGTTTTCTTTCATTATTCATATAAAAAAATATTTCATGTTTAAAAAGAAAAGATTGGTAAATTGTTTTTGGCGCTAAATGTAAACTAATATTTAAATGACTAACTTTTAAAACTATTATAATATTATTTTCTTATTTTAATTAAATAAAAATAATAATAATAATGAACATTTCAAAAATGGGGCTTCGAGATGCACTAAGACACCTCAAGCGAATTCTTGTTGAATCTCTTGACTGTACGAGTACCAACCTTACGCTTCGTTGTCCACAGACACACCGACACGCACAAACATTGGTTTTATATAAATAAAATATATTTATATTAAATTCCCTTTAAAATTCCTTCTTTTATAAGTTTACGTTTTTTGTAACCAAAAAAATATTAAAATTAGAAAAATAATTTTATTAACTTTTTAATACATTTAAGTTAATATATAACTGTTCAAATAAATTTAAAACACCAAACTAACTTATTTAAGTTAACTACTTATCTAATCGGCTTCTGTGGGTTTCTGTGGTGAATTATTTTCAACTGTTTGGTTTCCGTTCTCATTCTTTTCATTATTGTCATTAAAAATTATATATATTTGTGTGTGTGTGTGGGGCGGGGGGATTTATTATTATTATTTTTTTTTTTTTTTTTTTTTTTACCTAAATTGTAAAATTATTTTTTTTTTCTTTTACTAGACAGTTGTTCTGCGTAATACTGCTCAAATAAAGTGAGATATATGTAATATTTAATTCCGTAGTTTAAGTAATTTTAAAAGATTTTTTTCCGTGCAATTATTTACCAATTCATTCACTGTATTCAATAAAAAACAGCAAATTATCAGCTTCTTTATCAATCTTCTTTCCCTGTTCTAGAAAATCCCATGGCTCTCCTCTTTGAGGGACCATCTTTAACAAAATTACTCAAATGCAAAAAAGGTAACCCTACTCCGTACCAAGGGGAGATGAAGATAGTGATTGATGATCATTTTCCCCCACGGTGTTGTGTGGGATATAATCCTCATTGCCTTGGTATAAGTTTTCTGTTTCACCCCCTCTCATGTGCAAGCTGTCACCATTCTCAATTAATTGTTAAGTAGGCGTGACTGAAAGCAGAGGGGGTCTTGTTATCTTCAGGCTGAAGCCTGAAGGAGAGATAATATTAGTCAGTTTTTGAAGAATAAGAGAGTTTTTTATTTTCTGTTTATATCTAAAAATTCACCCAATTAGAAACATGAAACCAATCTTTTTTTTTTTTTTTTTTCTTTAATGCGCATGAAAAACGGTTACATTTTTTTTGCTCCCTTTTTATTTTTATTGTTAATATTTTTTAATTCATTACTCACATTTCAGATGCAAATATCTACAATTGAAATTGCGTCGTACTAATGCGTGTCTATTATATTTTTTAGGCCTTGAGAGATTTAAAGCCTAATTTCACTTTAAATATGTCTGTGGCGTAGCGTTATTTTATCTGTCTATATGTGTATTGTTAAAATATGTTTTACTATATTTTCTACGTCAATTTTTGAGATAAAATGTAAGAAACAAAACGGAAAATACTTTTCAAAAAATCATTTAAAAAATATAATTTGGTATACATATTTAAAAAGGTGCAACTTTTGCATGATGCCTCATTTTTTGTTCTTTATTTTATTATAAACTAACTAATAACTACTTGTAACAAGGGCAAAAATCAAACATATCAGATAAATGACATATCAAATAAAGATTAAACGTCAATAATAAATATGATAACTGTTTTGACATACTTTCCCTTTCCCTTTCCCTATCGTTATCAAAAGCGAATTTTTGTATGAGAGAGAGAGGAGAAAGAAAACTGAGAAATTTCTGATAATAACAATGGATTAAAAAATCCAATATATCACTGTTAATTTTCTATTAATTATTATCGCTATTAAAATTTAAGATCATTATTGTGCTGAAAATTTATGTACATTTTAAACGTCACTGTCGCAGAAACTGTGTTGATTTTGGCGAATCTAATACTTATAGATATTTACAGGGACACAACGAAAAAGTTCTTTATCATTATGATCTATGGGCTATATTGATTTGAAGGGCTATAGCGTAAAATCCACCTAACATACTACATGAAAGAAAAAGAAAAAGAAGAAAAAGAAAAGAAAATCTTTATAATTTTCTCGTTTATTTGTTTAACGACTTCTTTTACTTTAATTTATTTATTTAACCATTAATTACTTAATGTTTAAAATGTTGAATGGACAATGGAGTCACTGCAAATGTTTTAAATAAAGAGTGAGAAACAGAATGAAAAATAAATTTTTAAAAATAGTTAAAAAATATAAACATGTGTATATATATTTACACAAGTATAACTTTTAAATGGCTATCTCGAATTCTTTTTTCCATATTTTTATTTTATTATAAATGAAGTAATGGAAATATTTTTTACGTTCCGTTTACATGTATAAGGAAAGTATTGTAAAGATCAAAACATTCGAATTTAAAATTTTAATGTATTTAGATTTTTTAAGTTCTCCTGAAAAATTTGTTCTCCTTTTCAGTTGTTTACTTTTATGCAAAATAAAATGTTTATATATTGCGGTCTATGGATACAAACTCTTTAAAATTCGTTTTAACAATGTCAAATTATTTAAAAGACGAAGAAAAAAAAATAATTTTTGATATTGCAAGCTTACCATTTATCGTTATTTAAAAGAGAGGCAAAAAAGATTTTGGATGCATTAAGTTCCTGAAATCAACATATTATTTGGAGAAAAATAGTTAAACACCGTATGGTAGTTATTATTAGTCACGGTAGTAATATTTAGGTATTTATACTCTTTTATGTCTATTTGCTAATGTCGTTCTGTTATTAAGAGAAAAGTGATATGTAAAGAACCGCTAAACACCCTGGTCGTGTTTAGTCAACTTTTATTAATTTTTTCCCTAAGCCATTGGTGATTACAAAATATAATTCTTTCTCATACTTTCCCACTACTTCTTTGTTATTAAATCTTTAATACTTAAAAGAAGTAATAAATACTGCATTTTTTTGTAATCGACAAGGCAATTGGAAAACGAAAAACTAGTATGTTGTCGCCACCGCAAGACTTTCTTCTATATTTTCCTATACAAATTCACTAAGTGCAAATGAGTTATTAAAATATTATTTATTAAAGTTATCAAACATGAGGAATGTAACTGATTTTCATCTTGGAGAAAACTAACATTAAATATCCAAAGAAAGACTGTTTTATTGTCTATAAATAAAATCTTAAAAAATATGTTCTTATAATGGTTGTCTCACATATCAAGTATTTTATTTACAAGTACAAGTTTTGTACAGTTTTATGCCATAGAAGTTGAGATATAGCCATTTCGTTATCGGGTAAATTTTCAGTATAGCCGCATCACCTATCGGCCGATAAGCATCCAAGTTAAATCAGTGTAATGCATCATAATGGCCTTCTCACATGTCAAGTTTTGTTTGATTATACGCAATAGAATCTGAGGTATAGTCTTTGTTTAAATTGCGGTAAACGCAGTGTAGCAGCGCCACCTGTTGAGCAGTTCACACCAAAAGTTGACAGGCATTAACTTATGTCAAGGTGCATCCACATATAAATTTATATGCAATTCTACGTAGTAGTTCCTGAAATCTAGCCTTTCTTTAAATTGCGGAAATTGCTGTATAGCAATGCCACCTACTGGCCGATAAGCATTCAGGTTGAATCAGCACGTCTCATAATGGCCTTCTTATATATCAATTTTTGTTTGATTATACGCAATAGAACCTGAGATATAGCTTCCCTTTAATTTGCAGAAATCATTGTATAGCGGCTGGCACCAGAAGTTGAGAGCACTTATTTCGGTCAAGGTGCATCTACATATAAATTTGTTTACAATTCTGAGCAGTAGTTCCAGAGATACAGTTGCCACAAAATTTTTGTCACACACACAGACAGACAGGCGGACAGACAGACATTTTCTGAAAATGGTCATATCGTGTTCCAGACCTCTCAAAAAATTTTACGAATCCAATACTTTCTTCTGTTGATTATAGAAGAAAGTAATAAATTCATGTGTATTACATTAAGATTTTTAAAAAATAACATTTAGTCTATAAATAATATTTAACAATAAAGAAATAAAGAAAAATTAATTTTTATTAAATTTATGTTATTAACATTAATGTTAAAATTAAATATTAAATATTAACAAATATAAACATTAACAAAAGCATTTAAAATTTTAATGCTTTGCTTCATAATTTTTCACGAAACCAGTAGCAGTAATAGTGATTTTTTATTAAATATTTTTTTTTTATAAATTGATGATTGCCATGCTAATTTAATGTAGTGTCATTCTAAGCAAACAATTTATAATGATATAATAATTTAAGTAAAAAACATAAAAACAGTTTTTATTTAACACAATTTTTATTTTTATTCATTCTCAAAAAGCATAAATAATGCTTTTAGGTAGAGGACATATGTTTATGTACAGATGTTACTCAGTATGATTACGAAACTTTTTTTCTTCTTATGGAAATATATGCAATTAGTACATAATAACTATTCTAGACAACTGTTTTACAAAAATGTCATTGTAAAGATATTCATGTATCAATGGAAATTTTTACATACAATTCAAATACATTATAATTAAATTTTCAATGCATAAAACTTTACAACTTACAGTTTTACCACGCATCAAATTAGGTTTTTAAAAAGAAAATCGAGAAAAAGGAAAACAGTATGTCATAGCCGTAAAAGATTTTCTTTCATATTTTCCTACACAAATTCACGCAGTATAAATTATTTATTAAAATTATTTTCAATGACGATTGTAGACGATTTTTGCCTGGGAGATGTATCACACTAAGTGTCAGAAAAAGTCCATTTTCAGATCTATAGACAACAACTAAAGATTTTTCTTAATTGGAAATATATTCAATTAGTACACTATAATCATTCTAGACTATTGCTTTACAAAAATGTCATTATAAAGAGATTTATATAAAAAAGGAAATTTTTACATACAATTCAAATCCATAATAATTAAATTTTCAATGCATAAAACTTTAGAATGTACATTTTAAACTCTCAATAAATAATGTTTTTAAAAAGAAAATCAAGAAAAATGAAAGCAATATGTCACAGCTATAAAAGAAATTCTCTCATATTTTCCAATACAAATTCACACAGTACACAAACAAATTATTTATTGAAATTATTTTCAATGATGAATGTAGATGATTTTCCTCTCAGAGAAGCACCACTGTAAATGCCTCAAAAAGACTATTTTCGGTTCTATATACAACAACTAAAAATATATATTATATATACACATACATTTATAAAAAAAATATATTCAATTAGTGCATAACAATTATTCTAAACAACGGTTTTACAATGTTATTATTAAGAGATTTATGTAACAAAGGAAATTTTTACATACAACTCAAATTCATTATAATTAAATTTTCAATGCATAAAACTTTAGAAAGTACTGTTTTAACTCTCAATTTTTTAAAGAAAATTGAAAAAAAGGAAAGCAATATGTCACAGATATGAAAAAAAATTTGTCTTTTTTTTCCTACAAATTATTTATTGAAATTATTTTTAATCATAAATGTAGACGATTTTCGTCTCAGAGAAGTATTACACTAAGTGTCGAAAAATGTCAATTTTTGTCTCTATAGACAACATCTAAAATTTTTTATTTTATTTTATTTATTTATTTATATTTATTTTATTTTTTTTTTTAATGGAAATATACTCAATTTGTTCATAATAGCTCAAACGAATTAAGCGTTTAGACATTATTGCAGTTTAAAAAAATTGGTTACATATAGACCATAATGATAAAGAATTTTTCTTTGTGTCCCTGTGAAAAAAACCATAAACGATACATTCACCAAAATTTATATAGTTTGTGCCACGGGGATTCATAACATGTGTATAAATTTTCAGGTCATTCCAATAAGGCATTTAGACTCTTTTGCACTTTAAAAAATTAGGCCCATAGACCATAATGATAAAGAATTTTTCTTTGTGTAAAAAAAAAAAACTATAAGTGCTAGATTCACCAAAATCAATAGGGTTCGTGCTATGGTAACTTATAACATGTGTACCAACTTTCAGCTCATTCAAACAAAGCGTTTAGGCGCTATTGTGTTCACTCACATACACACATACACACATCTTCGTAAAAATAGTAAATATGTATTCAAGGGATCCCAAAATATGTAGAAACACCAAAATCTCAAACTCGGATTTTTGACATGATTGCAATACTTCCCTCACTGTAGTGTTCGGAAAGTAAAAAGTATGTTGTTTGGTAAAGTTACAAAAAATATATTAAACAATATGACGTAAGCTAATTAAATTGATTTTTTAAAATTAAATTTTCTGTTATTTTCAACTGAAAATTTCGTTATTAAAAAAAAGGGAGAAAGGAAAAAAAAAAAAAACCATAAAAATGGCCAAATCGGAATTTGCAGCAAAAGGCATTAAAAAAAGGGGGGGTGGAAGGGGCAGTTGAACTTCAGATATTAAGAATTTTGTATTTTTATTATCATAAAAATCAAAAGAATGGAATAATTATTTTGTGTTACAATCATCAGAAAATTAAACTAGTATGTTGTGGCCACCACAAGACTTTCTTCTATATTTTCCTATACATATTCAATCAGTAACAATATTAAGAAAAAAAAAAAAAAAAAAAAAAAGATTTTTTTTTTTCCTTTTTTCCTTTTTTTTTTTTTTTTTTTTTTTTGTGAAAATTAATACATATTCAATCACTAACAATAATTAAAAAAAAAAAAAAAAATCGAATTTTTTTTCTAAGTTTTTTTTTTTTTTTTTGTTAAAAGTAAAAAAAATTGATAACTTTGTTTTAAATTATCACAGATTTATGGTTCAACCATTCGTTTTAAAGGTATTGACGAGATCTTTCGAATGATACCCATCTTCAAAATTTAACCCCCCCGGGGGGTACTTCCCCCCCAGGGGGGGAACCGATGCCCCCCCATGCACAAATTTTTTTTCCTAGTTAACTACTACTATCATCAATAATTCAAATTAATTTTACAATCACAAGTTTAAAATAACTCTCATTATGCCCATTTATACGGAATTTTGTCCTATGCTGCCATGTTAAAAATTTGCATAAAATGCGATTACAGCGCCACCTGTTGAGCTATTGATCCCCAAATCTAATGGGCACCAGTTCATGTCAGGGTGCAACTAAATACCAAGTTTGGTTAAATTTCATTCATATGTTCGTGAGATACAGCGTCCACAAAAAAATGATACAGACAGACACACAGACACACACACAGACAGACAGACATTTTTTAAAAACTATCAATTCGTGTTCAGGACATCCCAAAACGTGTAGATCCATCAAAAAACGGAGGTCGAAAATTTTCGCGAATCCAATACTTTCTCTATATTACATATAGAAGAAAGTAAAAAAGAAAAGGAAAAATAGGTACGAATTAAGAATCTAAATTTATAAAGAGTAGATAAATATACATAGGATAAAAATTTATTAATTAATGGGGACGAGGGGATCTATAGATTCATTTTAAAAATCTATTATATTTTTAAAAAAAAGTAGCATATTTGTGATATTGAAAAAAGAAATTATATAATAAATACATATGAATAGTTTATGTGCAGAAAAACAAACGGAAAAACAAACTTCTTATTCCGGATTGCTTCTTCAGTAACTTTTTTAGTGACATGGGTAAGCATTCACTTCAGGGTATTTTCACATTTTCAACTAATAAGAATGAAAACTAATGACCTGTCATCTTAATGCGTTTTCCACCGCCCATCGCTGTGATAAATGACAGCAGAGTGAAATGGTAGAAAATTCGGTTATTTCAGCTAAAAATTGCTTTAATCCCCAAAATTATTAATATGTTTTTTAAACCTATATATTAGGAAATTTAATTGTAATAAGTCCTATCATTCAGAAAATTGCAAATTTTTTTCAGATTTTTGATATTACAATTTGTTTATTATTTGAGAACGATAAAGAAAATCAAGTAAAAATTCGTAATTTACAGCTTAAAAACAAATTTTAAAAATTTAAAAAATCAATTTTTGAAAAAAGAGGCATTATTTAATAGTCGTGAATTTTCCGAATGCGAAAACAGAATTTAAAAAATATGCATTACGTAATGAGTAATATTAGGTTAACATGGGATTTGGGTGGCCTTGAAACTCACTGACAGAGAGCCTTAAAATATCTCCATTAGAAACAATGTATCAACACTAATTTGATAAATACTTTTATCTTATTCCGTCCTCTGTGATAGCAAAATGATTTCACAGATAAGGATGATTTTTGTAGTGACTGATATCCAGAAGTTTCAGAGTCATATCTTAATTCTACATTTTTCTAAAATATTTCTTCAATTCTGTAGTATGTTGTGCGTTTATATCTTCTATTTATTTACATTTGTAGCAAGTATTTAGTATCTTGTTACAAGTATTTAGTAAGGAATTACATGGATTGCGAAGGCTAAAAAAAAAAAAAAAAAAAAAAGATATTCTATATATTTTTTTACTTTCTCTTACCCATAGGGTCGAGAAAGTATTGTTTTAGGGTCAAATTTTTGAACGTGAGTTTTTGTTATATTTACATTTTCTGAGGTCCCCTGAATAAGAAAATCATGTTTTTAAAGAAGGGTCTGTGTGTCTGTCTGTCTGTGTGGATGGATGTCTGTGTGTCTGTTATCAGCATATCTCAAGAACAAATAGTAGCAGGAATTCCAAACTCGGCATTCTAAATGTGTATCATATAGGGATGCTACAGTAAGCTTTTCGTTGAGATGAAGCAAATGGTTCGTGTACAGGGACACTCAAAAACATTCAAATACATCACGTCTATGGGGAAATTGCAGGTAAGTAGAGTTTAACATCTATAGATTGCACTAAACCAAATGAAACGAATATATATTTTTTGTAATAGAGATAGTCAACTGGGAAAAAATTTTGTGTATGTAGGAGCCCCGCCTCTCCCCCTCTGCGATAATTTAAAATAAAGTTATCGATTTTTTTCCTTTTTAACAAAAACATTTTTTTTAATGTAATATTGAGAATAAATTCAACTTTTTTTTATATTTAGTTTTATACTACTTCTCTAATATGGAAATCGTCTGCATTATCATAAAAGATAATATTTTTAAATAATAATTTTAATAAATTATATTTAAAAAACAGAATTATTTTTTAATAACCGAATTAAATTCTATATAAATGTAGGTGCATTAATGAAACGGGGATTGAGTGGAGCGGTAGCCCCCCTCACACAGAACTAATTATCATATAAAACTCTTCCGAAGCCTAATTTGAATTGTTTGACACAGGTTTACATAACAGTACTCGTTATCATACCTCTTAATCTGCAACCTGTATTTATAGTATTAAATTTCAGGGTAAGAGAAAGTCGTGCGGGTGACACACCAGATTATTAATATATATATATATATATATATATACAGGGTGTCCCATAAGTCTGTAGACATTTTCAAAATTCATAACTATTGAATGAATTGATAGAATTGAACGCGGTTTGCGAAAAAATTATTCTCGTGAAAGGTGATTTATTTATTTATTTATTTATTTATTTATTAGTTCCCCATCATACTATAGGTATGGGGAACTTAGGTAATCGTGAAAATTTTCGACCTCGGTTTTTTGACTTTTTTACACGTTTTCAGGTGTGAGGAATCCGAAAATGACAAAATTTGTATGGTGTCTGTCTGTAGGGTGTCTGTTAGTCTGTTAGTCTATTAGTGTGTTAGTCCGTTAGTTTGTTAGTCTGTGTACACGATATCTCAAGAACAAATTGTCGCAGAGACATCAGATCAGTTTTAAAATATTACTTTCGACACTGGCAAGAACCCTATTCATTTGCAACATTCGATTTTAAAAACTTCGTAAGTTATCAGAAATTTACGGTTTTCTTAACATGGCAGAATAGGACAAAAATTCACTTAAACGTGCATTAAATGGAAACTTTTTACTGTAAAAATGTCAGACCAGTTTTAAAATATCCTTTTTGATGCCAGAATGAACATCAGTAACTATAAATATGCTCTTTTGAAAATTTCGCAAGTTATTGGAAATTTACGAATTTCTTAACATGGCAGTATAGGGCAAAATTTCACATAAACGTCAATTTTGAGCGATATTTTCATCGTAAAGATGTCAGACTACGTTTGAAATATTATTTAGGACACTGGCATGAATATTAATGACTGTGAATTTTCAAATATAAAAATTTCATAAGTTATTGGAAATTTACGAATTTCTTAACATGGCAGAATAGAGCAAAATTTCACATAAACGCCAATTTTGAGGGATATTTTCATCGTAAAGATGTCAAACCACTTTCGAAATATTATTTAGGTTACTGGCATGAATATCATAGACTATGATTTTTCCAATTTAAAAAATTCGTAAATTATTTGGAATTTACGATTCACTTAACATGTCAGAATAAGGCAAAATTGAGCATAAACTTCCATTTTGAGAATCATAAATACATTAGACAACTTCAAAATTACATTTATGATATTTTTTTGAACATGATTGAATACAAATATTCTAATAGGAAAATTTCGTAAATTATTCGTAATTTACGATTTTATCAGCATAGCGAAATTGTAATTTTTTCATATAAATATGAATTTTGAGGATTATTGCATTGGAAATAGTAACATGAAACATAAACAACGGAATTGATCCTGATAAAATAAATTAATAGATTAGAATAAGATAAATATATCGAAGTGAACGATGGATAGCCTATTAGGTGGGGATTTCTTTCTGTCACTGTATCAAGCTTTGTTCAAATTCATTTTTTTTTAACATGATTATAATATGTCTCGCACTAGAAATTTATGAGACCATAAATATGGTGGGGAACTGGGCAGAGTCCACCTATGTCAACTAGTTTGCAATATATATATATATATATATATATATATATATATAATTAAATTTTTTTGCCGACGATAGTTAGATAAAAAGTTTAATTTTTCGCACGGATGTGAAAGAAAAATATATAAATGAAAGTTCTATAAATTGCACAATTTTGCGATTAGAGCAGTTTATTTCTTACTTTGCCTTCTACTTGTGCATGCATGAAGTTTTAATTGCGACGTTGACTTAGTAGATAAAGCGTTATTGGTGAAGATGTTTTCCCTCAGGTAAGAACCGGCGACTGAAGCCGCAGTTAGGAGTTTTATAACTCGTTTGCAAACTGTAATTTGTGGTGACGACGGACACATAGAATAGGATTTATATCCTGTATTTATAGCCTGTAAACATTTGCAGGCGAGTAAGTACAGTTTTTCATGAAAATGTGTGATCTGGTCACACACAGCGCCCGCTATCGATAAAAAGCTTAATTATTATTTTTTCTTTACCAAAAAAAAAAAAAAAAAAAAAAAAAATTTCCCTTTACGAGAATGATTTTTTCGCAACCCGCATTCTTTTCTATCAATTCAATCAATATGAAATTTTAAAATATCTACAAACTTATGGGACACCCTGTATAATTATCTAAAATTTTGAGCACATAAAAAAGCAACATTTATACAACATTTTATAAAACTTTCATTAAAATTTTTGCAAAATTGGGCAGGTGGATACCGTTCAACAAGGTGGTGGACACGGTTTCTCAAAAACTAATGCACCGATCTTATTGAAACTTCGCACACTTGTTCAAAACAGAACTGACTAGTGCTTGAATGAGGGATTTTATTTCAAAATAATAATAATAATAATAATAGTAATAATAATAACAATAATAATTTTTGTCAAAATTCATTTAGTTTGAAATTTTAATTGGTTTGAAATTAGAACTGTATAGATAAGTATAGCTCGAGCTTGAACGGAGATTAAAATAAATAAATAAGAATAAATTTGAATTTTTGGTCAAGTTGTATACAAAAACAGCGTAGTTTTCAATGCATTTTACCACATGTTTAACATTGTAAAATTAGTTGTAATCGAAAATAATAATCTATTTTTAAAAAAAAAACTTTTTAAACCTTTAAAACCCAATTTCTTAATGTATCGTATCACATAAATCTTTTCGAAGTTAGAATAAAATTTAATTTGAAAAAAAAAAATAATAATAATAATAATAATAACTTTTTTGTTTATTAACCAAAAAATTGATGAAATTTAAAATGCAAATTGGTCTTGTGGGGTACAGGCTGTATATTATATTTTTGTGTTCGTGAGAGAAACTTAAAAAAAAAATTGAAAACTGCGATTTTTAATAGCAGACTTTTTATAATTTCTCCTAACGGTTTACATACAATCTTCTGCTGTTGCCACCTAAAATTCATACTTTAGTTAATTTTAAAAAATCTAATTGTCCGATCGATAAGCTGTTTAATCCATCGGATTCACAAAATTTTCCTTTTCATTTGGTATTTTATTTGTAACGATACGACTGATATTTCTAATTTATTTTCTAATTTTTCTAATTTATTTTCCTCATTTTAAATTGTTTTGTACTTATTGTTTTTTTTTCCTGTCGAAAAAGAAAAAAAATTGGTAACAATTAAATTTTGTTGAGATTCACATACATACCGTAGTGAATGACAGTAAGTACATAAGAAAACCAAGACCCGCCGCCTGAATTTTCTAAATTTTTTAATGAAAATTTTATAAAATATTGTGTAACTGGCGCTCAGTTATGGGCTTGAAATTTCGGCTTCTCTTTTATTTTGTTTTATTTTATTTTTACTTTCTTCTATATTCAATAGAAGAAACTATTGGATTCGTAAAAATTTTCGACCTCGGTTTTTTGATGGATTTACACGTTTTAAGATCTGTAGAACGGGATTTGACCCTTTTTTAGAAAAAGTCTGTCTGTCCGTCTGTCTGTATGTGTGTGTGTGTGCGAGAGAGAGAGGGAGAAAATTTTGTGGCGACTGTATCTCAGGTACTACTGCACAGAATTTCATACAAATTGGTATGTAGTTACACATTGACATAAATTAATGCCTATCACCTTTTGGTAAAAATTGTCCAAGAGCTTGCGTTGCCATCCCGTTTTTTATAAATTTTTAACAGGGTGGTATGGGACAAAATTTTCCATAAATGTGCATAAAGAGAATTATTTTTTAATAATCATTATGAAATTTAAAAGAATTATTTGTAATAGTCATCTGGGGAACAAAAATTGTGTATGTAAGAGCTTCGCCGGAAGTCCCCCCACCCCCACCCCGAGGGGAGTAAATTTTCATGATGGGTATCTATCTTTCAAAAGAGCTCTCCAATATCTTTAAAACGAATGGTTGAACCATCGATCTGCGATTATTTAAAGAAATTTATCAATTTTTTTCATTTTTAACAATTTTTTTTTTTTTTTTTTTTTTTTTTTTTTAATGTTATATTGAGAATAAATTCGACTTTTTTCGGATATTTAATGTTATACTACTTCTCTACTATGGAAATCGTCTTCTTTATCTTGGAAGATAAATTTTTTAAATAATAATTTTGATAAATTATTTTTACTGAGTGAATTTGTATAGGAAAATATAGAAGAAAGTCATGTGGTGGCCACAACACACTAGTTTTTATATTAACCCTTTCATTTCCCGTGATGCCAATTGGAATCATAATATTTCAGATTTTCTTTCTTACCATCTATCACTCCCGCTGATTCAAAGTGAACAGTGTTAAAATCTATATACATTTTCCCACCGAAAAATATATATTTTAGATGATTTCACTATCTTTGTTGATAAATGAATGTATATTTTACTCTATTCTGATAATAATATCGGAATCAGTTTCCTGTTTTGGGTTTAACTGTTTGAAATACTTTTTATTTTATTTTTTAATGATTATAATTTGTATTTTAATTAATTATAATATATATTTCTTCTAAAATTTTGATATTTTTATTTATTGAAAAGTTATGATTTTAAATGGTATCAGTTGTTATATTAGACATAAATAAACACCTCTCATTTGCTTTGTTAGCTATATTAATTCGTACTCTGCTATAACTCCAATTTTAAAACGAGAATGTTGTGGCCACCACATGACTTTCTTCTATGCTTTCCTACGTAAATTCGCTCAGTAAAAATAATTTATTAAAATCATTATTTAATAAAATTATCTTCCATGATAAGGCAGTACCGTTTCCATATTAGAGAAGTAGTGTAACACTAAATATCCAAAAAAAGTTAATTTTATTGTATTAAGTTAAAAAAATAAATAAATAAATAAAAATGATAACTTTATTTTAAATTATCGCAGATCGATGGTTCAACCATTCATTTTAAAGGTATTGGCGAGCTCTTTTGAAAGATACCCATCATAAAAATTTATTCTCCTCGAGGGGGGACTTCCCTTCCCCTCCCCAGGGTTGGAGGCGATGCTCCTACCTATACAAAAAAAAAATTCCCACTTGACTATCTCTATCATAAATAACTCTTGTAAATTTCATAATGATTAATTAAAAATAATTCTCTTTATGCACATTTATACCTGTAGGACAATTTTTACCAAAAGCTTATAGACACTAATTTACGTCAAGATGCAACTATATACCAATTTGTATGAAATTCTGTGCTGTAGTTCCTGAGATACAGTTGCCACAAAATTTTTTCACACACCCACACGCACAGACACAGACAGATATTTTCTTAAAATTGTCAAATCATGTTCTACATCTCTCAAAACGTGTAAATCCATCAAACGAATCCAATACTTTCTTCTATTAAATATAGAAGAAAGTAAAATATTTATATATCTTATCTTAGAAATAAATTTATGACTAAATATAAGATTTACTGTTTTATGGATGGAAAAATTTGGGAATGAAAGGCTCAAAAAAGAATAGAGAAAATGTACTTTTTCTTAGCTCTCGAAACTCATGTAACCCTTAATAAAAAGCTTCCTTAATCCAGTAGTTCTCAAACTTTTTAAAATCACATCACATTTTAAAGCCTGCAAATAAGTGTAGGTACCCTATACAATATTCTGAGAAATGAGTTCTAATAGTTAAATTAAATATTTGAAAGGCAAACTCCCATTTTCTACTCAATATATCATCAATATATATATATATATAAATTCCTCCTTTTTTTAAACTTCATTGTTGTGAGGGTTAAAAAAAAAAAAAAAAAAAAAAACTAATACAGACAAATAGGACCTTTTAAATAACTTTCATTAAATTTACGAGTAAGTTACAGTTTTGCTCTCTGGCGGGCTCACCACCAGAATAGGATTTTTTCAGTGTACCGCTTCATTCTGATACATCTACACATTTTATTTAGATGTATTCGTCTCAAGATAATTAATATGAACGTAGCATCCATTCCAAAATTTTCGAAATACAGTAAACTCCCAACTATCCGGCATAATATGGCGGACGGAAGGTAGGCCGGATACCAAGAAAGTCGGATAGGCTGGAGTTCTTTAAATATTTACTCCCATCTTCTCTCTCCTCCTTTCTCCGCTATGATATTAAAAGCACATGTAACACATTTTAAGTTAAGTTTTATACTTTTTACTTTTACAGTACATACAGTTTTAAAATAAGCAAAACACTGACGTAAAAAGTAAACCTAATTCGTATGAGTAAATCTTATTTCACTGTTTATTAAAAAATGATTGCACAAACGTGAAAAGTTATACCTAACATTACAGAGTAAAAACTGAAAGGTTTTAGTTTTTAAAAAGTCCTCGATCGATGACTGTTTCTTTCTCTCAGCTCCGCGATGCAATGTCTCCCCCAGTTACGCAAGCAGATATCAGCTGGTGCTGCTTTCTCCTACTGAAGTAGAAAGTGGAGTGCTTCTTCAATCGTATTGAGCCCTTCCGAATGTGCGGTGAGATTTTTTTCTGCCATCCTCTTATCCTTTTTCTTCTGTTAATTCTTCCCATGTTACATTTTTTACAATATCGTTGTCATTATTTCATTAACTTTGTCGTTTGTCATCCATTCTCTAATGTCTTCTATAGTGACATCGTCAGAACCCTGTATATTTTTCAGCAACGAAAGAAGCTTAAAGTTTTCCTCTTCCACTTGTGTTTTTCACACGGGTTGATGTCCACGTTTATGGTCCAAAAGAATGTTCCGAGATCTTGCAAGTGTTATGGTTGGAATTTGTTCACATACTTCTACCACCCACCTTATGACATCCAGAATGTCAACCTTTTCCTATTGGATCTGTTTGTACTCAAGTTCTCCTGTTTGGGTTTGTAATATTGTTTTTCCTGTCCAGCTCTTCTTCTTCAACCTGGGCACTTGGCAATAACCATCCCTTTTTTTGTTCTCTTTTTCATCTTCTCTTTTCCTGTTTCTCGCTCCCCCCCTCCCTTTCCCGAGGTCTACTCGGATTTTGCATTCATGAAAATACATACAGGTACCATGCTAGAAATTCTCATTATGGTGGCTACGTGTGTTACCGTGTGCCAAAACTTGAGTTCATAGCACGTAGTACACGGTCATGTCCATATTCCTTATTTTATTTTCTAGGCCTGATAGCCGGGAGTTTACTGTATATAATTTACACAAGAATACATTTTTTTTTTTTTTTGCAAGAAAGACAACTGTTAATAAACATAATAAGAATGTGTTGAGAAAAGAGTGATTATTCGCAATAAAATGATATTATTGGGTAACTATGTTTTTATATTTAGATACCATATTTCTCTAAAAAACCCCAGTGCACACTGGGAAATCTTCTAGGGCGCACCAGTGCGCCTGGAACACATTTGAGAATCACTGCCTTAATCAAAAGAAATAACTCGTTACTTTTGCAAACCATTATAGAAATGTTTAAAAAGTAATACTTTTTATTTTTATTTTAGAAACCTCACTTTAAATGAATATTAGAAATCTTGCGTTATGGCTTAAGTATTATGTTGTGGTCATCACAAAACTTTCTTCGATAATTTTCTTTACAAACTGACATAATTCAGACCAAAACACAGACATCGCCGCAATTTGCTTGGGTGATGGTTTTGTATGGTATTGATCCCACTAAGGATCTAAACCAGGATTAAATGCCTTCCGTGAAAATCGTTCTAAGAGGTCCTAGCAGGTATTTATAGGAGTTTCAAAGAAAACCACGAAAAACTCCAAACGGCTATGCCACTGAGCGCGATCTTTGTTCGAACAGCTCTTCTAATTTGCATCGGAAAAACGCGAAAATAAAGTTGAAATTCAGTTTATATCTCGGAAACAGTTGTTTCAAGAAACGATTTTACCATTTAACAACAGGAGACTTGGCGTTGGAATATTAAAACCCGAATAAACTACTACGTCAGAAACGTCAAAGAAAAATATTCGAAATGCATACAGCTGTTTCGGTAGCCTATAGAGTACCGTCTTCAGTGCAAAAAAGATTCTGAATCAGGAGAGGGGCCAGATTTAGTTCAACCAATAGGATTACGGGAAAGGTGGGGAGAGTGGCCAATAAGAATTTAGGAAAGTTAGCTGTGTAAACAGTAGAAAAATTAAGAAAATGTGGACTGAATATAAAATTTCCAACAGTCAGACAAATAGGGAATAGCGAAATCACAATTTACAAGGTTTTTAAAATTTTTATAAATATGAAAAGCTTCAAAGAAATCGAGTTCATGAATGGATTTAGGTCTGCAAATTATTTTAGCTGAATTAAATTTAAAATTATGATTTTCAAACAATGTTTAGAAATAACCGATTTATTGGCTTCTTGTTTGCGGACGTAATTCATATGTTCTTTTAGACGAAATTTAAGACTGCGTTTAGTTTGGCCAATATATGATAAACCACACTGACAAGAAATACTATAAATTCCCCAAGAATTATGCATATCAATGGTATCTTTTAACTGAGAAAAGGTGAGTTTATTGGAAGGCGAAAATATTATTTTAAAATCATATTGTTTGAGAATTTTAGCTATGGTTTGACTGGATTTAGGAAAATAGGGTAAGACAATACTGATATTAGAAGAGACTGATTTAGTAGACGAAATACGAGGGAGTTGTAATTTTTGGATAGCTTTGTCTATAATGGAAGGGTCATAATCTCTGTCAATTGCAATGGCTTTCAGGTATTTAATTTCAGATTTTAATAAAATAGGATTAGAACAAATATTAAGTGCACGGTTTACAAAAGTATAGAAAGCAGCCATTTTTTGGTTAGGTGGGTGACATGAACGCGCATGGGGAGGAAGGGAGACAGCAAAATTTTTTCGATAGAACGGTGGTTGAAAATCCATTTACAGTGCGAGAGACGAGGGTATCAAGAAATGGAAGGGAGCCATTATTTTCTATTTCATATGTAAATTGGTTATTACTATCAATTGAATTTAATGTTTCTAAGACATGGTCTATATTGTGATGAGATATGTCGATAAGCGTGAAGGTGTCGTCAACGTAACGGGTCCAAAAAGGAAAAGATATTTTCTTAAAAAGCTTGCTTTCGAAATAGTGCATGTAAATATCTGCGAGAATTGAGGAGAGAGGGGAACCCATGGCTAAACCTTCAGACTGACGATAGAATTCATTTTGAAAAGAAAAAGTGGTTTGTGATAAACAAATGCGGGTAAGAGAGATTAATTCTTGTATTTCAAAAGATGTGAAATGAAACTCTTTTAATCTATTTTCGAGACAGCAGAGGGCGCCACTTATTGGAACATTAGTGAAAAGAGATTTTACATCAAAAGAAACCATAGTGAGATTAGTGTGAGGGCAGTTTTGAATGTTTTTTGCAAATTTTATGGAATTCTTAACAGTGTAACTATTAGCAGCAAGAAGGGGAGCAAAAATTGTGGTGAGAAATTTAGCTAAATTATAGGAAGCAGTACCGATATTAGAGACTATGGGACGAAATGGAATATTGGGTTTGTGAACTTTCGGTAAAGCATAAAATCTGGCACAATTAGCAATAGAAGGGATAAGATGAGATTTAGTCGAGTCCAATAACAAGGGGCAAGATTTTATAGCAGATTTAATTTTATTTAACTCTTGAGTAGAGGGGTCACGGGGCAGAGGAATATATGGGCCATCATTAATTAATTCCGTAACACTTTCAATGTATTGTTTTTTTATCCAAAATAACAATCTGACCACCTTTATCAGCTTTAGTAATGATGATATTTTCATTAGATTTTAATTCCTTCAAGGCGTTTTTTTCTACAGGGCTGAGATTTGATTTAAAATTTTTAGAATTGAAATTGGCATTATTAAGAATTAAATGACGAAGATTTTCTTTCTGTTGGTCAGTCAGTCGAGAATTTTTGAAAGCTTTTTCAACCGGTGCAATTAACTGAGGAAAAGAAGGAGGTTTAGAAATGGCAAAATTTGAATTGAGTTTGAGAACAGAATATTGATTATTGGTAATTTCAGCATTGGAAAGATTAACGATTGCATTTTTATTGACAACAGGAAAGTCGTTCGAATGAATAGGATTCTGTGAATTACGAAGCCGGATGAATTTGTCTTGTAATTTAATTGAGTGTTTACGAGAGCGGTTGTCACAATGAATTCAGGAATTGTGATCGATTAGCATAAAATTAGGACGTTCAAAAGCTAACTTTAAGTGGAGAGAGAATAGTTCTTTTTCAATTTTGGCGATGGAGGTACGAGTTTCCTTAATAACTGCACGGATAATATTATTATGAGACCTGAGTACTGCTTTGTTAACAAAACTGGAACCAGAAATATTGCATTTCAGTTGAATGAATTTAGGGATGATGTGGTGTCTCTTGCACTGTAAAAGGAACCTCAGACGGTTGAGGGCGCGAAACATTTTAGTACGTAATCGGTAGAACCGGTTAACTAGTTTGCACATTGTGAACTGGAGAAAATGGCTCAAACTATTACTGACCTAATCTCCCCCTCATATGAGGCTTCTCAGACCAGGTTGCTCAGTAACAATAAGAGCAGAAGAACAATAACTCAACTAAGCCCGTAGAAGCTTAACAAATAACAACAGGAGACTTGGCGTTGGAATATTAAAGCCCAAATAAACTACTGCGTCAGAAACGCCAAAGAAAAATATTGGAAATGCATAGAGCTGTTTTGGTAGCCTATAGCGTACCGTCTTCAGTGCAAAAAAGATTCTGAATCAGGAGAGGTGCTCGTATATATAGGAGAGGGTAAAATAGTTAGCCGGTTCTACCGATTACGTACTAAAAAGTTTCGCGCCTTCAACCGTCTGAGGTTCCTTTTACAGTGCAAGAGACACCACATCATCCCTAAATTCATTCAACTGAAATGCAATATTTCTGGTTCCAGTTTTGTTAACAAAGCAGTACTCAGGTCTCATAATAATATTATCCGTGCAGTTATTAAGGAAACTCGTACCTCCATCGCCAAAATTGAAAAAGAACTATTCTCTCTCCACTTAAAGTTAGCTTTTGAACGTCCTAATTTTATGCTAATCGATCACAATTCCTGGATTCATTGTGACAACCGCTCTCGTAAACACTCAATTAAATTACAAGACAAATTCATCCGGCTTCGTAATTCACAGAATCCTATTCATTCGAACGACTTTCCTGTTGTCAATAAAAATGCAATCGTTAATCTTTCCAATGCTGAAATTACCAATAATCAATTGTTCTCAAACTCAATTCAAATTTTGCCATTTCTAAACCTCCTTCTTTTCCTCAGTTAATTGCACCGGTTGAAAAAGCTTTCAAAAATTCTCGACTGACTGACCAACAGAAAGAAAATCTTCGTCATTTAATTCTTAATAATGCCAAATTCAATTCTAAAAATTTTAAATCAAATCTCAGCCCTGCAGAAAAAAACGCCTTGAAGAAATTAAAATCTAATGAAAATATCATCATTACTAAAGCTGATAAAGGTGGTCAGATTGTTATTTTGGATAAAAAACAATACATTGAAAGTGTTACCGAATTAATTAATGATGGCCCATATATTCCTCTGCCCCGTGACCCCTCTACTCAAGAGTTAAATAAAATTAAATCTGCTATAAAATCTTGCCCCTTGTTATTGGACTCGACTAAATCTCATCTTATCCCTTCTATTGCTAATTGTGCCAGATTTTATGCTTTAACGAAAGTTCACAAACCCAATATTCCATTTCGTCCCATAGTCTCTAATATCGGTACTGCTTCCTATAATTTAGCTAAATTTCTCACCACAATTTTTGCTCCCCTTCTTGCTGCTAATAGTTACACTGTTAAGAATTCCATAAAATTTGCAAAAGACATTCAAAACTGCCCTCACACTAATCTCACTATGGTTTCTTTTGATGTAAAATCTCTTTTCACTAATGTTCCAATAAGCGGCGCCCTCTGCTGTCTCGAAAATAGATTAAAAGAGTTTCATTTCACATCTTTTGAAATACAAGAATTAATCTCTCTTACCCGCATTTGTTTATCACAAACCACTTTTTCTTTTCAAAATAAATTCTATCGTCAGTCTGAAGGTTTAGCCATGGGTTCCCCTCTCTCCCCAATTCTCGCAGATATTTACATGCACTATTTCGAAAGCAAACTTTTTAAGAAAATATCTTTTCCTTTTTGGACCCGTTACGTTGACGACACCTTCACGCTTATCGACATATCTCATCACAATATAGACCATGTCTTAGAAACATTAAATTCAATTGACAGTAATATCCAATTTACATATGAAATAGAAAATAATGGCTCCCTTCCATTTCTTGATACCCTCGTCTCTCGCACTGTAAATGGATTTACAACCACCGCCTATCGAAAAAATTTTGCTGTCTCCCTTCCTCCCCATGCGCGTTCATGTCACCCACCTAACCAAAAAATGGCTGCTTTCTATACTTTTGTAAACCGTGCACTTAATATTTGTTTTAATCCTATTTTATTAAAATCTGAAATTAAATACCTGAAAGCCATTGCAATTGACAGAGGTTATGACCCTTCCATTATAGACAAAGCTATCCAAAAATTACAACTCCCTCGTATTTCGTCTACTAAATCAGTCTCTTCTAATATCAGTATTGTCTTACCCTATTTTCCTAAATCCAGTCAAACCATAGCTAAAATTCTCAAACAATATGATTTTAAAATAATATTTTCGCCTTCCAATAAACTCACCTTTTCTTAGTTAAAAGATCCCATTGATATGCATAATTCTTGGGGAATTTATAGTATTTCCTGTCAGTGTGGTTTATCATATATTGGCCAAACTAAACGCAGTCTTAAATTTCGTCTAAAAGAACATATGAATTACGTCCGCAAACAAGAAACCAATAAATCGGCTATTTCTAAACATTGCTGGGAGGAAAATCATAATTTTAAATTTAATTCAGCTAAAATAATTTGCAGACCTAAATCCATCCATGAACTCGATTTCTTTGAAGCTTTTTATATTTATAAAAATTTTAAAAACCTTGTAAATTGTGACTATTTGTCTGACTGTTGGAAATTTTATATTCAGTCCACATTTTCTTAATTTTTCTACTGTTTACACAGCTAACTTTCCTAAATTCTTATTGGCCACTCTCCCCACCTTTCCTGTAATCCTATTGGTTGAACTAAATCCGGCCCCTCTCCTATATATATCCGGCACCTCTCCTGATTCAGAATCTTTTTTGCACTGAAGACGGTACGCTATAGGCTACCGAAACAGCTGTATGCATTTCCAATATTTTTCTTTGGCGTTTCTGACCTAGTAGTTTATTCGGGTTTTAAGATTCTACCATTTACTTTATTTTATTTTCTTTATTATATATATATATGTATATATATTTTTTTTAACTCGCCCTGTTTTATATGTCTTTATACATGTATCAGTTTTCGATTACAGAAAGAGTGTTAGGTGTCTACTTTGTTAAGTCAATTTTGTTTTCTAACCTCCAAAAAATGCGTATAATACACGTAATTTAAAAGTGGGTAATGGAAGTAGTGTGGTTATTATATTATACACCAGATTTTTTTTTAAGACGGTGAAATAAACCGAAAGAAATATACTTTTATATTCTTTTATTTAAAAAAAATTAAAAATTAAAATAAAAATAAAAATCGTAGTATTTGTTTAATTAATGATATTTGAAGTTTTGAAGATATCTTTTAATGATTTAAACCCCTTATGTCACAAATATATTATTTTTTACTTCAATTTTAGAAAGTGGAATTGTGTTCATTTAGAGGTAGAGACACAAAGGCGAACGATATCTCTTACACCAAAAACATTCTACTTGTATTACATATTTATAAAAAATATCTTTTTAACCCATTCTATCAACAAAAGGACGGTGTGATTGAAAACTTGTTGCCATTCTTTCATTTCCATAAAAGTTTATTTGTGTTAATTTTTAAGAAGACTATAAAGTGAATGTTTCCTTCCATAAATAGCGACAGGACTGGCGATATATGATTGAAATTCGGAGTAATTTCTCCCTAGTTACCCAAAGGTAGACAGTAAAACTGCGGAGAAATAAATTTTGATATATCGGTAGCGTACAAACTCGTCGCTTTAATGACTACTTTCTAATTAATCATAGTAAAATGAATCTGGCGTTGATTAAAATGGTTTGATTTCGCTATTATATATCACTGGCGTCAAGACCTTTTACGCTAGAAAATATACGTTCTAAACAATTTTACAGTTCATTAAAATTTAACTTAATAATATAAAGAAGGTATCACTAGTTATTTAATTGCACTTTTTGACTCAATAGACGTTTTAGATTAACTTTTAGCCGGCACAATTGTAACAGAGATGTGATGTTTTCATTTTTTTTATTGGACCAGCCTATATAAATCCAAAATAAATCATACTTACGTAATCGCTACCTGTATTTCTTCAAGACATTTCGTCAAGGTGAAGGTCAGAGCAAGGGATGGGTGTGCGCCGCATATAAATGATGCCACCCAAAAACCACCTTAAACGATTATCCCAGCAGGTAGGATCAACTTCATTAATATGCATGCAGTGTAATCCAACTACTTAATTTTCGTTTTGCCGAATAGGGAAAGAGGAAGGGGCATTTATTTTTAACCCTTTCTCAAAAGTTGTGCTTGCGAGTATGAAAACGAAATCCATGTGGAAACACACCATATCATACTGGCCTTCCTTTTTTACTTTGCATTAAATTAATTGTATTTTACATAACGTTAACTATATTTCTTCAATGTCAAACATCAACTATTAAGAATACTTAGAAATCTCTTATCATTTTTTAAAGTTGACCTTCGCATGTTGTTTCATTTTATTCTGATGGCTTTACTTACAGATTATAATAATTTTTATGCAAATTGATTTCTATTTTCAATGTCATTTTGCAGTGATGGGTCGCGGAAGTCATGTTCAACAACTTTCGAACGTTTTGCCCATCTAAGAATTTTAAGACTATTTTGAACTGGTAACAAAAATTTGTAAAATTATCCTTCCACTAATTAAAAAAAAAAAAAAGAATTATGAATACCACAAATCATTCACAACTCCTCAAAAAGAATAACTTTAAAAACAGCTGTAAATTAAAAATTCACTGTATTTTCTTGAACAATCTAATACAACAACTTTTTTAGAAATCAGCACTGCGTTATCAATATAGTAAAATTATTTTTATACGACTGTCTTTCCTCCTTTAATCAGGAATATACGCCTTCAGCGATCAGCTGGTTCGCTATTTAGAGAAGGAGTGGTTAGATCTGCTGTAAGTTTTGCGGCCCTTGAAAAATCTGATAGTGCAAACTACCATTTGTTGGAGGCTCATCTGGTAGTGAAATCATTAGCGCTCTAACCATTAATTGTTAGGTGCCGGGTTCGAGTTGCGGTTTAAGTATGGATGTTTGTAGTGGCTCAAAATACACATTAAGCCATTGGTCCCGCTCTAGTGTGCCTTAATATGCGAAAAAGGACCGTAGAGCGACTCCTCAAACGAAGCGAAATCAAACCCAATTGCTGGTGCCTTCAGCCCGGTTTGTTACAATAAGTGCCAGATTCACATATTACTTAAACAACAACAACAATAATAATAATAACAACTTATTGATAAAAACAAATTATACATTATTGCTATAGAGTTTCAGTTCTATAAATCATTTAAAAATAAATAAACGCAAATAAATGTTTTTTTTTTTTTTTTTTTTTTTTTATGAAGCGAATTTTTCAAGATGTTTTTACGTGCATCTTTCACATGTAAATATGCAATAATTCTTAACCATGATGTCATTTTTAAAACACAAAATAACTCAAAAGCGAATTATCTGATTTCTTACACAACAGTTCCTGTAAAGATACACCTTCGTACAACGTTTGGTGGATCTAAACTTTTCTACACGAAAATGGAATGACAAACACTCTAACATACACGCAGGGAATCTTATTCGTAGCTATATAATATGTTCAAAAAATATTGATTTCTGCTTTAACTACTTAATAACTGATTTCAGACATACATAACAAAGGCCAAGAGTGGATTAAAAAAAAAGTAAAAAAAAAAAAAGGATTAAAAATTGTAGGGAATTCAATTTTAAAAGCACTATGATTTAACCCTTACCCCCTTCGCATATGAAAAAATACCAACGGATAAAATATGCAGCTTAATCTGATAAAATGTTATACAAAATTTCTGTGTTGCATCAAAAAAGTCTCAGAAATATAACACGACAGAAAAGCTGACAACTGTACTATCTTTCAATGCATGACATAATTTTACAGAGAGAGAGAAAAAAAAAAATATATGTAAGCATACGTCTCAGTGGATCATACACATAAAAAATCTGGAGTGACTCCACTCGACTTTCCGAACATTGAGTAACTAACAGTTTTGTAGATAAAAGAAAGAAAGAGGAGTTGCTAAACAAACAAAAGAGAGAAAACCATAACAGAGTGTTTGAGTATTTTTCTCCATATTATCACACGAGGTTTTATTTAACGCTACTGAACTTTGAGCCCTTAGATCATAATGATAAAGAATTTTTCGTTGTGTCCCTGTAAAAATCTATAAATTCTGACAAACTTAAACAAATTTTCACATTTTACCCACAATTTTGTCAATGTCCCACTTTTTTTTTTTTTTTTTTTTTTTAATTATTGTTACTGAGTGAATTTGTATAGGGAAATACAGAAGAAAGTCTCGTGGTGGCCACAATTCCCCAAAATGCTTATAGTTAGTGCAACAGTGATTTATAATAGTCATACAAATTTTCAGCTCAATTGAATAAGGCGTTTAGATGCTATTGCACTTTTAATAATTTGGTCTCATAGGCCATAATGATAAAGAATTTTTTTTTGTGTCCCTGTAAAAAAACTGTAAGTGCTAGATTCACCAAAATCTATACAGTTGGTTCAAATGTGACCTATAACATGTGTACAAATTCTTTGCTCAGATTAATAAGGCGTTTAGACGCTATCACACTTTTAAAAATTTGGCAAAGAATTTTTCTTTGTGTCCCTGTAAAAAAACTATAAGTGCTAGATTCTCCAAAATCTATACAGATTGAGTATCTGTGACCTATAATATGTGTATAAAGTTTTTGATCAATTGAATAAGGCGTTTAGATGCTATCGCACTTTTAAGATTTTGGTCCCTTGGCCATAATGATAAAGAATTTTTCTTTGTGTTCCTGTAAAAAAACTATAAGTGCTAGATTCACCAAAATCTATAGGGTTCGTACTATGGTGACTTACAATATACGTACCAACTTTCAGCTTATTCGAACAAAGCGTTTAGAACACGCTAGCGTGTTCACTCACAGACATACACACAGACATACACACATACATACACACATACATACACACACACATACATATATCATCGTAAAAATAGTGAAAACGGACTCGTTGGACCTCGAAACGTATAGAAACATCAAAATCTCGAATTAGGATTTTTGACATGATTACAATACTTTCCTCACTATAGTGTTCGGAAAGTAAAAAAAGAGTGAAAATAATAACATGATAAATAAGCGCAATTACAATTTGATATATAGTTAATTACTAAAGTTATTTGAACTCGTCTATGCCTTTTAAGGTACGACGACGAAAGTTTATACACCACCTTATTAATGTGTGAGGACTATTTAAAAATAATTTTCCATGGAAATCGTATGAAAATATAAATGTTTAATTCTTGTTATTGAAACCTTTGAAATTTTTAATTAAGTTTCTAAAACTCCGTTTCTTCTTTCTACGCAACTTTGCAATTTATAACGTACATCTAATCTGTGTAGAGATCATCTCAAGAAGAAATTATCTTAATAAAGTCGGACCAGTTTTAATATATCAATTATAATACTGGAAACATTATTGAGTTTCAACATTCTATTTTGAAAACTTCATTAGTGATTAAAAATTTACTTTTGTTAAAATAACACATCAAAATAGGGCACTATTTTACATAAACTTCTATTATGGAGATTATTGCATTGGAAATAGTACATAATTGCTTAAAAATTAAAGTACAAAACTGAACCAAATAAAAATAATCTGCGAATTAGGGTAAGATAAATGTATTGAAGTGAGAGAGGGTATCCTAATGAATGGGGTATTTCAGTCTGTTATTTCGCTGCTCGTTCATTGTTCTTGTCATGAATACAGTAAGAACTACAACAGAAATTAATGAGAACATATACTATATAATGGGGAACTGATCAGAATCTATCTGTACCAACTAGTTTCTTTTTATAATAAAGATTTGTATCATTGAGATGTGATCCTTTAAATCATTTTATTTTTCATTTTGCAGTTTTCGCATGTTTTATTTAAAAGTCAGTCCATTGTCAGATTAAATTTTGGAACTCATCATGCAATTTGAGATTATCTGCTTAGTCCTGAATACTAATTATAAATAGATTTACGACCGTGTTTTAATATCTCCATTGTTTGTTCGGAGATTCCCATGAACAACACCCCATAATTTATGAATTTTTATTCTTACAAATCAAATTTGGGCACCTTTTTCTTTTTTCTTCATTTCCAAGATAATTAAATATAGAATATGTAATTTAATTATTGTCTTTATTTTATTTTTCTAACAAAATTCAAAGTTTTTTTTTTTTCCCGATTTTATTTTTGCCGAGTTTGCCTAAATGTCTGTTTGCTTAAAAATTTTTGTAAATATCCTTATATTGTCATGAAATTTAAATTTCACTTGACGGTATCCATAGCATATTCCCTCTTGAAAATGTGTTAATGGGAGATGGTACTGTTATAAGTATCTGCAAAATAATTCAAATACATTATAGTTTATGGACAGCAATCATTTAATGAACATTTTAATCCAGTTAAACAATTTTTTAAAAAAATGATATGTGTTATAAATATCTGCTTCAAAACAAAAATGAAAATTGTGTGCTGTTACAGCTCTACAGAAATGAAAAAGAATTCGGATATTTTACGTTCTGTAGGTAGTAATATTTTAACATGCATTTAAAGCATGTCAAACACTTTCACAGGAAGCACGATTGATATGTATTACACAGATTCTTTGTAAGCATACACTGTATCAAAGATAATGAGAATATCTTTTATAGTTTTCTTATGGGGATACTTAAAAGATTTTTGATACTTTAAAGTCTATGGATGGTAATTTTTGATATATAATAATGAGCCTGTTAAGATGCTTCAAGTCCGGCAAAATTGAAATATTATATTATAGAAATGTATTGGAACAACATTTCTTTAAAATATGTGAATATAACTGTTATAAATTAGAAAAACACTCAAAAGTATTCTGATACATTACGATTTATTAGAGTTATCGCTTAAAATATGTGTTAATAACTCTAAATGTTAAAAATATTCAGATTGAATGAAATTGATACATGTTATCGAGTTTCTCTTTATTGTGTAAATAAGAAATGCATTTAATGTTTGTTTCTTTAATAAGTAACACAAACGTATGGAGAAGTAGGTGAAGAAATTTTCGAAATTGAGTTTTGTTGCATTTATGTGTTTTGAGTTACCTTGAATCTGAAAAACAGATTTTTAGTGGTTGTCTCTGCGTCTGTTAACAGCATATCTTAATAACAAACAGTAGCAGAAATTCCAAACTCGATATTCTAAATCTCTTATCATATAGCTAGCAATACTACACTAATTTTTCGTTAAGATTAAGCAAATGGTTTGTGTACTGGAACATAAAAAAAAAATTCAAATACATTATTTCTAGGGTTGAAATTTCTGGTAAGTACAGCTAAGATCTCTAGGTTACACTAAATAAAAAAATGAAATGAGCATGTATATTGTTTTATATGCATAAAAGCATGTTTCGAGTAGAATATGGTATGAAATTCACCATTCGTTTACAGGGCTACCTAAAAGAATTCGAATTTATTAGCACTATGCATGAAAAATGTTGGAAGTGGATTACAGGTTGTGCTACATGTTTTTAATATAAGACTAAATTGAAGTGCACATTGTGGCGTGTATATTTATAGGCAATATACCTACATACATATATTGCTACCCAAAATTATAAACTACTCAGAAATGAAAATTAATTTCTCATAAACATATGATAGATAAATTATTTTTTAAATTTTAAATCTTAAAGCTGGCTTTTTGTATAATTACGCTTTTTGAGGTCTCCTGGATACGAAAGTCAAGTTTTTAACGGATGATCTATGCGTGTGTCTTTTATCATCATAACTTATAAACAAATAATTGAAGGCAATTCAAATTTTGTATATTGAAGTTTGTATTATTATCTTCTGATAAAGCCATCGCAAATGCCTTCGGGCAGTCCTACTTCCAGTCCCGCGAAAGGGAAATTATGCAAGAAAAATGTCACGAAAAATTAATGCTGAATGGAAGAAGTTACTCAAAATACAGAAGACTGATGAGGAACCCGGATGGAGAGCTGTTTTCGATGCTCCCTTTGGTGCAGAAGAACTGGAACTTGCACTAAGACGTCTCAAAATGAAAAAATCACCTGGTGTGGATTATATCCATGCAGAATTTCTTATCCATTTGGGCAGTGTGGCAAGAAAGACAGTACTGAATGTTCTAAATCGTGTATGGGAGTCGAGTCAGATTCCGGCGCATTGGAGAAGTGCTATCATAATTCCAGTTCTAAAGAAAAACAAGGACTCTGGACAGTTGAATAGCTATAGGCCCATTTCACTTACGAGTATCCTTGCAAAAGTCATGGAAAGACTTGTGGTTAACCGTTTAAATTAGTATATCGAGAAATATAATATATTAGATACAGAACAGGCTGGCTTCCGAAGAAATAGGTCAACGAGTGACCAAGTGACAAAATTTAGCCAATTCATTAAAGATTCATTAGATAACAGAGACATTTTAACAGCTATTTATGTTGACTTTAAGGGGGCATATGATTCTGTCTGGAGGGAAAGGCTTTACCGGAAGCTCTTGAATATTGGAATTTCTTCCAGATTATTTCACTGCATTAGATTTTTCACAAACTAGAGAACATGCAGGATTAAATTCGGTGAATCTTTCTCCAAAAGCTTTAATCTTCAAACTGGGCTCCCTCAGGGAGCAGGTAGTAGCTGCACCTTGTTCAATATATATGTCAATGATCTAATTTCATCACTTAAATTAATACCTGATGTTAAATGTTTACTATTTGCTGATGATTTGGTAATCTGGACCCAAGCACCAAAAAATGTTGCTAAAAATGTTATTGAAAGTCGTTTAAATAAAGCCCTGCACGTACTCTCGAAATGGTGTGAAGAAAATAATATGGCTGTAAATTTAGGAAACACAGCTTCACAGTCTTTCTCCTTAACCCATGAGGCTTTCCGGCCAGAGTTAAAGTACGAAGGCTCTTCGATCGCCAACACAGACAGCTTTACCTGGGAATGACTTTTGATAATAAATTAAGTTGGAAGCTCCATGTTGAAAAGCTTACTGAGCGTATTTCAAATAGAATGAGTATTCTTAAGCGCTTAGCAGGATGCACTTGGGGATGCGCTCGGTCCACTCTTAACACTACTTTTAAAACTTTTATACAGCCTTAAATGTTGTATTGCTGTGAAGCTCTGATCACACTTCCAGAAATTGTGGTCAATAAACTGGAAGTGTTGCAAAACCAGGCTTTACGCTTGATCACAGGAAGTGTGAAGTCCACTCCTATCGATGCGATGTTATTATTGACAGGGAATATACACTTCAAAGATATTATGAAATTGAAGGTCTTATGTCTCTATGAAAAGCTACTGCGTATAGAGGATCCCTACTGGAAGGACTATGTGTCCAGGCCAAGGAATTTAAAAACCCAAAATGGATTTATTCAAATAGTCCTGGATATTAAGAAAGATCTTGTAATTCCAGGTGATATACAACCACTTTTGATACCCAGAAATCCCTTGGAAGTGATAAATGTCGATATGAGGCTGGATCTAGTTGAAACTGTCCATAGAAAGAGAGATGTTGCACCAAGTGTGTTGAAATGTCTTGCCTTAGAGACCATTGCGGCGAGATATCCACCATCTCAGTGGCTGCACATTTTTACTGATGGTTCTCAGTTTGATTGTCATCTCAATGTAGGGGCTGGTATGTTCTCAGATCTTTTTCCTTCTATGCCCCTGCGGGCTATATTGGTACCTCCTTTGATGGTGAAGTTGTGGCGATACGTTTAGCCTTAAAGCAACTATTAGCTGTCCATTGCAAGTTTGAAAAGGCGGTCATTCTTTCTGATTCTCAGGCAGCCATCCAGTCAATAAGCGCTGTTGATCATCCATTAACACCTGAAATATCCCAATGTCAAGAATCAATAAGAACTCTCACTTTAAAGGGGAAATAAATTGTTCTCCAGTGGGTGCCCGGCCATTGTGGCAATGAACAAGCGGACTTCCTTGCAAAAAGAGGTGCCACCTTACTACAACATCCCAATTCAGCCATTTCTTACTGGAGGATTAAACTGTTTTTAAAGAATTTATCTGAATTACGTGATCTTGAGAATCGTACAGCTCTAAAGAAATGGAAGAATTTAAATCCTTCTCTAATTCCTGATGTGATAAACCAAGACGTAAGGCAGTTGCGACTTTCAATCTATCTACAGGATATGACTGCCTTGCCGCTCATTTGAAGCGCATAGGTATCTTAAACGACCCTACTTGCCCACTTTGTGGTTCTGAAGAAGTAATGGACCGGGACCATCTGTCCCGTTGTAGGGCTCTTCGATGTTCTACAGAAGAGTCGAGATATTGGGAGGCAAGATCGCTCCTTAGGCAATGACTTCGGTCTTTTGTTCTATGTTATAGTGTCTATAATTTGTTTCGTATCTTTATAGTCCTCTGTAACTTTTGCCTAGCCATTGGAAAAAAAAAATATTGAAGTTTGTATGAGGTTGCTACTTGAAAAGTTTGATAAGGATTGAGATGTTTTACAGAGTGCTGCGGATGAAAGTTGTCTGAAATTTTTTGAATAAACTATTAAATTCTATAGTAGATTTGATTTTTTTTTTTTTTTTTTTTTTTTTTAATATGGGTACTCTATTCAATCGGCAGGTTGAGGGGGTGGCAGCCTCCTTTCATACAGAATTTTACGTCAAATAAAACTGTTCCTAAGCTTACTTTTAATTGAGTTTCGTATACAATACTTGTCATCTTACCCTTTAATTTGTAATCTGTTTTTATAATATTAGAATGCAGGGTAAAAAAAAGTCCTGTGGGTGCCACAGCAGATTATTTCTTGATTTAGCTCAGAGATTCTTCATGATGCAATGAAATGTTGAAATTTTCTAGATCACTGAAATAGCGTATGGGAAAATTTTATTCATTTGAAATTGCTTTGTGTGGGCGCGTATGAAATTGAAAATGTCTCTAATTCTTGAAATTTCATTCTCTGAAATTTTTAACCAATTTTACAAAATTCTGCTTTTTTTTTTTTTTTAACAACAATTTTGCAATATATAATATACATCTAAAAAATCACTATTTCAAGGGTTTACAAGGATTTCGAAGGCTAAAAAAGCATATTTCCCCTACTTTTTTCATATTAAAAATAAAATATTTTATTCTAATTTTTGAGTACATTTAAGAGCAACATTTAAAAAATATTTTATAAAATTTTCCTTAAAATGTTTGAAAAATTTAGTCGGTGGAATGTAATTTTCGGAGACACTTAAGAAAAGCGGTGGACACAATTTCTTAAATAATACGTTGATCTTATTGAAAATTTCCACACTTCTTTAAAATTGAATTGCCTAGTGCTTGAATGAAGAATTTTTCTTTCTTTCTTTTTCTTCTTTTTTTTTTTTTTTTTTTTTTCGATTATAACTAATTTTACAACACTATACTTGGGATAAAATGTACTGAAAATTATACTGTTTTTGCATACAATTCTGCTAAAAATTCAAATTTCATTATACAATACCTTTCCATAAATGATCGGACATTTTCGATTTCAGACTTTTTTTTTTTTTTTCTTTTCAGTAGCTCAAAAAGTACAAAACAAATCATTTTGAAACTTCAGGACTGTGAAGAATATGTTATACCTCATATATTTCAGTTAAAGTTTTGTCCGAAAGTGAAAGGGAGACAATGACCTGTAAAAAATTAAAGAAAAATGAATGTATTTGGCATCACCCTGTAAACTAGTTGTCATAGGTGGACTCTGCTCAGTTCCCCACCATATTTATGTTCTCATAAATTTCTAGTGCGAGACATATTATAATCATGTTAAAAGAAATGAATTTGACCAAAGCTTGATACAGTGACAGAACGAAATCCCCGCCTAATAGGCTATCCACCGTTTACTTCGATATATTTATCTTATTCTAATCTATTAATTTCTTTTATCAGGGTCAATCCCGTTGTTTAGTTTTCATGCTACTATTTCCAATGCAATAATCCTCAAAATTCATATTTATATGAAAAATTTACAATTTCGCTATGTTGATAAAATCGTAAATTACGAATAATTTAAGAAAATTTTCCTATTAGAGTATTTGTATTCAATCATGTTCAAACAAATATCATAAATGTAATTTTGAAGTTGTCTAATGTATTTATGCTCCTCAAAATGGAAGTTTATGCTCAATTTTGTCTTATTCTGACATGTTAAGTAAATCGTAAATTCCAAATAACTTACGAATTTTTTAAATTGGAAAAATCATAGTCTATGATATTCATGCCAGTATCATAAATAATATTTCGAAAGTGGTTTGACATCTTTACGATGAAAATGTCCCACAAGATTGACGTTTATGTGAAATTTTGCTCTATTCTGCCATGTTAAGAAATTCGTAAATTTCCAATAACTTACAAAATTTTTATATTGGAAAATTCATAGTCATTAACATTTGCGCCAGTGTCCTAAATAATATTTCGAAAGTAGTCTGACATCTTTACCATGAAAATATCTCTCAAAATTGACGTTTATGTGAAATTTTGCCCTATACTGCCATGTTAAGAAATTCGTAAATTTCCAATAACTTGCGAAATTTTCAAAGTAGCATATTTACAGTTACTGATGTTCATTCCGGAATCAAAACTGATATTTAAAACTGGTCTGACATTTTTACAGTAAAAAGTTTCCAGTTAATGCACCTTTAAGTGAATTTTTGTCCTATTCTCCCATGTTAAGAAAATCGTAAATTTCGAATAACTGCTGAAGTTTTTTAATTCGAATGTTGCAAATGAATAGGGTTCTTGCCAGTGTCGAAAGTAATATTTTAAAACTGATCTGACCACTCTGCGACAATTTGTTCTTGAGATATCGTGTACACAGACTAACAAACTAACGGACTAACACACTAACAGACTAACACACTAACAGACACCCTACAGACAGACACCATACAAATTTTGTTATTTTCGGATTCCTCACTCCTGAAAACGTGTAAAAAAGTCAAAAAACCGAGGTCGAAAATTTTCACGATTACCTAAGTTCCCCATACCTATAGTATGATGGGGAACTAAAAAGAAATATAAATAATTACAAGATAAAAAGATCTTTTTATATACCATGTTTTTAAATTTTCTGTTCAATCATATAAACGCTACCGAAGGCAGCGGGAACCCGGAGCAATCGGATAAATTAAAAAAAAAAAAAATCATTGCTCTCTTGTTTTGAGCTATTATAAAAGTTTCAAATGTCTAGCCAGTTGGGAAGTTAGTGAAAAATCGTTTGCAATCTTTGTACTGGTAACGCTGCCGAAGGCAGCAGGAACCCGAAATATTTGGTTACAAATATTTTAAAAATGCATTTTCACCGTATTCTGAACTATTCTGAAAGTTTCAAATGTTTAGCTAGTCAGGAAGTTAGTTAAATAAATTTTCTGTTGAATCATATAAACGCTGCTGAAGGCAGTAGGGACCTGAAACAGTTGACTAAAGCTATAAAAAAAAAATGTATTGTCACTGTATTCTGAGCTATCCTGAAAGTTTCAAATGTCTAGCTAGTCGAGAAGTTAAGGAAAAATCGATTGCAATCTTTGTACTGATAACGCTGCCGAAGGCAGCAGGAACCCGAAAAATTTGGCTAAAGGTATTAAAAAAATGCATTTTAACCGTATTCTGAACTATTCTGAAAGTTTCAAATGTCTAGCTAGTCAGGAAGTTAGTTAAATAAATGTTCTGTTGAATCATATAAACGCTGCTGAAGGCAGTAGGGACCTGAAACAGTTGACTAAAAGTATAAAAAAAATGTATTGTCACTGTATTCAGAGCTATCCTGAAGTTTTCAAATGTCTAGCTAGTCGAGAAGTTAATGAAAATTCGATTACAAGCTTTGTACTGGTAACGCTGCCGAAGGCAGCAGGAACCCGGAGTAGTTGGTTAAAAATATTTAAAAAATGCATTTTCACTGTGTTCTGAACTATTCTGAAAGTTTCCAATGTCTAGCTAGTCGGGAAGTTAGTTAAATAAATTTTCTGTTGAATCATATAAACGCTGCCGAAGGCAGTGGGGACCTGAAACAGTTGACTAAAAGTATTAAAAATATGTATTGTCACCGTGTTTTGAGCTATCCTGAACGTTTCAAATGTCTAGCTAGTCGGAAAGTTAGGAAAAAATCGATTGCAATCTCTGTACTGATAACGCTGCCGAAGGCAGCGGGAACCCGAAACAGTTGGCTAAAGGTATTAAAAATATGCATTTTAACCTAATTCTGAACTATTCTGAAAGTTTCAAATGTCTAGCTAGTCGGGAAGTTAGTTAAATAAATTCTCTGCCGAATCATATACACGCTGTCGAAGGCAGCGGAACTTGAAGCAGTTGACTAAAATTATTAGAAAAATCTATTGTCACCGTGTTGTGAGCTGTCCTGGAAATTTCAAATATCTAGCTAGTCGGGAAGTTAGTTAAAAATCGATTGCAAGATTTGTCCCTGACAAACACACAAACACACAAGAATCGAAGTTAATAAAAACATGGTAAAATGAAAGTATTTGGCATCACCCTGTAAAAAGTAATGCTTGAAATTCCATCTGGTTGTACCATGGGATTATGGGGCTGCATCTTATTATCTGTATGCATTTTTATGTCTCTGCCGCATGTAGTTAAGGAGATATAAAGGTTGCTCTAAAAAATTAAAAAAAAAAAAAAAAAAAAACTTTTTTTAGCTATAACACGCAAAGTACTAAGCCCAGTGGATCAGGAAACTTGACATACACTATTAGACACAGCATACTGCAATCAGAATGAAAACATATAAAATGATATAAGGAAATATGAGCATTTTTGCTAAATAATTTTTAACTACGCATGCTTAAGATTTGGCGAAATTTCATTTGCCTAATTTAATAGCCAGATGTATTGAGCTACTTATATAAAAACCCAAACAAGTATCGTGTAAATTAAAAAAGTTGTACGCGATAGAATGAACTGCTATACAGTTTCTCTCTCGAAAAAAAAAAAAAAAAAAAAAAAAAAAAAAAGCTAGGTTTTACTCACATCGTTATTTTGATTCAATGAATGGTAATACAGTTTTCAATTATTGTAAATAAATATTGAGAAAACACCCTAATCATTTTCCTATTTTTGGGAATAGCTGAAATTCAGTTCCTTCTATTATGTACAACTTCTTTAGATTACATGATCTTGTTTGGGATTTTTATATAAGTAACTCAATATACTTGGCTATTAAATTATGCAAATGAAATTTCGCATCTTACGCCTGCGCAGTCAAAAATTATTTAATAAAAATGCTTATATTTCATTAGATATTTAATATATTTTTCATTCTGATTGCAGTATGTTGTGTCTAATATTGTATGTCAAGTTCCCTGAAAATGACTTTGCACTAGGATAACTGTAATACCTTACGTGTTATAGCTAAAACTGTGAAATTTGTTTTCGCAATTTTTGAAAGAAACCGTTATATCTTCCTGATTACATGTGATAGAAACATGAAAATTTATACAGATAATAAGAAGAAGCCACATAATCACATGCCGCAGCCTGATTGCATTTCAAGCATTACATTTTACAGGGTGATGCCAAATGCTTTCATTTTTCTTTACCTTTTTACTGGTCCCCCTTTCACTTTCAGGGCAAAACTTTCACTGAAATATATAAGGTATAACATGTTCTTCACGCTCCTGAAGTTTCAAGATGGTTTGACTAGCACTGTTTGAAATATTTCAAAAAACGTCTGAAATCGAAAGTGTCCAGTTATTTATAGAAAAGTAGTGTGTGTGTGTGTATATATATATATATATATATATATATATATATATCTTCGTTCAAGCTCGAGCTATATTTATTGAATAGCAGATTTTTTTTTTTTTAGTTCCCCATCATACTATAGGTATGGGGAACTTAGGTAATCGTGAAAATTTTCGACGTCGGTTTTTTGACTTTTCTACACGTTTTCAGGTGTGAGGAATCCGAAAATGACAAAATTTCTATGGTGTCTGTCTGTAGGGTGTCTGTTAGGGGGTTAGTGTGTTAGTCCGTTAGTTTGTTAGTTTGTGTACACGATATCTCAATAACAAATTGTCGCAGAGAGGTCAGATCAGTTTTAAAATATTACTTTCGGCACTGGCAAGAACCCTATTCATTTACAACATTCGAATTAAAAAACTTCGTAAGTTATTAGAAATTTACGATTTTCTTAACATGGGAGAATAGGACAAAAATTCACTTAAACGTGCATTAAATGGAAACTTTTTACTGTAAAAATGTCAGACCAGTTTTAAAATATCAGTTTTGATGCCGGAATGAACATCAGTAACTATAAATATGCTACTTTCAAAATTTCGCAAGTTATTGGAAATTTACGAATTTCTTAACGAATTCTCAGTATAGGGCAAAATTTCACATAAACGTCAACTTTGAGAGATATTTTCATCGTAAAGATGTCAGACTATTTTTGAAATATTATTTAGGACACTGGGCATGAATATTATGACTATGAATTTTCCAATATAAAGATTTCTTAAGTTATTGGAAATTTACGAATTTCTTAACATGGCAAAATAGAGCAAAATTTCACATAAACGTCAATCTTGAGGGATATTTTCATCGTAAAGATGTCAAACCACTTTCGAAATATTATTTAGGATACTGGCATGAATATCATAGACTGTGATTTTTCCAATTAAAAAAATTCGTAAGTTATTTGGAATTTACGATTTACTTAACATGTCAGAATAAGGCAAAATTGAGCATAAACTTCCATTTTGAGGATCATAAATACATTAGACAACTTCAAAATTACGTTTATGATATTTGTTTGAACATGATTGAATACAAATATTCTAAAAGGAAAATTTTCTTAAATTATTCGTAATTTACGATTTTATCAACATAGCGAAATTGTAAATTTTTCATATAAATATGAATTTTGAGGATTATTGCATTGAAAATAGTAGCATGAAAACTAAACAACGGAATTTACCCCGATAAAATAAATTAATAGATTAGCATAAGATAAATATATCGAAGTGAACGGTGGATAGCCTATTAGGCGGGGATTTCGTTCTGTCACTGTATCAAGCTTTTGTTAAATTCATTTCTTTTAACGTGATTATAATATGTCTCGCACTAAAAATTTCTGAGAATATAAATATGATGGGGAACTGAGCAGAGTCCACCTATGCCAACTAGTTTAGTTCTCCATCATACTATAGGTATGGGGAAGTTAGGGTAATCGGAAAAATTTTCGACCTCGATTTTTTAACTTTTTACATGTTTCCAGGTGTGAGGAATCCAAAAATATCAAAATGGGTATGGTGTCCGTCTGTAGAGTGTTTATTAGTTTGTTAGTCCGTTAGTGAGTTAGTCCGTTAGTGTGTTAGTCTGTGTACACGATATCTCACGAATAAATGATCGCAGAGAAGTCGGACAGGTTTTAAAGTATTAGTTATGACACTGGCGAGAACTCTATTCGTTTGCAATATTCTATTTTAATAACTTCATAAGTTATTCGAAATTTACGATTTTCCTAACATGAGAGAATAGGGCAAAATTTCACTTAACCGTGCATGAAAAGAAATATTTTTATCGTAAAGGTGTAAGAACAGTTTTTAAATATCAGTTTTGATGCCGGGATAAACATCATTAACTAGACACATGCTACTTTAAAAATTTCGCATATTATTCGAAATTTACGAATTTCTTAACATGGCAGAATACAGCAAAATTTCGCATAAATGTCGCTTTTGAGGGATGTTTTCATCGTAAAGTTGTCAGACTACTTTTAAAATATTATATAAGATGCTGGTATAAACATCCTTGACTATGAATTTTCCAATATAAAAATTTCGTAAATCACTGTAAATTTACGATTTACTTAATATGGCGGAATAGGGTAAATTTTCGCATAAATGTCCACTTTGAGTGATATTTTCATCGTAAAGATGTCAGAACACTTTTAAAATATCGTTTAAGATGCTGGTATGAACATATCTGACGACAAATTTTTTAATTTAAAAATTTTGTAAGTTATTTGGAATTTATGGTTTACTTAACAGGGCAGAATAGAGCAAAATTGAGCATAAACGTCCATTTTGAGAATCATAAATATATGAGACAACTTCAAAATAACATTTATGATGCATGTTTGAACATGATTGACTACAAACATTCTAATAGAAAAATTTCGTAAGTTATTCGAAATTTAAGATTTTATCAACATAGCAAAATGGGGCGATATTCCATATAAATATGCATTTTGGGGATTGTTGCATTGGAAATAGTACCAAGAAAACTAAAACTGCGAAATTGACCCTAATAAAATAAATTAATTGATTAGAATAAGATAAATATACCGAACTGAACGGTGGGTATCCTATTAGACGGGGATTTTGTTCTGTCATTGTAACAAGCGTTTGGTCAAATTCATTTCTCTTAACATGAATATAATATGTTCTGTACTAGAAATTTATGAGAACATACATATGATGGGAAACTGAGCAAAGTCCAACTATGCCAACTAGTTTTCAGATAAATTTATCATGAGTTACCCTGCCCACCGCTTTTTTGAAATCCAAGACCCGCACAGTCTGAATTTTCCGATTTTAATGAAAATTTTATAAAATATTGTTTACATGTTGCTCTTCTATATACTCAAAATTTTGAATAGAAAATTTCATTTATTATGTATACACACACATATATATATATATATATAAGAGGAAATATGCTTTTTTTTTTTTTTAGCCCTTTAAAACCCATGTAACCCCTTATGGAATTATAGTCGAGGTCAATATCTATATCTTCCAAGCCCACTGTATATATATATATATATATAATTAGAGATAGAAAGATAGAAATTTCATTTTCAACCTTGAAAAGAGAAATATCAGTGAAGGTATAAAATGACTTATTTTGTATGAGTAACAGCTGTTAATGTCAAACAAGCAAGAAAGTAGTAATTGAAAATTATAAGAACGTGGATCTTTCGATGCGAGTTTCATATGAACTTAATACCAAATTTACGAAATGTTAGCACTAACTGTTAAGATTTTTTTTCTTTTCTGAAAGTTATTACATAACAATAGCTAATTTGTTCTATTATGAAATTTTGCAATTTTTACTTTCCGAATACATACTACTTTGTAATCATGAAAATTTCGAATATGAGATTTTGGTGTTTATATGTTTTGAGGTCTCCTGAGTTCGTCTTTGCTATTTTTATGGTGATATATATACGCATGTATGTGAGTAAACGAACATGGTTTCTCTAAACCTTATTCGTTTGGGCTAGAAGTTAGTAAGTATGTTACAGGTCACCATCTCCCGACGTTTATAGATTTTGATAAGAGTACGATTTACTTCTTTTGTTGAGGGTCTAAAAAAAATTACGGCCTATGGACTCAAATTATTTGATGTTCTATAGCGCCTAAATGCTTCATCCGATTTAGCTAAAATCTGGTAGGCATGTTACATGTCATCATAGCAAAAACTATAAAATTTTTATGAGTGTTGGTCCCATAGTTTATTATTATTATTATTATAGGGATACAAAATAGAATTCTTAAACACTGCGGTGTATGTACTCAAATTAATTGAAGTTCGTTTTAATAATGTTGTTGCTTTCTTTGTATCCATTGTACAAATATTCGAGTACGTGAGTGTGTTTCACTTCACAATACAGCTACGAAAATGGCTATCGTCGAGGATCTGGGACACCCTTATGGATGGTTCGGAGACATGCAATAACATATTTGATCATCCGCGGAAGGTATTGCTCCCGCGCTACACCCAAAGAGGTATTATTTGGGAGCCTGGGGAACATTGCGGCCACGATGGATTTTATAGTGCACCAGCTAAAGCCACCACTAGACAAATATACGAACTTGAGAAGAAGTATTCGAATATCCTATTATACTTTTCACTTTCGATTATTTACTGAATTATTTGATAATAGAAATTTCTTTGAGCGCTTAATAACTACTTATCTTTTGGGAAAACCGAGTGGAGCTACTCCATTATATATATATATATATGGGTCATTCTCTGAAAAGTGGGCATTTAAAAAAAAAAAAAAAAAAGTAAAAAAGATAAAACCTTAGTCCAAATAAAATTGCTCCAAATTTTTTTTTTATTTTTGTACATGTACACATATGTTACAATTAATAAAAAAAATAATATAAACCAAACTGTATCTGATAATTTTTGATATAGCAATTACTTTTATTAATTAGAAAAATGAGGGAATGACTGTGAGGGAATGACAAATTTCTTCTAAAAACTACTTTATAAAAATATTATTAAGTTTAGTTATATTTTCAAACACTAAATATTTATTAAAACATATTTTTATTAATATAATATCATAAAAAAGCAAATTTGATTTATTTTAGTTAACTTTATTATGAGTGAGGGAATGACGTATAATAAAAATACTGTATTTCAATCTAACGTTTGAGAGCCTTATGCAACTCATTGTAAAAAGTTTCGAACAGAACACAACATGGCTTTTTACTTTGCTGCTATACAAATTAAGTTTGACTTATATAAAGCACGGGCTGCCATTAATGGAGTAAGTAGGGGTGTGATTATAGTTTGATGAGGGAATGATATCTAATTCCAGGGACAACAATAAAGTGTCTTCTAATTTCTTTCATTGCATAATATATAAATGTAGTATAATGGATAAATATTTATTAAAGTATGTTTAATAAATTTTTAATTCAAATAATCCAAATATACATGCTTTAATACTATAGAAACCATTTTATTTACTTACATGTGGGAATGGGGACACAGTGAGGGAATGATATTTTGCATTTTAAAAATTATATTTGAATTCCAATAACCAAAGAATAACAGTTTATATGTAAAACCAACTAATATTGATAGTTTAAACAGCGTTTTGTTTTTGTGCTTTTAAAAATATACCCTCAAGACTACTGGGACATGAAATGACCACTTTTCAGAGAATGACCCATATATAATCATTTAGTTCATCTGTATATAATGGAAAATTTGTCTTCAAGATAACTTCTGAATTATTCAATCATTTCAAATCAAAATTGAACAGTGGATTTATTTTAGAAATATCTTGGATGAGTTCATTGACCAATTTGGTCCGGTGTCTTGTTTCAAAATGGTGATTATCTGAAATTTTCAAACTCGTATACTGAAAATACATTTATGAACCGATTTTCTTGAAACTCTGTATGTACAGTCGGGGGGGGGGGGGAATGCAACACCCGCTGTAATTTTGTTATTTATTGACGCAGGAACATCTAATAGACATAATTCAACAGGAAATTAAATGCACTTTCTGAAAATGTCATCAAATTTTGAATTAGGGATCATCTACATATTGAAATGAGATTTTTTCAATAGCAACACCCAATTCTGACTTCATATTCGAACTTCTGAGAGTCAGGCAGTGCAGAAAAGTATACTGTTTGTATACATTATCTTTAGTATTTATAGAGTTATAATAAAAAATGTGTTGGGGGTTATCTCTAAATGTAGAAAAACAAAATTAAGATCCTATAAGAAATAGACAAAATTTTAATATTTTACACTGGAAATCTTTCGGGAAAAAAAGAATTATATAAATTAAGAAAATCATTTATATTTTCCAGTTTCTTGATTAACTAGAATTCAGTTTTTTAGATTTGTATATACTTCAGTACTTTTTTAGATATTTTTAGGTCTATTTAAATACATTACACTTGCGATTGGTCCAAACAGTACTCTTTGAAAAAAATGCAATAATTTTCAAGTAAAACTGTCTATTATTGTTGTACTGATCACCAATAAAGCTTAAATTTTCTTTTGTAGGTGTAATATAATAAACGAAATGAAATAATATAGATATATATATATATACAACACATAAACTAAATATTAAACAATTTTAATCGCACTTACCAGTTTTGGGTCAGTTCAACTCTTTGGAACTGTACGATTCGTTTTACAATTTCTATGAAAATATAATTTCTTAATTAATCCTTTCGCGACTGCTAACATAGATTCACGCCATTTGAAAATCTGTAACTCTGTCAGTGGGCGTTTCTTTCGTAATTTGTGTGCTACTTATTTCTTAAGTGTGTACCCATTGTTCATATTTTTGCAATAAAATATACTATGGATAGAAATATATTAATTAGAAAGAATATAATTATAATGTATAACCATTTGTAATATAATTGTGAATACAGAAAATTTGTTCTGAAATATTAAGCCTATTTTTCTATTTAAAACAGTAAACCCCGCCTATTTATTTCATTTTTTTCTTCTAGTGTTCGTTTAAAAAATTCAAAATTTGTCTTCAGTAATTGATGACTTGTGCATATTTTTGTCAAGATAAAATAAGGGGTTTAACACGAATACTTGATGTCACATTTACTTTTCTTTTCTTTTTGTATTGTTTTGTTTTGAAGAATGATGAAGGCGGGGCTTGTCTTCTTTAGAAAACAGAAATTCTTGATGACTAATAACAAAAACTCATCATTTGACGTTGTTATATAATATGACCCGTAAGTAAAAAATAAAAATATTTTGTTTAATTTTCTTTGTTATTTTTTAAGATTTGATTCGTTATCTCATGCAAAACTTTATAAAAGACGGCCCCCTAAACCACTCGAAAAGAAAGATTTATTTGTATCTCGAAAACTAATAATTGGAATGAGCTGCAAATTTGCCCACCCATATTTTTCACCGTTAGGATTCATTTTATGTAAAAATTCATGTAGGTCATAACTCATAATTTTTATAAATAAGAATTTATTAATATTTTTCAGAATTAAAAATATTTTTCAGAATCAAAAGTAATGATGGATTATGTTTGGGTTTCTTCACTGTATCTTGTAAAAAAAAAAAAAAAAAAAAAAAAAAAAAAAATCGATCAAGTAATTTTTTGTGAAGATATTATATTAATAAAAGGTTGAAATATGAATTTAACATTAGCACCTTCAAACTTTGAACGCGTATAACTCTGTGAGAAAATAAGTAAAATATACAACCAATATACTTTTTCGCGTTGTTGCGATCCCAGGAATTCAAATATAAAATAAAAATGGGGTATTACTATTGAAAAAATCAAAGTTGTTGCGCGTTTTAATATGTAGATGACCCCTAATTCAAAATTTCACTTCATTTTCTGAAACTACTCACAATTCCCCGTCGAATGATACCTATTACACTTCTCTACATCGATTAGCAACGAAGTTTTTTTTCCCCCGACTGTACATTAACCCATATCAAAGTATCAACCAAGTTCATTAATCAATTTGATCTGCCATCTTGCTTTAAAATGGCGGCTAGCATTTGAAAGTAACAAATTTACTCTTTCAACTGAGCCGGAAGCATAACTGCCAATATTTTAATTTATTCCGGAGTCTTTTTAGCCCCGCCTTTATTTCGTACCACTTATTTTATAAAAATAATTTTATCGTATTTTATTGAAGTTATGTTGGAGAAAATTTTTCTATAAATAAAGTGGTGCGAATTAAAGGCGGGGCTAAAAATACTCCGGAATAAATTAAAATATTGGCAGCTATGCGGAAGGACTTCTTTCTGTTTTATTATTGTACTTGAGTATTTTAATGTTACAAGCTGATTATTTAATGACTTTATTTATTTTATTGATTTATTTATTTATTTTGAGCCAACAGATGTATGACTATAATTTGATTTTAAATGGTAAACAAAATTACTTATTAAATAAACCTTTTAATATCACATTAAAATCAAATTAGTCATTTTTCAAAATGATGCTGATTTCAAATACTGCTCTTTTAAATCGTAGCAGATATTCGATATATTCTAAACTATATTGTAAAGTGTTGATACAGGTTTTAGTTTTTGGGCCCAATTTTCCTTTGAAAAAAATAAATGTTTAAACCATTCATTTTTAACGTTCACCCTGTGTTGTAGATTTATAATATCAAGTTAATAATATTTGACTGAAGTACTTCACATATGCAGTAATTTTATATGTTACCGTAATTGAGATTCAGGAGAGGCGAAATATTATATAGAGTATTTTTTATAAAATGAAATTTTGTGAAAGGATGTTTTTTTAAAGACATTTAAATAAAAAACCTAACATTACTTCGTGCGTCGTTTTAGATCTTTCAAACTGGGTACCCGGTCCTCTTCAGAAACGGCAAACTTCTGTGTTGAAAAACTTGAGACTGAGTGATCCTCTGTTGACTTTGTCAGCAGGTGGCTAGTGGCTCCATGCTCTGTCTGGGGCTACTGCGCCGCTGTCGATGCATACGTCATTATTAGTCGAAATTTCGATGGATTCTCTGTACATCGCGTAATTATAATCTTCGTAATTGGCTATTTTAGTGGTTTTATCGAAATCTATTTTAATGTTTTGTTTATTGTACGTTTTGGCCAGGGCTGTATTATACTTTCCGGTTTGTATGTCATTTTTATGTTCGTTAATCCTAGTTCTGATTTTTCTCTTAGTAACACCAATGTAGGAGCCGGGTTTATTATCTTCATCTGTGAAAGAGATTTTATAAATGCCTGCAGTTTCTAAAGGGGGGATGGGGTCTTTATCACTCCTGATTAATTGAAAAATATTTTTGTTCGGTTTAATGGGGATATTTATGCCGTATTTATTAGCTATATTTTTAATTTTGTTGGCGGCTCTGCGATCGTATGGGATAGAAGAGGTAAAATTAAGGGATGGTTTTTGATAACTGGGAATGTGGTCAAGATTTTTAATTTTATTTTTAATTAATTTATTGACTATTTTATCCGGGTATCCTGCTTTTCTGGTAAAGTTTTTAATTAGGTTCAGTTTATTTTTAAGGTCTTCGGGTTCGTTGCAAATTAATACTGCGCGATTGATACATGAACGAATGGCATTTGTTTTGTAACGGAAGGGTGTTTTCCTCTTGAACCATGCTCAAATGCCATTCGTTCATATATCAATCTTGATCACATTCCCAGTTATCAAAAACCATCCCTTAATTTTACCTCTTCTATCCCATACGATCGCGGAGCCGCCAACAAAATTAAAAATATAGCTAATAAATACGGCATAAATATTCCCATTAAACTGAACAAAAATATTTTTCAATTAATCAGGAGTGATAAAGACCCCATCCCCCCTTTAGAAACTGCAGGCATTTATAAAGTCCCTTTCACAGATGAAGATAATAAACCCGGCTCCTACATTGGTGTTACTAAGAGAAAAATCAGAACTAGGATTAACGAACATAAAAATGACATACAAACCGGAAAGTATAATACAGCCCTGGCCAAAACGTACAATAAACAAAACATTAAAATAGATTTCGATAAAACCACTAAAATAGCCAATTACGAAGATTATAATTACGCGATCTACAGAGAATCCATCGAAATTTCGACTAATAATGACATATGCAACGACAGCGGCGCAGTAGCCCCAGACAGACCATGGAGCCACCTGCTGACAAAGTCAACAGAGGATCACTCAGTCTCAAGTTTTTCAACACAGAAGTTTGTCGTTTCTGAAGAGGACCGGGTACCCGGTTTGAAAGATCTAAAACGACGCACGAAGTAATGTTAGGTTTTTTTATTTAAATGTCTTTAATTATAAGTTTACTGCGTTTTTTCTATTTATTATTGGATGTTTTTTATTAACTTGTATTTTGTGAAAAATAATATTCTGTAAAAAAAAAGCTACACTGCCGCATTTTTCGTCTAATCTACCCTTGATAATAGACGATATAATCAATGCAAGTTATCTACAGTGCTTTGCTATAACAGAACATCATGGTGCTGTCGTATAAGAATATTTAAAATCACTAGCAGGCTTTGCCCGCTTCGCTGGGCACTGGCACTATATTTAAATGAGTTTCCAAAATCCCATATCATTATTAATAAACTAAGTTAAAGTTTCCTCTGTGTTCGGTAGAGGCTTTTCACGCTCGCAATGGCAGTGAGGAGTCCAGGTCCACACTGCCTTCGGCAGCAACTTACCCGCTTCTTACTACCCCTTCTCCAGCAAGTAAGTTCAAGGTTTTGTGAAAATCAACACCCACGCACCAATATTCGCCATTCTAAGATAATTTAAAGTGAATTCAAACCGAAAAACATGTTTTTACACGTGTTTATTGCCCTCCCGACCGCAACGGGGTATAGGGTGAATTTCGTAAAATCCCATTACAATAAGTGTCGGATACATATAAACAATTTACGCACCAAATTTCGTGACTGCAGATCCCATAGAATTCCCAAGACAAATTTAGCGCTAAAAGCGGGGTCTCAAATTTACTCCTTCGTAACCCCCCCCCCCCCAAAAAAAAAAAAAAAAAAAAAAAAAAAACCTGTTTTAGAAATATCCTAAAGAAGACACATGGCAGTTTTCAATACCTTTATACCATTTTTAGTAGAGCTCTACTCAAATTTCTAAAATTTCCCCCAAAAAACGATTTTTCTTCTACCACCTGCAAGAATCGAGAATTCCAAAATCATACATAATATTTTATTTATACTCAATTCTAAATAAAATCAAGTTTTGACATGATTTTAATCAAGTCTAAATTCAAATCATTTGTAAGAACGATTTTAATCAAGTCAAAGTTGAAAATTTTCAAAAAAAGATCAAATTTGATGGTAAATTACTCTATAAGCCATGAGTCAATAACTACGAGAGAGAGTTTTAATTATACCCTAAATGGTCTAGTTTTAGACCCAGGTTACAAACCTATGGGGCTTTCAAGATTTATTTAGATATAGTCTATTTTATATCGCCAATGTGTACCTAGTTCTATGTAGTACAAAACGCTTGAGACCCAATTTTGTAATACATTAATCCTTGTTTAAAACTTCCCATTTTACATTACAGAGGTCAGCATCAAAATAAATATAAAATAAATATAAAATTAAAAAATCTGGAGTGACTCCACTCGACTTTCCGAACATTGAGTAATTAACAGTTTTGTAGATAAAGCCTATAAATGCAAGATTCACCAAAATACTTATAGTTAGTGTAACAGTGATTTATAATATTCATATAAATTTTCAGCTCAATTGAATAAGGCGTTTAGATGCTATCGCACTTTTAAAAATTTGATCCCATAGGTCATAATGATAAAGAATTTTTCTTTGTGTCCCTGTAAAAAAAACAGCAAGTGCTAAATTCACCAAACTCTATACAGTTGGTGCAACTGTGACCTATAACATGTGTACAAATTTTTTGCTCTGATTAATAAGGCGTTTAGACACTATCACACTTTTAAAAATTTGGCCTCATAGGCCATAATGATAAATAATTTTTCTTTGTGTCCCTGTAAAAAACCATAACTTCTAGATTCTCCAAAATCTATACAGATTGAGTATCTGTGACCTATAATATGTGTATAATTTTTTTACTCATTTGAATGAGGTGTTTAGATACTATCGCACTTTTAAAATTTTGGTCCCATAGGCCATAATGATAAAGAATTTTTCTGTGCGTCCCTGTAAAAAAACTATAAGTGCTAGATTCATGAAAATTAATAGAGTTCGTGCTACAGTGACTTCCAGCATGCGTACCAACTTGCAGCTCATTCGAGCAAAGCATTTAGACGCTAGCGTGTTCACTCACACACATACACACATATATCATCGCAAAAATAGTGAAAACGGACTCAGGGGACCTCGAAACGTACAGAAATATCAAAATCTCAAATTCGTATTTTTGCCATGACTGCAATACTTTCCTCACTATAGTGTTCGGAAAGTAAAAATTACATAAGGGAGACCGGGGCAAGTTGAAGTACGGGGTAAGTTGAAACATGGAAATAAAAAATACAATTTTTAAGTTCTTATTCATTGCCAATAAAGGGAAGTACAGACACACAAAACCTACTTTATAATGTAAAAAAAGATGTGTATGTAAACATCTGTCGATTTTATGAGGATAAAACTGTTTTTGAGTACTGTTTTTTACTGTAAGTAAAAATTCAAATTTTTAAGTGATGTTGCATTTTATGTAACAAAAATTGGTGAATGTTTCTGATTGATTCAGCGTTTATAGAGTATAGGTGCAGCTTGCTATGATTTGAAACGCTCACGAGCATAAGTACTGGTAGCTTAACATCTCGTGAAGTGAAAATTGTGGGCAGGGGCCAGCTGAAACAAATATAGGGGAAGCTACTTGAAATACCTGTTTCAATTAGTCTCATGCGCAATTTTTATTATTATTATTATTATTATTTTGTATACAGTCTTGTTTTCATCACCCTATATATGTTTTACATAATATAACAATATGCACATTTCAGATGTATCTTAGGTTATTACTTTCCGAACACTATAGTGAGGAAAATATTGTAATCATGTCAAAAATCCAAATTTGAGATTTTGATGTTTCTATACGTTTCGAGGTTCCCTGAGTCCGTCTTTACTCTTTTTACGATGATATATGTATGTGTGTGAGTGAACACGCTAGCGTCTAAACGCTTTGATCGAATGAGCTGCGAGTTGGTACGCATGTTGCAAGTCACTGTAGCACGAACCCTATCGATTTTGATGAATCTAGCACTTATAGTTTTTTTTTTACAGGGACATAAAGAAAACTTGTTTATCATTATGGCCTATGGGACCAAAATCTTAAAAGTGCGATAGCTTCTAAATGCTTTACTCAATTGAGCAAAACATTTATACACATACTATAGGTCACAGATACTCAGTCTGTATAGAATTTGGAGAATCTAGCATTTATAGTGTTTTTACAGGGACACAAAGAAAAATTCTTTATCATTAGGGCCTATGGGACCAAATTTTTAAAAGTGCGATAGCATCTAAACGCCTTACTCAATTGAGCTGAAAATTTATATGAATATTATAAATCACTGTTGCACTAAATATAAGCATTTTGGTGAATCTAGCATTTATAGGCTTTATCTACAAAACTGTTAATTACTCAATGTTCGGAAAGTCGAGTGGAGTCACTCCAGATTTTTTAATTTTATATTTATTTTATATTTATTTTGATGCTGACCTCTGTAATGTAAAATGGGAAGTTTTAAACAAGGATTAATGTATTACAAAATTGGGTCTCAAGCGTTTTGTACTACATAGAACAGGTACACATTGGCGATATAAAATAGACTATATCTAAATAAATCTTGAAAGCCCCATAGGTTTGTAACCTGGGTCTAAAACTAGACCATTTAGGGTATAATTAAAACTCTCTCTCGTAGTTATTGACTCTTGGCTTATAGAGTAATTTACCATCAAATTTGACCTTTTTTTGAAAATTTTCAACTTTGAGACCGTTTATCTACTACAGCCAAGAGTGACCCATGCAATTTTAAATATTTTTAAGTTCTGTACTAAGGTGTGTAATTAACCCCATAATTATTTCTATGGGGCACTCATGGCCTTAGTAGATATTCAGACTGAAACATGGAAAAAATCAACAAAAACTGCACTTTTGAATGACCCTGGCCTTTAAAGCCATGAATGACCCACCAAACTGTTTATGCTAAAATGTACTTAGTATCAAGTAGTGTATTCGTATTTAAAAAAATTGACATGGGTCACTCATGGCTTTAGGAGTAAAATAATATTAAAATGGCACCCTTTATTTACGGCCTCAGACTTTGACCCTCTCTCTAGGTCAAACAAATGAAATTCAGAAAAAAATACATTTCACTTTTTCTTATCACAGTACTACTGACATATCCTGAAAGTTTCGGAAAATTGAAAATGTCAACTATCACACCTCCATAGACTTTGTCCAGCTTTAAAAAAAAATGGCTCTTAATATAAATTACTACAATTTGTAGTATAGCATTTGAAGTACATCCTGAGATCTTTCAATTATAAAACAGAGGAAAAAATACAAATCAGAGAAAAGAAATATTTTCCTTATTTTAGTTTTGGGACCTTAATCTTGACAAAGCTGGAATAAAATGACACCGTTCTGACTAACAGTAGGAAAATAAGAAGTAAGGGTGCATCTTCTTTCATATTACACTTTTGCCACACCACTGGCAACGAGATCTATTTCAAAATTGGTAGATAGGAGGTATCGGATTCCAATCCAAGTCGTTCTTGTCCCCTTAGCCGTATGGAGTTTTCCATGATTTTCTCCATATTTCGCGTAAATATGGGCTAGAGCCCCTTAGAAAAAACTTCCCAGAGGACAAGCCACATAGGCCTCGGTCCCACGTGCAAACAATTGGTCAATTTGCACAACTACTTCACTTTTTTTTTCACCTGATGAATGAACGAGCTTAATTATTTCGACCCGAAACAAAGTAGCAAGTTTTATAAAACATTTTTGTAAACAAAATGTCATGCATAAGTCATTTCAGTTTGGTGATATTATCACAACTACGAATGCCTATAATTCAATAAGTTCAATGATCATAACCTATCACAAATATAATAGGAACAATATCAGTTTGGTTCAAAACTGAGTTATTTTTCAATTTGCTAATTTATTTTAAATAGCTCTGTAATGATTTCTAAAATCTTTTTTTCTGAGTTTATGAAAGAAAAGAATTAAAATAAAGGAAAGAAAAAAAAAAATATATATATATATATATCAGATCTACTTTACATCGGGGCGTAAACACATCAGACATATTACTACACGGAAGTTTTGGTATGTTACGTATCGCTCTTGTTTTTCAAGCTTTGGGGTTTGTAATTTTACCGATCACACAAGTTCAAGTAATGCAACACGTAATCCACTAAACAATCATGTTTTGCAAGGTCAGGAACAGATGTATTACAATTATTGTAGTGGATTTACTGTATTCGGGATTGCATTTTGCATTTTCCGAATGAATAATATGTAAGGAAAACGTAGTCATGAAAACATCCAGCTATAAGATTTTGGTATATCTATACATTTTGAGATTTATTGTGTTTATTTTTTGATAGTTTTACAGTAATGTTTGCATATATCTAAATACTGCATTCGATGAAATTGGGCAACCATTTTATACACTCCGCGACAAAAAGATAGGAATAGTGCATTATCAAACAAATCTTATACAATAAATGTTCAATTTAAACCATATATTTAGTATGCATTTTAAAGATAAAACTGATTTATAAAAATAGCAAATTAGTGTATTTTCCTCGCTTCATAGTAGTTTATTATTGCATTGTCATTAATTATGCACGACAAAAAGATAGGAACAACAAATTTTCTGCCGACAAAAGCATTTGATTGGTTAGAATTCTTATCTCAGTTACTTGTTTTTGGGATAAATGAAGTTGTTATTCTCAAAACCGGTTTGTCTCACTCTTTTACAACATCAGATGTTAACAATGGGACATGGTAAATGTTTGAGTGCAGTTGAACAAAACAAGGAAAAGTTACCGTTTTGTGTAACGAAGGTTTAACATATTGACAGATTGCTTCAAAAATAGGTCGAAGAATTAGTGTTATATGTAATTTTTTAAAAGATACTGCAAATTATGGGAAAAAGAAGTTTCCTGGACGACCTTCCGTATTGAACGCATGTACGAAAAGAGTCATTTTGAGAGTTGCTTCGAATTCTGCATTGTCTGCACGAGGGATAGCTGAAGAAGCCGATGTTAAAACGGATGTGCGGAATGTTCAAAGACTTTTAAAGTGTTGTCCAACCATTAAATATAAGAAAATAAAGAGGAAGCTGCCTTTAACTGAATTCCACAAGAAAGCCAGACTAGATTTTGAAAAAAACATATGTCATGGACTAACGAATGAAAAAGGGTTATTTTATCTGACGAAAAAAAATTAACTTGGATGGGCCAGATGACTGGGATTACTATTATCACGATTTACGTAAAGAGCAACGTATTCTTTCACGACGACAAATGGCTGGTGGCTCTGTCATGATCTGGGCAGCGATTGGTATCAATGGGAAAACTGATATAATTGTCCTTCCGAGCAAATTAAATGCGAAAACATATCTTGATCTTTTACAAAGACATTTATTACCGAATGCTCCAATTATAGCTTCCTGTAATTTTATTTTTCAACAGGACAACACTGCTGTTCACACGGCCAATACTGTAAAAACATGGTTTTCTAAAAAGAAAATTACAATTCTTAACTGTCCAGCTAGCTCTCCTGACCTAAATATAATCGAAAATCTTTGCGGCTACCTCACAAGAGAAGTCTATAAATATCGTTGACAATTTTCTACAACAGTAGAACTTAAACAAGCCATTACAGAAGAATGCGAGAAAATTCCTCAAAAGTATATAAAAAAATTATTTGACAGTTTACCTGATAGAATTTTTGAGGTTATCAAGGTGAAAGGAAAATGCACTCATTTTTAATTTTTCTAATTTAAGACTAATTAGAATGTAATTTCCTGTGTTCCTATCTTTTTGTCGCTCGTAAAAACCCAATACAGGTATGATTTATTTATTTACTGTAAAAGCACTTATTTTCGCGATTTTCGCGAGCCCATCGTAATCGCGAAAATTTAAGCCTCGCGAAATACATTTTTTTTTCCGCCTCAAATAAAAAATTCAGGAAATTTTCACTTACCAAAGCACACAGGCATGGACGGTCCGAATCCGAGAAAAGCGAAGGGGGTGGGGTGATTACATTTTTGGTGCAAAAGGGGGGGTTCAGAAGTCCCTAGTTTGATAAAGAGCGAGGAAAAAAGAGATTGAGAAAAGAAACTTGTTGGAATGTGTGCGTTGAGCCAAGGCCAAAGTTGATGTATAAGCACCGTTGTAAGAATGAATTGTTTTCAGAGCGATGGGAAGGGGGGAACGAACTTTTCGGACAAAAGGAAGTTTATTAAAATTCCTTATGCGAAACGGGTTCTATATTTAGGTAATTTTTAACTTTAGGATTTTTCAACTTTCGGTTCTATTCATATAAAGTTCGCGAAATTTTCAGCTCGCTAAATCACCGATGAGTGAGACCTTAGAGTGTGGTCAGACAGTCAGTCAGATTGCTAATCAGAAAATTACGGCTCGCGAAAATAAGTGCTTTTACAGTATAAAATAAAAATTATCATATCTTCTATAAATATTTAGTATGTTTTTGATAATAATAAATGATCAGCACAATTTAGATAATGTTATTTTATGAAAAATTAAAAAAAAACTTTTGTACCTATCTTTTTGTCGCGAAGTGTAGGTCAGCTCGCACAAACTGTCCAATTTTCCCAAGTACAGCTATTCAATTTCATAAAGATTTGGGTAAAGTGATGGTGTTAAAATATAGTTTATAGAAATACCTCTCATCTAGAACACAATGCTTTGGAATACTTTTGGGTGCCCTGTACACAAGCCAGTAGAGGTATTCATTTCACTTTCAATAGGGAACATCCGACAGTGAACTTGAATAACATATATCAGTTTCAAGAAATTCCATGAATATTTACAGGAGTTAGAGTGTGGTCAGACAGTCAGTCAGAGAGATGGACGAACAGACACACAGACAAGCCGAAGTTATTAACACTTTTCAACCTTGTTGGAAAGTGTTAAAAAGAAAAAGTAAATTTTTACCCTAGATTTGTAGAATGAATACTAATAGAAGGATAATAAAAAAAAAAAAAAAAAAAAAAGTTGTCAACAACAGACACACACAAAAAATAATAATAATAATAATAATAAAAATAAATTTAAATGATTATTTATTTAAAAGAATAATAAAAGCTCAAGTTTCCATAAACTAACGCTCGAAAATGACATCATTGCTAAAAAAATGTTTTGAAATAAAGAAAATAATAGAAAGAAGGATGATGATTTAGCAGAAACAAAAAAAAAATGGTATCACAATTGCAACAATAAATTGGTGAAAAGAAAAAAAAACCCTCCTGATTTGAAAAATAAAATAAAATAAAATAAAAAAATCTAAATGATAATTTAAAAGAATGGATGTAATTCCATGTAAGTACCACCAACTGATGGGCGGTTTTCTTTTTTCAGTCCCCATCGTAAAAAGTTGTGGTCAAAGCATTTAGCTAAAATAGATGAAACGTCAAAAAATAAAAAAAGGTTAAAATTATTCTAATAAAGAACACACACAAATAATAACAATAATGCGTATTTTTGTTTTCTAAATAACAAATATAAAATCCTATACAAAACTGAATTTAATTAGTACGACAGGACGTTTTTTTTTTTTTTTAATCTAATCTTTCAAAAAAGCGATGTGGTAACTGTATTTAGTTTTTTATCAAAGGTTACTATATTCATTTTTTAAAATTTCTTTGGTACAGCTTCAGTAAAGGACACCAGCCCAGTTTTTAAATTTTTGTTGTCATTTTGCATATGAATTAAAATGGCTATCGCAATTACATAAGTAAAAATCTTGGCGAAAAATGGTAGAGCGACTTTAATGCCAAATTTCAAATTTTGCCAAGGAGCCCTATATACTAAAGCTTTTCAATTTCTCTGTAACACAACTTTTTTTTTTCCAATTTTTTTTATTTTAAATATTTTTTTATTTGATGATTTAACTTGACTTGATTTTTTCATTTGATCTAAATATACAAAAAGTGTTGAAAATAAATAAATAAATAAAAAACAAAATACAAAATCTACTTAGATTCTTTGTAAACAGACTTTAATTTAGTATGTCAGGACTTATTTTAATCTATTCTTAAATATAAAGGCATGTAATAACTGTATTTCATTCTCAAGTATCAGTTTTCTATATTCATTTTATAAAATTACTTTGACACAGCTTCAGCATAGGAGCCCCTTGCCAGCTTTTATATTTTTATTGTCATTTTTGTGATGAATTAAAATGGGTATCTCAATGGGCTCTTCCCACCTGATGTCAGAAGTCACATGACATAGATAAACACAGAGCAGATGAAGTCTTCTATATTTATAGCGATTGCTAAAATAACACTTTTTCTATTATTATTTTTGATCAATCTGATTTAATCTGTGTTACTTTTTTATACACTGTAATTTTTAATCCATTTTATATACATTTACAATTTACGGTATACATTTACAATCATCATTTAGGGTAAGTGCACCAGTGATTGACACTTTTGGAGCAATCTCTGATGCTTTTAATGTTTAAGTCATCAAATGTTAAAATTCTTAAATGTAAAATATATGATTTTATTATTTTTTAGTTCCCCAATCATACTATAGGTATGGGGAACTTAGGTAATTGTAAAAATTTTCGACCTCGGTTTTTTTACACATTTTCAAGTGTGAAGAATCCGAAAATGACAAAATTTGTATGGTGTCTGTCTGTAGGGTGTCTGTTAGTGTGTTAGTCCATTAGTTTGTTAGTCTGTGTACACGATATCTCAAGAACAAATTGTCACAGAGAGGTCAGATAAGTTTTAAAATATTACTTTCGACACTGGCAAGAACCCTATTCATTTGCAACATTCAAATTTAAAAACTTCATAAGTTATTAGAAATTTACGATTTTCTTAACATGGGAGAATAGGACAAAAATTCACTTAAACGTGCATTAAATGGAAACTTTTTAATGTAAAAATGTCAGACCAGTTTTAAAATATCAGTTTTGATGCCGGAATGAACATCAGTAACTATAAATATGCTACTTTCAAAATTTCACAAGTTATTGGAAATTTACGAATTTCTTAACATGGCAGTAAAAGGCAAAATTTCACAAAAACGTCAATTTTGAGAGATACTTTCATCGTAAAGATGTCAGACTACTTTTGAAACATCATTTAGGACACTGGCATGAATATTAATGACTATGAATTTTCCAATATAAAAATTTCGTAAGTTATTGGAAATTTATGAATTTCTCAACATGGCAGAATAGAGCAAAATTTCACATAAACGTCAATCTTGAGGGATATTTTCATTGTAAAGATGTCAAACCGCTTTCGAAATATTATTTAGGATACTGGCATGAATATCATAGACTATGATTTTTCCAATTTAAATATTCGTAAGTTATTTGGAATTTACGATTTACTTAACATGTCAGAATAAGGCAAATTTGAGCATAAACTTCCATTTTGAGGATCATAAATACATTAGACAACTTCAAAATTAAATTTATGATATTTGTTTTAACGTGATTGAATACAAATATTCTAATAGGAAAATTTCGTAATTTACGATTTTATCAATATAGCAAAATTGTAAATTTTTCATATAAATAGGAATTTTGAGGATTATTGCATTGGAAATAGTAGCATAAAAACTAAATAACTGAATTGACCCTGATAAAATAAATTAATAGATTAGAATAAGATAAATATATCGAAGTGAACGGTGGATAGCCTATTAGGCGGGGATTTCATTCTGTCACTGTATCAAGCTTTGGTCAAATTCATTTCTTTTAACATGATTATAATATGTCTCACACTAGAAATTTATGAGAACATAAATATGATGGGGAACTGAGCGGAGTCCACCTATGCCAACTAGTCTTATATATTAATTATTTCGGGATAGATGTCAATTACTGGAGCATGCCAATCACTGGAGCACCTACCCTAGTTTATATTTGTTATTAATGTTGATGTTTGGTACTTATATCATTAATGGTGCAACATCGTACTGTTTAAAGCCATTTTTGAAAAGTAACTAAGTTAATTAACTCGGAACACCTTTACGCGATTAAATTTAACTAAAAACATTTTAAAACATTAAACTATTTATTGCTAGATAAGTTAATATAACAGTCACACAACATCATACAAAGATCAATTCTTTCTTGTGAAAATAAACATATAAAGTGTTTTTAAAAGTTATTAAACTTACAAATACAATTATTCTACTGTTTACAAATGCACGATATTACTTTTATTTTACATTAAATATTAATTGTTCTTAAGAAAATTATTTAACTGAATTCACTTTTGTTTATCAATATCACATAATTGAGCAGACGACGCTGGGAAGAGCCCATTGTGTAAGTAAACATCTTTGCGAGAAATGACTGAGTTATTTCCGTGCCAAAGTAAAAAATTAATAATAAATGACAAGAAAACTCCACGGCCAATACATGTTTTGAAAGTGATTTATTTAAACATTTTTTAAATCTATACAAATAAATATGAATCTGCATTTAACAAGATAATCAAAATAACTTCAGACAAAGGCACAACATTTATTTAGAAAATATAATAAAACTATTTTGTACAAAGTATATCACAATTTCAAAATTTACAAGGCTTTTCAAGTAAATTCAAAAAAAGTTCTAACTTAAATGTGGACTAAACAAGAGAAAAAACAAAATTTCAAAATAAATTAAAATCAATAAACTGTTTTAACAAACATCTATGACGAATTTCTTGTATACATTTTATCTCGCTAAATTTTGTATGTCATGGATATAACTTCACCCAAACAGATGCATGCTTAAATAAAATAACAGATGCATGCTTAAATAAAATAATTAGTTGACTTTCATATTTTTCATTTAAATAACAAAAAATGTATATTATATCCATGGTAACATTTTTAATTTATTCCAGAGTATTGTTTATGGCTGATCATGACCCTTATTTAAAAATCTTGAAATTATATGAAAAGAAAAAAGACCAGGGTGTGTTTAAAATTTAGGTTGTAACCAATAAAACACACATAGAGTTTCTGTAAAACTAAACAATATCAGAAAATTACAAATACACAGCAGTTTTTTTTTTTAATCAAGAAACATGTCAAGTACAAAATTCTTGAAACCAGGAAAAATTCCTACATACAATCACCCCTGATTATAAAAGTATCTGCCTTCCTTTCATATCACTTATGAAGAAAATTATTGTTCCAAAAAAGTGATGTAAAAAGAAGGTGGGTAATAGCAAAGCCCTGAAATAAATCAGAAATGTTACCAGGTATAATATTTTGAGAATCATTTTAATATTTTTTAATCCAAAGCAAAAATTAAACCATCCTCAGGGATGAGATTAGCAAAACTACAAAAAAGCTGAAACTGTACACAAAGGCAAGACACTGAAATGAAATACTAGAATTTTAATGACAAAATCAATTATATTAGAGTAATAAATATTTATTTTAATCTTCAATGTATAAAAAAAGAACAAATACACACCAGAAACATAAAAAATGCTGAAAAAACTAAAAAAAGCTGAAAGTTAAATGTACAAAAAAAGCTGAAATCAGCTGAAAATCTGAAAAATCTCATCCCTGCATCATAATAAAAATATTTTATGCTACATCATTTTTCAGTAGCAATCATTCGTGAAGTCAATCAACATGCAAATTAAATGATTCAGCCACCATCATTTACAGTTTCAAGTTCCAGAATTAGAGAGCTAAATTAGATTATGGAATGTTGATGCCATTAATAATCAAATTATTCTATCAAAGCTAAATAAAATGTAGAAAATTAATAAGCAGTAATAATACAAGCAGCTGATAAATATGGATGACTAATACAAACACACTACATTATTTGTCACTATACAAATGGAAAACAACCAAAATTTAAAAAAGCATGAAAGGCATAAATTGATAAGTATAGAAAACAATACAAAAGTGCCAAGAAATATGTTGATAAAATGCAAAAAACAATTTTTGAGTGAAAATAAAATACAAAATGTTAAGACGATTCAAATGAATGAAATTAAAATAAATTCTTTATGTAACAAGGTTTTAAACAGGAGAAGAGGTTTCTACTTGCCTGAAACTGTCTAAAACGTAAAAAAAAAAAATACATCTAAAAAAAAAAAAGGGTTCTTTCTTTGCTCTTATCCCTTTATAACAGAAAATTAAATTTTTTTTTTTAGGGAGAGATTAAATGATACATTTTTCTCATTCCTACACAGAAATAAACTTATCAGTTTTCCAAGAATAAATATTTTATAAATCTGTATTAATTTCAACTGGTAAAAAAAAAAAAAAAGAATGTGAAAATTAGTGTGTTAAGACAACCATGGCCGGATAATATTTTCAGAGATTGTTTAAACTTTAATACATAATGCTGAGTATTTAAAAAATAAAGTTTAACTTAAACATTTAAAAAAAATCTGCAAAATTTTGAGGGTGTTTGAACTCCTTTTTTCGAGCTATGGCCTTGAAGAAACTTACGTATACTAGCACACACACATAAAAATATATATGTGTGTCTGTATGAGCAGAGACATTAAGAATGACATAACTTTCGTGTTAAATTTACACACAATAATGTAACTGAAAAAATTTTACTTTATTACTTTCATGAAGTATATCTTCTTTCATTCAGTTTATTGTACAATATCAGAAACAATAAAGCTTTGAATTTTGATGACTTTGTACAATATTGCCATATGTGTCAATTTTATTTTCATAGCCTTTACAATTTAAGTAATATATTTTAATAAACAAAACTAATACTGTCAAAACAAAAACTTACAATACTTAAAAAAAAATTTAAAGATACATATTGTACAGTTAAACAAAAAGAAATAATGAAACATTTTTTCAACTAATATTATAATCAGCGGGGGCTCGTGGACCAAAAATAAGTCAAGTGGCACTTTACCTAATATATTACACTGTATTCATTTATAGAGTATAAATTTATATTTAAATAAAATGAGTAATTTTAGTTAATTTTTAGTTAAAATTACACTTAATAAAAATTATGCATTAAAATTACTTAAATGTTATTTTTCAGCTCTTCACCTATTTTCGGTTCACGAGCCACAGATGATTATAATGAGCAATCAGCTTTCGGAATGTATTGAGTGATTAATTTTCTTTTGCAATTAATGTGTGCTTCCTATCTTAATTGTTAGTTTTCTAAATTACAATATTGAATTATGATAAATAAAAGAAGCAACAATTGTTTTGAGTTGAAATAATTAAGTATAATTGTTTACAGGTAAAAAAATCTGGAGTGACTCCACTCGACTTTCCGAACATTGAGTAATTAACAGTTTTGTAGATAAAGTAAAGAAAGAGTAGCTGTTAAACAAACAAAAGAGAGAAAACCATAATAGAGTGTTTGAGTATTTTTCTCCATCTATTACACGTTGTTTTATTTAACGCTACTGAACTTTGAGCCCATAGATCATAATGACAATGAAATTTTCGTTGTGTCCCTGTAAAAACCTATAAATGTTAGATTCACCAAAATGCTTATAGTTAGTGCAACAGTGATTTATAATACTCATATAACTTTTCAGCTGAATTCAATAAGGCGTTTAGACGCTATCGTACTTTTAAAAATTTAGTCCCATAGGCCATAATGATAAAGAATTTTTCTTTGTGTCCCTGTAAAAAAACTGTAAGTGCTAGATTCACCAAAATCTATACAGTTAGTTCAACTGTGATCTATAACATGTGTACAATTTTTTTGCTCGGATTAATAAGGCGTTTAGACACTATCACATTTTTAAAAATTTGGCCCCATAGGCATAATGATAAAGAATTTTTCTTTGTGTCCCTGCAAAAAAACTATAAGTGCTAGATTCTCCAAAATCTATACAGATTGAGTATTTGTGATCTATAATATGTGTATAAAATTTTTGCTCAATTGAATAAGGCGTTTAGATGCTATCGCACTTTTAAGATTTTGCTCCCATAGGCCATAATGATAAAGAATTTTTCTTTGTGTCCCTGTAAAAAAACTATAAGTGCTAGATTCACCAAAATCTATAGGGTTCGTACTATGGTGACTTACAATATGAGTACCAACTTTCAGGTTAATCGAACGAAGCGTTTAGACGCTAGCGTGTTCACCCACAGACATACACACATACACACATACACACATACACACACACATACATACATCATCGTAAAAATAGTGAAAACGGACTCAGGGGACCTCAAAACGTATAGAAATATCAAAATCTCGAATTCGGATTTTTGACATGATTACAATACTTTCCTCACTATAGTGTTCGGAAAGTAAAAAGTAGGTACCAATACAGAACGAAAACAACAATATAGGGTTGCTACTCAAATCTTTGAAAACTGTTTTCTGTGTTTTCCCTGCAGATATGTATGTTGTTTTTATGTACAATTGTTCTGCATCCAAACAACACATAGCTGTAATACTTGCCCATACTTATCCCCTCCCCCCCTTTTTTTTCTATTCCTGGAATAAACATGTAAAGAAGTTAAGAATTAAATAATTTTACTATTGAGTAGAAAGCACAAAAATTATTTTTTAAGTTATCTAAACCTTAAGAAGGCAGTAGAGGGAGGACAGATGTTAACCACTATTTTATACAATCAAATTTAAACCAATACAGAAGGAAGCACCAAACAAAAAGAAATTTTCTATTAATAATATAATTCATCCCTACAATTTATTGGATTGAATGAATGCAATTTTCTTAAAAAGAAAAAACAAAAATATCTTGTGAAGATTAAAGACCATTTTTTGGACAGAAAAAGCTAAGAAATTAAAAATTCTCCACATTTTTTTTTTAGTTTTTTAGAAAATTTTTGAAATTTCTTGTGTTTTAAAGGTTTTCTAGGTGCATAACAATCCTGCAGCACCTCATACTGCTTTCACTTTCTACTATTTCGCCAGCTTAATTATTTTGATCCAAAACAACTTCTGGATTTTTTTTATAATTTACAGTGTTTACTTTTTTTTTTTTTTCCCCATCATTCAATGTCAAATTTTTGAACACTTTATTTTATAACAGAACCATTTTGCTACAAGATACACAATTATTTGCTTTTTTTCATCAATTTGTAACATATGCATTCAAATCACATCACAATAAATTAGCAACAAAATTAAAATGAACATTCATTGACACACAGGTAACTTTTGTAATTTCCTCTGAAAATTCTTTTGAAGACAAGCATCAATTTTTTTGACTAGTCAATACATTCTAAATTATGTTACATAATGGTCAGCACAGAATATCGCAGTTCAAACATGTTGTTTTATAAAATATACTTAAAAACTGGAGTCAATTTTACATTGTACAATAAAAGTTTTCAATATTTTTTGGTAGAACAGGAGTAATAAAGAAGAATCTCACAGCTCAGTTTTTAAGTATCTTAAAGCATGCGTGATAAATAGCATATAAACAAATAAGTATAAAACAACATCACATAAAGTATATTGCACAAAAATTAATTACGCAAGAGCACAAATTGTTAGGAAAAGCTGACATCTGTATGTGCAGAATTTATTTACACTATAAATGTAGAAAACAACTTTCATAATAAAATGAAGTTATATTTATCAATATTCAATCAAAAACCCAAGTTTACACTGGGGAATCTTCTGATACGATGCATTAATTTTCAGTGTATTGTTAAGAAGATCACTCAGCAATCACTGAATCACACATACATCCTCCTGTAAAGATACACACATACATATGTAAAGCACTTCTTAAACCTTTAAAAAAAAAAAAAAAAAATGTTTTGTACAATATATGGGTTAAAAATTTTTAAGAGATTGAAATATCAGTAGAGATGAAATTATGTAACCCAACTATTTTGCCTTAAACTGTTTTTTCAGATAACCAAGTCTTTTAAAAACACACACACTCACAATATAACATATATATGTATTTATTAGGACTAGATAATGTATCATGAAACAAAAGTTTAAATGTATTACCATCAAACTGGTACTATTATTCCTTTTAAAGTAATACACCAAACACTGAATATCATGGTGTATTGGATTTGCAAGAAATTAGCAATATGATGCTGTCCAATAAGCACAATATAATTCTGAACTCAATGAGAATCTTGGGAAAAGGCAAAATTGTGCATCATGAAACAAAAGTTTAAATTTATTTATTACTATCAAACTGGTATTATTATTCTTTTAAAGTAATACCAAACACTAAATATCATGGTGTATTGGATTTGCAAGAAATTAGCAATATGATGTTGTCCAATAAGCACAACTGAATTCAATGAGAATCTTGGGAAAAGACAAAATTATGTTTTTACTGCATGGTCTTTGCAATGTACGAAAATAATAGTTATTTCAGCTTAAAATTAAAAGTGTACCTATGCATTTAAAGATTAATCTCATGAATATTATAAACTTTATACTTAAAGAAGCTAAGGATATACAATTATGTTCATATGAATTATAAGTGTGTTGGAGGTGAATGGAAATATCCATATCAGCTGTTTGAAGGCTAATTACAATTTACCTTAACACCAGTGTGTGAAGAACTAACTGCACATTATACATCCTTTCTTCCCATGTTATTCTATAAGATTATTGTTTCTCCATCTTTCTTTCTTTTTTTTTTTTTTTTTTTTTTTTAATAAATTTAAATATTTCTTTCAAAGATAAAAAATTAAGAGTTCTAAGTTTACTTAATAAAATGTTTTTTTTTTTTTTTTTTCCCAAAAAGAATGAGTAGTTTAAAAAAAATTAAGTATTTTATTTTATGTTTACTTTAATTTTCAATCTCTAAAAGAAATATTTCAATTTAATAAAAAAAAATAAAATAAAAAACAAAGCCTCACTAAGCTGAAAGGTGACATGTTCAAACAATGATATTCAAAAAACAGAATTCGAAAATGTTCATTTTTGAATGGAACAGAATTAGAATATGAAGCAACAAAAATCCTATAGGACAGCACGGGAAAAAAGAAAGGATGAATCCGAATGATACACAGCCTTAATTGCAATGTATCATTCTTTTCCCTTTGTGTGATGCAGGAGGAATTTCATCCTTGCCGTCAATGTAAGGTGTGATTTCTGTATGCATAATCACCTTAGAGAGAAAATAACTATTTTTAAATTTGATTACATATTTTTTAATCGAAATGACATACTGATAATTTAACAAGCACAGAAACATATTACAGAACAAAGACTGATAAGTCAGAGATAATTTGTTCTGGTATGTCAGAGATAATTTGCTTGTTAAGAATAACCTTTTTATTGAGTCTACCTTTCTAATGCATGCTATTATATGCAATTTAAATTACCTCATTTAGTTTAAAATGAATAAGGAGTTTTTTAAAAATGTAACATTGCAATGTAAAAATGGTAATAAATAGAGATGCAAGAATTTCTACATCATCCAGTCCTAATATGTATATTGCAAAATAACAAAAGGTAACTACATAATTATTTTATGTTAAATAAAAAGAATATAAATGTCATTAACAAACTAATAAAAGAGAGGGGAAGAAAAGATTTTTTAATAAACAAATCTAACACTTTAGGTATTTAACAACGGCATAAAACATTTTTTTAAATAATAATTTTAATAAATTATTTTTACTGAGTGAATTTGTATGGGAAAATATAGAAAAAAGTCATGTGGTGGCCACAACATACTAGTTTTTAATTTGGTTTTGTTGCATAATAACGATGAGTAATTATGAAAAATATGTACAAGTACAAAAATTAAGCAAAACATTTATGCAAAAGTACATATGTTTCTAAATCTGTTTCGTTAGCAATTAGTTGAATAATTAAATTTCTATGTTTGAAAAAAAAAATCATAAATTTATGAATTAAAAAGGATTTGTTTTATATTACAGTGGATCATTTAGATATATTCATTAAAAAAACTACAATCATTTTTAAAGAATATAAAAAATTATATTGGAACATTGGAATGAAAATGTATGTTTTTAGTAAATGTATGAAAATTAGTTTAAAAAAAAAGAAGAAGAAATATGTTAAACAATGCATCACAATTCAAGATTGCATAGAATTCTCTTTCAGATAAAAAAAAAAAGCAAATTATCTAGTTTATCACGTTTTATGATTTGCATAGATGATAAAATATACACTTCTCTTCCATAAGTCACCAAAATTGAGTCTACTGATAATTACTTTCTCCAAGATCTACATTTTATATGACAAATAATTTTTGAGCAATATTTACAATTACTTTTTACAGTTTAATTTATTTATTGCCAACTAATGTCTAACTCTGAAAAAAATTATTGTTCAAGAAAAGTTTAGAAGCATACAGAATTTCTTTTTATTCAAATATCAAAAACTTTACTGAAATGACAAAGGATTTAGAATAACAAAATTTTCAATCATAAAGTGGAAGTTAACTTCAACATTCATTGGAATCTTCAGATATAGAATTTACAGTTACCAATTTTCCTTGAAAAGATGTATCAGATGAATTATCACTACCAGAAGAGCAAACTGCTTCATTACTATCACTAGAAGGAGGCGGAACTTCATGATCTTCAACACGAATTCCTGCTATACCCTTTATAGGAATACTGATAAAGTCTCTCTTGATACGACGTCGACGCATTGGATCATATCGTCGATACTGGAGATTTTTTTCAAAATCAATTATGTACAAGAACCCAGCAATAAGTACTTCACATCTAATAAAAAATACATAGATATTAATTTATTCATTGAGTAAAGTTAATGATAATAATAACAGAAATATAACACAATAGAAAATTACCTATACATGTATAATATTTGTTACTTACAAAACTGTAAAAACCCTTTAAAAAAAAAAACAAAGTTTATTAATCTTAAACTCAAAAAAAAAAAAAAAAAAAAAAAACAGAAGAAAAAGAAAAGACATGACAAAATAGATTACACATGAACATAATAACTGTAGAAGTGCCAAATGAATGACAAAGATAGTCGACAGCACCCACTGTACCTAAAATGAAGTGGACAAACACATTTCTATAGTGACCAATTCTACCCTCACAGACTTTCTCCTGACGGTCTATCAGTAGTTGTTCATTTTACCAGTTATTAGCACCCTATGCTCCAGTGTTTGACATAAAATGTTAAAATTCTTATATGGAAAATATATGATTTTATTATTTTTCTTATTTATTAATTATTTTGGGATAAATGTCAATTACTGGAGCATGCCAATCACTGAAGCACCTACCCTATATTGCATATTAAAGCTAGCAATAATTTTAAAATATTTGTAGATTACAGTTAAAATATTTTTAAATAAAGTTTCTGTAAAAAATAAGTGTTGTATTTTGAAATTATTTAAGTAAAAATTCTTGAATTGTAAATTACAAATATTTTACCACAAATCAGCTTCTAATTATTTTATTTATACTTTTATGAAATTTCAGCTCTTTTGGTCAAGTAGATTTTGAGCTACACCTAATAAGCTATTGCCACCAGAAGACCCAATTTAAGACTGAAAAATGAATTTAACATTAAACTCAAAAGTCCCAATAAGTGTAATTACTAAACTTATTGACCAAGTAACTTCAAATTTAGTATCCAATGGTAAAATTTTCTATAGAATCTATAAAGTCTAAATTGTGTATTTGTAGGAAATGGAAATTTTAACATTGTTGCATGTTTACATACCTAAATAATTAAAATAGACATATATCCAAAAATGATGATATTAGATGATGAGATAGATGTGGTGTTCTATTTTTATTAATTTATTATGTGGACTGTACATTTAATAAACCATTTAACAACAAATGAAGAAAGTACCCATTTGTCTATTAATATGTGCCCTTTTCAGGGTTCATGCTACAGCGCGGGATCCGTGCAATATTTAAAAAAAATCCCACTTAAAAAAATTTCATATGCGCACTTTTCTCGCGATATATATATATATATATATATATTTTATTTAATTTATTGAACTCTGCGAATTTATTTTTTCCGTTTTTTAATTGTGGATATCATTTGTTAAAAAATAAATAAATAAAAATGGAACAATCAGCGATCAAATGTTCTACAAAAGCTTCCGATTCCTAATTCATCCACAACATAAATGTCAATATCCATTTCAAACTTGCTTTATGAAATTCTAGAACCTGTAAAGAAATACAATTGTTAAATATTTCTTGCTCATGTAATTATTTTTTTCCCACCTCCCCTTTTATTTATCTGCATCTATCGATCAGCAATCAAATGTTCTGCAGAAGTCTTGCTTCCCAATCTTTACCCATCTGCAACATAAATTATATTTACAATATTCATTTAATCTTGCTTTATTAGATTCTAGAAGTACAATTGAAAGAGTTTAATATTTCTTACTCTGTAATTATTATTATTTTTTTTTTTACCCCCCCCCCCCCCACTCCCTCTTTCCCCATCTCCGGAATCCGGATTGTGATCGATGATCAATTCTAGAAACAATAAAGCAATAGAAGTGCTCAATAAAGCTTAGTGTGAAATGTGCAAGAGGCGTTCTGTTTAGACGCCTGATAGATAAGTGGCAGTGTCGTTGGGATGGCTCCACGAAGGGTCGGTTCACGCATGAAGTGTTTCCGAAGGTGAGCAGTCGAAGAGTGCAGGGAGATTTCTTTGTTAATCAGGTCCTCACCAGACACGGTTCATTCGGAGTTCACCAGCACCGCTTCTTTCAGAAGAACCCTGCATGTATTTGCAGGGCCAGCGCAAGCTCGGTAAAGCATGTGATGCTCGAGTGCGCACGGTGGCGGTCGGTCAAGGAACGTTACTTCCCGCCGAACTACCACCTTCGAACGCGGCGGGATTTGTGCCTGGACTACTATAGTAGGAAATGAATCGCAGTTATCTTGACGGATCTCCTTGACTGGGCGCTTAACCCGCTTGGTGGTGGACGACGGATTCTCAAAGCGTCTGAGCCTGACGCCCCAATAGAGCCTCCTAGGAGGTCTCTTCGATTGGTGAGTGAGACGGTGAGATGATGAGAGTTTGATGGTGAGAAGGAGAGAGCGTTACGGTGTAACAGAGTTGTAGAGAGATGGCGAGTGTGAGATGGCAAGATGGTGTGATGGCGAGTGCGAGTTGGTGTGACGGTGAGTACGAGTTGGTGAGACGGTTGGCGTAGGTGTGGAGTGGAGAGAAAGGGGGAGCATGTGCTCCCCGTCTACCGGAGGTAGAAGCGCTGATTCAAAACAGCCAATTCGGACTGTCAAAAAGGGAACTTTGTTTAAATCGCATGAACACGTTGCAGTGCTCTCCGCATGTGCGATTCGGGGAGAAGTTTTCCCATGTGGTGTGAGGAGGTCTGTCTTAACTGACTGGTGGTGCATGACCGGACGGCGGGACTACCCTGGCGGACATCGGTGCTCACAAGGGTTGTGATGGCCCGAGCAAACAGGGGCTGTCCAGGTGTCCTGGGTAGGGCCTTCCAAGCGGCAGTACAAGGAGGCTTAGCAAAAATGGGAAGCGGCTGCAGATCTTCCTAGTTGGCATGAATGTGCGAATCGGCTAGTGGTGAACTCCGTTGGGAGAGCGGGCCTTGTGTCGTCCTCAGAAGGTAAACAAGCCTTCTGGCTGCCAAACCGAGGTCGGCCAGTTTCGAGGGCCCTCAGCCCCAACATTGACCAACTCCGGTTGGTCCGAAGGGGCGACATGAGCCTTGTAAAGCTGATTGCCGAACCTTACCTGGGCCACTTCCCTGCTGTCGCGAAGTTGGTATGTTGCTGTCGTAGCGGCTAAGGCCTGCACGATGTTGGGTCGTCCTGAGATGGGACTGCATGGATACCCTCATATCTGGGACAGTCGATGATGGGGCGCGCTTGCGTGTCACCTGTCTTATGCACGTTTGAAACTAATAATTAGCTACTGCTACTTTTATATGAATGATTAATGTACATACATAAAAATCATATTCTATATTTACTGAAAAATTGGTTTTTCTCTTGGTGTGAAATTTTAATAAGATTTTTTGTGGACATAAAATTTATTGCAGGTATATTGAAATTTTTTTTAGACCAATGAAAAAATCCTGAAAATGCTTAATGTAAATAAAAACTATATATATAAACGTTTATGTCATCAGTTTATTGAAAGTGACGTTATCAATATTCAAATAATCATCCAATCAATCATATTAGCGAAAAATTTTCAGCTAATTTCTAATTTCAGCAATCATATGTCTGTAATTTGCATATTTCTTGAAAATACTTTTTTTCTATAACATGTAATTACTGACTTAAATTTCAAAAAATCTCACTTAAATTTTGAAAATCCCACTTAATTTTTTTGTTAGAGTGGGAGAATCCCACTCATTTTAACCCTGCTTTTTTACTCACAAAAAAGTGCCCTTTTCAATAAATCCACCCTGTCCTGTTTAAAAAAAAAGTGAACACTAATTTAAGTCATAAACATGAAAATTTTTTATGTATTTAAGAAAAAAAGAATATTCTCGATTATTCTCCGAATTTGGACCTTCGGGGAATATCCTTGTTCTCAGAGAATATTCTCACTTTACATCTCTAATATATACATATATATTTATTAAGGCATTTTTTCATAATTTCAGATCTTACCCTTTAACCCTCGAAGTGCTATCATCTCGCTGCGAGACGATTCGGATCCCTGCTAGTGCTAAATTCACCAAAATCTATACAGTTCATGCAACTGTGACCTATAATATGTGTAAAAATTTTTTGCTCAGATTAATAAGGCGTTTAGACGCTATCATACTTTTAAAATTTGGCCCCATAGGCCATAATGATAAAGAATTTTTCTTTGTGCCCCAATAAAAATGCTAAATTCACCAAAATCTATACAGTTCATGCAACTGTGACCTATAACATGTGTACAAATTTTTTACTCAGATTAATAAAACGTTTAGACACTACTGCACTTTTAAAAATTTGGCCCCATAGGCCATAATGATAAAGAATTTTTCCTGGTGTCCCTGTAAAAAAAACTGTAAGTGCTAGATTCACCAAAATCAATAGGGTTCGTACTATGGTGATTTACAATATGCGTACCAACTTTCAGCTTATTCGAACAAAGCGTTAAGACGCTAGCGTGTTCACTCACAGGCATACACACACACATATATCATCGTAAAAATAGTGAAAACGGACTCAGCAGACCTCGAAACATATAGAAACATCGAAATCTCAAATTCGGATTTTTGGCATGATTACAATACTTTCCTCACTACAGTGTTCGGAAAGTAAAAAGAGATGAAGAAGTTTATCGCAGTTATAATCAATATGGGCCTAAATTGCAAGAAAAACTATAAACATTATTGGACATCTGCTAAATCACAGAGAATCCTCTTTCTTGAAGAGAAAATGTCACTAAACAGATTTCATGCTCTTCGGTCAAATTTCCACATCAGTCCACTAAAAGAGACACCCAAAGACCAGCCTGGGTATGACCCCTCGTATAAAGTCAGACCTTTTTACAATATGATGAATGAAGCTTTCAAGAAATATTTTGTACCATTTTAAAATAGCGCCATAGATGAATCTATGATTGGTATGAAAAACCGGTGTACATTCATACAATATTTACCCAACAAGAGACATGCTCGGTTCGGCATCAAAAAGTTCGAGCTGTGTGATAGCCAGACGAGCTATGTTCTACACTCTGAGCTATACAGCGCCAAAGATTTTTTACAGGATGGGGTAGACAAAGCTTTCAATCAAAAGGTGGTTTATATTTACTGAATAAGTGTCAACTCCTGAATAAGTATTACCATTTATACACTGATAATTGGTACACTAAACTTCCCTTGGCAGAAAAACATCACAACAATCGAACATACATAACTGGCACAGTGAACAAAAATTCTAAAGACCTGTCTAAGAAAGTAACTGGAGCTAAATTGGGGCCAAAAGAATCAGTTTATTTTAGGAAACAGAAAGTGTTACTTGTGGGATACAAACAGAAGAAAACAAGAAAACCGGTGTACCTCATTTCAACAACCTTCCCTGCATATGACAGAGTTATCCCTAGCCGCAAAAGTGGTATTGAGGCAATAAATCTAGCCCTAATAAATGATTATAACTTGCATATGGGGGCTGTGGATGTGAAAGATAAATCGCTGTACAAGACCAAGTAAAAAATATTGGAGAAATTTTTTTGAAAATTTCTTGGATATGGCACTACTAAAAGTCTACATATTATATACATTCAACACAACAAATCCAGAGAGCAGATACAACTTTACTGAGTGTTTTAGAAGCTCTAGCATATGGTGAGCAAGACAGAGACAACCTGCAACCTGAACCAACTCCAGGACCAGCTGGAGACATGACACACACTAACCAAACTACCTGGCTCTGGAATGACGGTGTGTGTTGTTTGTTCTTCTCCACAAAAGCCCAAAAGAAGCTGCTATTGGTGCCCAGGATGCAATTCTGGAGTACATCCTATCTGCTATAGGGAACTGGAACATTTTTGGAGGACAACCAAAGGGGAAAAAGCAAAGCAGCCAGGGAAGAAGCCGATTTCAATTAGATATGCTACTAATTCATTTATTTATTTATATTTATTTATTACAAAAAAGGGGCATTACTAATCTTTCTTTTACTTTTCAGGATATCACAAAGCAGACTGGTGGCTTGTAAAAGAGTTTTTGAATTTCTAAAAAATAAAAGATGACTTTCTACTTACGTATATATGTGTTTGAAAAATTGTGACGAGTCATATGGTTGGACTTTTTTATCTGTGACTTTTTTATTATTCATCTAAGTTTATATTATTATATATCATTGTAATTGTGATGAAATTTGACACATTTTGTATATCTTAGAATTTCGTTTCAGATAAAGTAGAGCTTGTGACCAACATTGAAAATTGGAAGTTTTTTTTTTTTTTTTTTTCCTAATATGACTAATCATCCATTATACTTTTACTGGATACTTGTAAGTGAAGAAACCTACAGATTCCCTTTTATCCCTGATTCTTTCTGAATACATTGATGTATAATGTGCCATATATAGTTACAAATTTGTATTTATTATAATTTTTTTTAAATATATCTGCACGGTGCTTTAAAAATGCTTAGAGTGAAATGATCAGCACTTGGAGGATTAAAAGATTTTTATACCAATATGCAATATTAAGAATGAAAATCATCAAGCAATAATTAATAATTTAAAAGATGTAAACATATTTTATTCATATTATGATTTTTCTTATAATAACTAGAGTACTTCAATCAGGGTTCCCACTCGGTTTTAAAAATAAAATTCCCTGACTTTTCCAGGTTTTCCAGGTCTATTTTTAGAAAATTCCAGCCACAAAATTTCATTCGCGATGTAAAAAATAGCTCATGGTATAAAACAGAACGTAGCTTGCGATATAAAAGACAACATAGCGTGATTTACAAAATAAATTGAATGCTCAAAAAGCATTTTCCAGGTTTATACCATCATTTTTCCATGATTTTGAGCAATATTTACAATTTTCCCTGATATTTCCCTGACTTTTTTCAATAATTTTAAATTCCCTGACTTTTCCAGGTTTTCCCTGTTCTCCCTGACCCGTGGGAACCCTGTTCCAGTGGCGGATTTAAGGGGGGGGCTAGGGGGCTGAAGCCCCCCCCCCCCCCAAAACACTGACATTCACCATTGAATATTGCAATTGTAAAGTTTTTATTTGTCTAGAATAACATTTTGAAAAATCTCAGCCCCCCCCAAAAGTCAAGTTCTGGATCCGCCACTGCCCTGTTCAATCTTTCATGGTGTTGTACTTTCATTTCAATCAGATAATAAATAAGATAAATAAATACTAACTCAATTTGAAATATTAAATGAATAACAAAAAAAATATTAAGAGTTAAAAAAATTTCTAGAATACAAAAAAAAAAAAAAAAACTATGCTTCTCTGCCAGGTAAAATGTAGTTTGGCAATTATTTTAATAAACCCAATTAATGAGATTAATTTAAACTTTTTATGAATTAAATTGTTTTAAAGTTGTAGATAAAGCATAAAAGAAATTAATACACGTGGTAGATAATTTAAATTAAAAACAAACAACGCTTATAAATTTCACTCATTTTTATTAACTTTTTATTTATTTATTTTTATGACTTCTACTTTTTTTCCCTTTCACAACAGACAATTTTTCATATATACATTTCATTTTGTTATTTGATATATCCAGCATCACGCGAACCATTTTTATTCTTTGCATGTTACTTTCTTTGATTTTTCTTTGCTAAAGCATGAGCTGTTTTTCCCTCCCAGTGTTTACCCAACTATTGTACTTCAGCCATCAGTTCCATTAAATTTGTTTTTAATTCCTCTTTTTGTCTTTTTGAAGCAAATTTCATTTTTTCCTCCTCTTTTATTTTTCTTTTATGGATTTCTCCTTCTTTTCATCTTTTTAACTGTTTCACATATGTAGCCTATTGAGCATGCAATTTTTCGATACACTGTATCATTTCTTTATTTATCAAATTATGGCAAGAAGGATGCTTTCTCAAAGCATCTTTAATATTCTTAAGAATTTGAGTCCAGTTTCAGAAAAAGCATTTCACTGCTTAGTTATCAGGGTACTGTTTAATGAAAATACATATTCAGGTAAAAAATTAGTGGGAGAATGCCTGTCAACTTTTGGTGTCAACCGCCCAATAGGTGGTGCTGCTATACTGGGAAGGTTATATTTCAACTTTCAATGGCATATAACGGTACGAAACCTGATATGTGAGATAATCATTATAAAAACGCATTCTTTAAGATGCTATTTATAGAAAATAAAACTGTCTTTCTTTGAATATTTAGAGTTAGTTTTCGCAAAGATGAAAATCATTTGCATTCATCCTATAAGATAATTTTAATAATTAATAGTTTTAATAAATTAAATTCACTTAGTGAATTAATATAAGAAAATATAGAAGAAAGTCTTGTGGTGGCCACAACATACTAGTTTGTATGCTGTTTTTAAAGAGGTCTTCATTCTCTTGAGCCGTGGTTTTCTTTTCTGAGCGAATATGGCAAAAAGCACTTTATACATATACATATTACATTACTAAAATTTAAAATCTTAAAAGTATCATCACAATTTTCCATGTGAATAGAGACACAATGTGATTTGATTACATAACAAAGTTCATATAATTTTACATTTTAAAGAATTTTCTAGATCAGAGGTAGCCAACCTGTTGCCCTCGAGTAACATTTAGCCTGCGCGATGGAATTAATGAAATTCATAAATTGATATTTTTGGTTAACGCATCAAAAATTAATAAATTCATTTTGATTCTTTGAAGTGAAAATACTGTTTACGGTAGCTACAGAAATGAATATCACACTGATTATCATTATTAAATTATTATCGAATTGATTTTTGACTCTTATTATTATAATCATTAATATATCAGTCATATATTTTTGTTGTTTTATGAATATAAATTTAATATGAATTCTGTTCTAAATTTTCACTCCCCCCAACATATATAATAAAAATAAATACATGATTCAGACACACACATATATACATATTACATACGTGCATGCGTATGCAGCCCACTTGAATTATCAAATGCGATCCACTTTTCAGGTTAGACAAATCCATTCTAGATAACACTTTTTATATACAATCAAACCTTGTTAACGTGAATCTCAAGGGGAACAAAAAAATTTTTCATATTATCAGTAATTCATGCTATCAGTAACTAATCTTCATATAACTACACTAATCTTTATTTTTACGGGTATTGCGGAAACAGTTCATGTTAAAAGTAACTCATGTTAAGCATGTTCGCGTTAACGAGGTTCGACTGTATTTAAAAAAGAAGAAAAAATTCTTACTGTGACTCTCCATTCTTATAAGCAGTTTCAATTTCTATACTTGTACGAGAGTCATAGCGCCACCATCCATCACGACCTTCGTAATACCACTGGTATGTGCCTTCAAATGCTACATTTGGCTCTTCAACAGCTATTACTTGTGGATTATCTAAATAATTCAAAGGAATTTCCTACAAAAAAAAAGTGAAATTGTGATTAATAACAAAATATTAAAAAACAGAAAAGAAACTTTGTAAGTAAATACCATAAATTGAAGAAAACACTGAAAAACTAGTATGTCGTAGCCACAACATGATTTTCTTCTACATTTTCCTATACAAATTTACTCAGTAAAAATAATTTATTAAAATTATCTTCCATGATGAACGCAGACAATTTCCATTCTGGAGAAGTAGTATAACACTAAATACCCCAAAAAAAGTCGGTTTTATTCATCTATATGACATCTTAAAAATATGTGATTTTTTTTTCTAAGCTTTTTTTGTGTAAGAAATTTTAAAAAATCGACAACTTTATTATTAAATTACCACAGACCAATGGTTCAACCATTCATTTTAAAGGTTACCTTTCAACCTTTCATTTACAAGCTCTTTTGAAAGATACCAATAATGAAAAGTATAAAATAAATTCCTTCACCAGATAACATAAACACTACTTTTCAATTTTTTTTTTTTTTTTGTAATGGAGCATATTTAATTATAATTTAAATAATAAACCTTATAAAGCTTCATTACCTTTCGGCCATAGCAGCTTTCAACATCTAAGAAGGACGATAGCCGAAACTACGCACGTGCAACCTCGGCACGTGTGACAGGAAGATCACTTTGTTTTTCCTGCTGAGTTATAAATAGCGGACGGTGATGGTAGTCGTTGCTTTGCCTCTGTCGTTCATTTTCACCAGCTTTCGGCTTCATGATATATCGCCGTAATAAGTGGCGTTTATTTTTATAATATGCAAATCAAATTTCTTTTTATCGTTTGTTAAATTATAGTTCATATTAATCTTTAATGAGTCCAACTGATAAATTAAATATGGTTTCGAAAGTGTAATCATCGTGTATATTTTTACTGACGATGCAACAGTGAGATTCAAAATGTCATTTCTCCTCTCAAGCCACATTAGTGATATTATACTGTTTTTAAGGAAGCTCATTAATCACTGTCTGCAATCAACTTAAGAGACCGTTTTTTTTTCATCAAATACAACCGAGCTTCAATCTTGTGTATATCCATTCTTTTTGTCATCCAGCATCTGCTTTATTTGGTATGTTTGTTATGTTAATTTCCTATATGTTCATAAAAATATTTGTCTACTTAAATTATCTTATTGTTATCAATTTATATTAAAACTTATGTTGAATTTATAGTTTCAAATAAAATATAAATTAAAATTAAAACTTCTATGATCATCATTTATACACTTTTACACGTTTATTTTTCAGCATATTTACTTATTCTAGCTTTTACTTTTTTAGGACTTTTAATTAATTAACTTTAAATGTTGTTTAGTTGGTGTTTAGGTCTAGAGTAGCTCCTCTGCTAATTCACTTAGCCTTGGATCTACTTCACACCAGCTAACACCCCCCCCCCCCCCACACTTATAACTTTACACTTTCGAAAATATCCTCATCCAACTTGCAGGCGTCTAAAACCTATCTGTACCAATTTTGAATGGTCAAACTGTATTTCTATTTGTTTTTGCCCCATAGCCCCCTTCCCTCTTTACTGCCCCACCTAATGGGCTGAATTTCTAAAATTTCAGAAATTGGTTTTTAGATATTTATATTAGCTATATTTTAGAGCAAAAAATTTCACGTATATATGTTTTTTTTTTTGAGATATAGAATTATGTTAAATCACGTTTTGTGCATGTGAAATCACATTTTGCTCCCTTCCCGCACCCCTTGGTGACCGAATTTCTAAAATTTCAGAAATTTGTTTTTAGACATTTGTATTAGCTATATTTTAAAGCAAAAATTTTACAGATATCTGTTTTTTTGTTTGAGATATGAAGGATTTTGTGAAATCACATTTTGTCCCCCCCCCCCCCCCCCCTTGCAGGACGAATTTTGTAAAATCACTTCTTAGTGGTTGACTATGTAATAGAAGAAACATTGTCACAAAATTTCATGCTTCTAGGTCCAGAGGTTTGGGTTGGGCGATGATGAATACCCCACTCACGACAAACGATTTTATATATATAGATTATTTCAGGGATGGAACAGCGTGATCACCACTTTGGAGCACTTAAAATACCATTTTGGAGCAGCTAAATATCAATTTTGGAGCATATCGGAGCAGAATAATTATGGATTTGGAGCATATCGGAGCAGAATATTTATGGATTTGGAGCATATTGGAGCAAAATAATTATGGATTTGGAGCATATCGGGCAAAATAGTTATGGATTTGGAGCAAATTTACTATCAGTCTGGAGCACATTGTCAGAATAATCTGAGTTCTTGTTTTTTGAAAAATTAAAAATTCTGCAAAAAATTTTAACTATTTTTCCACTTAGAAATACATAAAAATGAACATCTCAACATCATATGTAAAATAAAATACATTTTGAAAATGTTCAGCAGAAATGGGCGAGGGAAATTTCTTAAACTTGTACCACGATATATACAAAAGAAAAGCTAAATTGTAGGTAAGCATCGAATTTTCAGTTACTATTAGGTGTACTGAATATTCCTTATTCAGTAATAATCGAATATTTAGTGCATACCTATTCAAATGAAACTTAATTACAAGAACAAGAAAATTGATGTGAAAATGATTTGAATGCTCTAACTCCAAATTTATACAAAAATTGTATTTTTTTTAACCAAATCTTAATTTTTAGGATAATAGTAAAATAAATGTATGGGTAATTTTAATCATTTAGATATTAGAGAAAGTAATAAAACTGAATTTATGATAAACTAATCCTTGTTATTAAGGATGGAAAAGGATTGAAATCGTACGACATTAACCCTTTATATCCCAAATTACCTTATTTTTGGAAAAATAGTTTGAAAGTTTATTATATTTCTTTATGCATGAGAAACATCTCATATTAAATTTAGCTTAAATTATAGCTTAACTATAGGGAAAGCTTAAACTATAGAGACTCTGAAGTTCCAATGAAATTCTGTAGTAAATTTACGCTATATTCATATTGAGAAATTTTTTTGATGGGACTTTGAAGTCCCAGTGGAATACAAAGTGTTAAATTTAATTTTAGTGCAAACTGACAGTGATGCACTTTTCTGAAACTTTTTTCTTTTTTTTTTTTTAAATAATCTGGTGTGTCACTCACACGACTTTCTCTTACCCTGAAATTTAATACTATAAATACAGGTTGGAGATTAAGAGATAAGATAACGAGTACTGTTATGTAAACCTATGTTAAACAATTCATATTAGGCTTCGGAAGAGTTTTATATGATAATTAGTTCTGTGTGAGGGGGGCTACCGCCCCCCTCAACCCCCCGTTTCATTAATGCATCTACATTTATATAGAATTTAATTCGGTTATTAAAAAATATTTCTCTTTTTGAAAAATAATTTATTAAAATTATTATTTAAAAAAATTATCTTTTATGATAAGGCAGACGATTTCCATATTAGAGAAGTACTTTAACACCAAATATCCAAAAAAAAAGTCCATTTTATTCTCAATATTAAAAAAAAAAAAAAAAAAAAAAAGAGTACGATTTTTTTTCTAAGTTTTTTTTTTCGTTAAAAGTAAAAAAAATCGATAACTTTGTTTTAAATTATCGCAGATCGATGGTTCAACCATTCGTTTTAAAGGTATTTTCGAGCTCTTTTGAAAGATACCCATCATGAAAATTTACTCCCCTCGAGGGGGGACTTCCCCCCCAGGGGGGGAGGCGAGGCTCCTACATACACAAAAAAATTTTCCCAGTTAACTGTCTCTATTACAAAAAATATATATTTGTTTCATTTGGTTTAGTGCAGTCTATAGACATTAAACTCTATTTTCCTGCAATTTCCCCCATAGACGTAATGTATTAGAATTCTCTTGATTGTCCCTGTACACGAACCATTCACTTGATCTTAACGAAAAGCTTACTGTAGCATCCCTATATGATACACATTTAGAATACGAAGTTTGAACTTTCTGCCATAATTTGTTTTTGAGATATGCTGATAACAGACAGACACACAGACATACAGACATACACACAGACCATTTGCTAAAAACATGATTTTCGTATTCAGGGGACCTCAAAACGTGTAAATATAACAAAATCTCGCGTTCGAAAATTTGAGCCAAAAACAATACTTTCTCTACCTTATGGGTAAGAGAAAGTAAAAAAGGAGTTTATCATGTGTGTGTGGTGGTGGAGGGGGGGGGAATAAATAAATAAAAAAATTATAACTGCATTAAAATATTACACACATATATACATTTTGACATAGAATAAATACTGCATTTAAAAAATAAATAACAAAATATTCTAAATGAATAAATAATCTCACATAAAACAAAATTCTTGTACTTTTGTAATATTTTTGAAATTATGTAAAAACTGTTTTTATAACTTTATTACAATTCAGACTTGTACTTACAAGTATTTTAAGTTGATTTGCAAAATATGCGTTAATTTTGCGGCCGATAGCCGAAATATTGAATAGTTTCCCAATAAATGGTAAAATGTTTAGGTTTAATATAAATTTATTAATTAAATACGCCATTTTTATCATAAATCGACAAAATTCGCGATATTTTTTACCGCCGATTGCCGAAATACGTAATTATTTCGCTGTAAATAATTGCTAACATATACTATAATTTTGTTACTCATTGAAAAAAATTATACTTTTTTCATAGCTGATTTCCGAAATTCGCGATATTTTTGCTGGAATTTTCCGTTTTCCAAAATTTTACGTTTAATTACCATTAATTAATTAAATATACTATTTTTCCTTGTTAATCGGAAGAATTCACGATATTTTTACAGCCGATCGCCGAAATATATAATTATTTCGTTGCAAATTTTAAAAAATTACGTTTACCGCGAATAATTGCTAATACATACCATAATTTTGTTACTGATTGAAAAAATTCATACTTTTTTCATTGCTGATTTCCGAAATTCGCGATATTTTTGAGGCAATTTAGTAACAAATAGTCAAAATTTTACGTTTAATTACCATTAATTAATTAAATATGCTATTTTCCTTCGTTAATCGGCAGAATTCACGATATTTTAACTGCCGATTACCGAAATACGTAATTATTTCGCTGCAAATTTATAAAATCTACGTTTAATAGCAAACAATTGCTAATATACACCATAATTTTGTCACTAATTGATAAAATTCACGCTTATTTTAAAAGCTGATCGCTAAAATTCGCAATATTTTTGCGGTCAATTATATCGAAAACGGGGTCAATTATTAACGAAATATGCAATTATCTGGCTGGTAATCGGTGAAATTTGTGTCCTATTCAAAGATACATCCCCAAATACTAAACAACTTTGCCGTTAATCGATGATATTCACACTTTTTTCAAAGCTGAACCCAGAAATATGTGAAAATTTTGCAGATGAATTCAAAAAAGCCGGATTATTTCACAGCTAATTGTCAAAAATGTACGTTTCGCCGGAACTCTCCTAATCGATAAAAAATTGCGCTTTTTTTTTTTTCCACCAAAGCGGATTCCTAAAATATGTTATTATTGTGCGGCTCTTTGCCGAAACACGCTATTATTTAGCTACTAATATATGAAAATCGCGTTCTTTTGAAAGCTGAATCTCAAATACTCAACAATTTTGTCGCTAATCAGTGAAATTTGCGCTTTTTTTTTTCAAAGCAGAATCTCGAAATAAGGTATAATTTTGTAGATTTCGGAAATACGGGATCGTTTACCCACAAAAATCAAAACTTACATTTTATATCCTATTCTTTGGCTGCTAATCGACAATTTTTTTTAAGCTAATTTCTGTAATTCGCGATATTTTTGTAGCTGATAACATAAAATATGCAATCATTTCGCCGCTAATTAGCAAAATTTATGTTTAATCACGATTAATTGCTGAAATAGGCTTTATTTCGATACTAATCTATGAAATTCTTCCTTTTTTCAAACATGATTAGAAATACGGAATTATTTTATAATTTATTGCTAATTTTTAAAATTCCGTAGCAAAATTCTTTTTTTTTTATTATTATTTGATTACTGAAATATGCCATGTTTTTGCGGCTGATTTATAAAATACGTAATTTTCTCGTGCGACTTTTGTGATGAATTTATTTTAAATCCGTCGATTTTTGTGAGAGTCCCGTTTTCAAATCCGAAAATTTCTTAAATTTACCCATGCACTAAATAAACTTAGCTATCGCGTATTCTGTTATCCCAGCAAAAAGCACAGAAAGTTTTCTTTTTTTCCCAACGTTAGATACTTGGCCCGTTAAAGTTCGGAGTTTTCCACGATTTTCTCCGAAACTTACGCGAATACGGACTAAAACACTTAAGAAAATTCCCCACCTCCTCCGTTAAAGGTCTGATTTTACAGTGATTTTCTCTGAAACTCGCATGATTATGGCGTAAGACCCTTCAGAAAGTCTCTTACGGAGAACATTTTTTCCTGGCCTAGAATTTTTGCGTTATCAATCGGCCTTAAATTTCAATAGCTTTGAATCCATTATTTATTTAGATAAATAATCGAAATAAACATTTTTTTCCCCCTCAGAAAGTTTTATTTTTTAACGACTTTTTACTCATTAAGATAACTGTATTGTTTAAATAAAAATGAAAATACTGCATAATCATAGCTTTCAGTTTCTTTCTTCCCCCCTTAAAGCACACTCTTAGCAATGTAAACAAATACTTGTTCCGAGTTAGTAATATTTATTTGGATTACGCAATGCCCTGCACTGGAATTTTTTCTTCTTAACGATTTATTTATGAGTAGTTCTTCCGACAGATTATAAAAGTAATTAGATTTGATTTTTTTTTTTTCCCCAACAGATGTTGAAGCGATTTCATAGATAAAAAATAAAATTCAATGAATCATGTTTCATGCGGCAACTGTTTGTAATGAAAAATTTGATAAGGATCGGACCGCGATTTCCGCCGTGTGATGTGTGAAAGAGAAAAAAAAAAAAAAAAAAAAAAGAAAAATAGGATTTGTAGTAAGAGTTTTTGAAATATAAGAAATAAGGAAATATATAAGCTCAGTACACCCTGCTTAAAACGAAATCGCATCGATGTTTTGACGCAAAAACGGAGTTCAAAACCTCGGTTTCGGCGCAAAAATAAAATATCGAAAGCCATCATTTGGCACAAAAAAATTTTAAGCATTTTGGCGCAGGCGGGCGCAATTTTACGGCAAAACGACTTTTTTGGAGCAGGTTTGCGCAGAGGTACCGAATTTGCGCAGTCTGGCGCAATTGGCGCAGCTGTTCCATCCCTGTTATTTCTTTATATTTCGGGCATTCTACCCTATTTTGAATAACCATGTTAAATATTTTTAGTACTTAGAGAAACCTAGTTTTGCCAATAATGGATGAAAATTAATGAGAAAACAAAGCAAGTAATAAGCGGCAAGGTACAGCCGAAGAGCTCTTCTTATAGGCACCGGTATTTGAAATATTGCAGTTCGGCTTTAATCAGAGTACACACTGCTGAAGCTTGTAATATCGATAGCTCGCTGTTGAAGTTCGTAGACAGTAAATATCGATACTTTGAAATATACCAATGTCAATGAATGAATGGCAGGAAGAGCTAAAATGCCAGCCAGATATCGTTTATTGGTCTGTGGATGTACAAATGTGAATCATTTGATGGATCTCATTCAACGTCGGACTTTTTAAAGCAGTGAGGATTTTAGATTTGAGGCTTCGCAGGAATGAAGGAAGAGGAAGTATATGTATTGTGAGAGAGATCGCTTGGGGTTGGGATTATATTTTTCTACTTTAGTGAGTGAGTAGTGGAAAGGGAGTAGTAATGAATAGGAGGAAAAGACGAGAAGTATTAGTATAAGATATTCGGCGCTCTTTTTGTTCGGAGTTCGTTCGGTAGCTCGTTGATGAGTGCTAGCGGAGAAGCGGGATTTGAAGAAGATATTGTAGGATTGGTGTTCAACGTTATTTATCGGCATATCGATCGATGGTGCAGTGTGCACTAGGTAATATCGTTAGAGGGATATATCGGCAGAGCAAGATCTTAAATATTGTTATCCCGATATTAAAAAAATATTGATACTTGGGGATATATTGATAAATAATCCAGCCCTAGTAGCAACATTGTTAAATTAGTTCATATTTAATCATAGCTAAGTGTGATAATACAGAATTATTTCACAGCTAATAGACAATTGAAGCTTTATACACAAATGATTTCCACTGATTTAAGAAAGCATGTTATGTAGATGAAGATTTCAAACAGAAATTTAGTAATTTGATCTCTTCTATAAGGATGAAAAATAATGAAGAGGTGTTCATTTATACACTGGTTGCAGCCGATGTTATTCCTTAGCCTTTCAGTTATGGAATTATATTTTTCTGCTGCTTGAAAGACAGAAAACAAAAAAGGAAAAATTACTTGTGGTAATTATTATAGTCTGATTCTGAAATGTTAAATCTTTTGTTGCTGTTAGACTTAATTTACTTTTTAATCGTCTAATGCACAATTTTTATGTAGTCAATCAATGAAATTTGGGCTTATAAAGCTTGAAAGGAAAAACAAGAACGAAAAATCATGTGATAGTATTGATTATTAACACTTTCCAAATATACGTAATTGTTGTATAACTTCCAATATTCTTTATCTACATGATCACACAACGAACAGGCTGTAGTTCTGAAAGGCATACAGATAGACTAATTGAATTCCTAATTATTCTTAAACATTGTTAGAAAGTGTTAAAAATCCTTAACACAAAAGAAAACATAGCTCTTATATTCTAATTGCAGCCCTTAATGTATCTGAATATTTTAGTGCACCCTATAAATTTGAAGGTTAACAAAATCATATTCTATACAAAATATTATTTTTGCATATTAACAGTAAATGTCAATTTCTTTATGATTTTTACAATTAATTAAAAGTTCTTTAAATGTAAATTATAAAAATGTCTGCCCTAAAATGCAATGCATTGGCATTATTTGGGTGTCCCCAGTTGCACAGGATCTATTAATGTCATTTAAAATAGGGAACATTCCATAGTGAATTTGAATAACATATATAATTTTGTAAAAATTCTGAAAATATTTACGGATGCTGGGGGCAGGCAGACAGACAGACAGACAAGACGGAGAGTCGGACTGATAGATACACAAATTGAAATCATATTCACCATTTAAAATGTTAAAAAGTGTTAAATTGTTTAATGTAAATGAAAATGCAATCTCAGCAAAATTCCAATAAAAGCCTTCAAGGTAATTTTTTTTTTTTGTGTGGCCCTGTAAATCTAATGCTAATCGTACTACATTCTGTAGAAAGCATTCTTTTGTGCATATGAATATTATATTTTCAATTTTATTAAGATTTGTTTAAAATAAAGTAATTAGAATTTGGTTTATTAGAAATAACTCTCATAAAACGAATGCTTTGGAATACTTTCGGGAGTCCCCGTACACAAACCAGTGGTGGTATTTACTCTATTTTCTATAGCAAACATCCGATAGTGAACTTGGATAACATATTTCAATTTCATTGAAATTTGAGTAAAATAAAGGAATTAAAATATAGTTCATAAAAATACCTCTTATAGAACATAATGCTTTGGAATACTTTTGGGTGTCCCTGTACACAAGCCATTGGAGACATTCACTCCATTTTCAATAGGGAACATCCGGCAGTGAACTTGAATATTATATATCAGTTTCAAGAAATTCCATGAATATTTACGGGAGTTAGAGCACGGATAGACAGACGGACAAACAGACAGACAAACTTTCCAACTTTATTGGAAAGTGTTAAAAACATTTAGTGACAGAAACGATTAATATAAACGAAAATACAATTTTAGCAAATTTCCAATAATATCCATTAATGTAACTGAATATTTTTGTGTAGCCCTGTAAATCTAATGCTAATCATATTGTATTCTATAGAATGTATTCTTTTGTCTATATGAATAATATATTTTAATTTTATTAAGATTTGTACAAAGTAAAATTCTTCAAAATTGGTTTATAGAAATACTTCTCATAGAACGCAATGCTTAGGAATAATTTTGGGTGTCCCTCTTGAATAGCATATTTCAATTTCATTAAGAATTGTGTATAGTAACTAGTAATGATATGAAAATATGATTTATAGAAATACCTCTCACAGGATACAATGCTTTGGAATACTTTCGGGTGTCCCTGTACTAAAACCAGTAAATGTGTTCACTCCATTTTCAATAGGGAATATCTGATAGTGAATTTGAATAACATACATCAGTTTCAAGAAATTCCATAAATATTTATGGGAGTTAGAGCGTTGACAGACAGATGGACAGACAAACCAAAGTCATTAACACTTTTCAACCTTGTTGGAAAGAGTTAAATAAAAGGGGGGCGGGTTGTTTAATGCTTTAAGTCAGCAAGTGCTGAGTATTTTTTCAATTCCACATACAGTTATATAATCAGGGTTGGCAAAAACCCGGGTTTTTCTAGAAAAAACCAACCCGCTTGGGTTTTTCTGGGCATTTTGGGGTTTTTGTTTGAATACATTAGCATTGCAATGTTAGATATATGTTATTTAACATATTAGTTGTAATACACCTAATTATGTTAAACTACTAATTAATAATTTATCTAATATTTATCTTAGAAACAAAAATTGGTTTGATTCTAATATTAAAATAGTGTTAATTTGTAAGATTAAGCTATATTTTATTTTAATGTATGCTTATTCAAAACAAATATTCTTAATGACAATAACTGATAAAATAAAAGAATTTAAATTCTTAAGTACAATACATATTTATTTATTTTTTTTTTTAATAAGTTGCATTGCTTTACCCTGTTTTATTATTTTTATTTTTTAAGTTTTTTAATAGTTGAAACAGTTATAGAATAAAATTATTATAAAGTTTTGAAACTAAACAATTTAATTAGTTAAATATTGATTTTGCACAACATTTATGTCTGATGTTAAAGAAAAATATCGTTAGGTTTTACAGGAAAAGGAAAATTGAACGAATGGGCTCTTCTCACCTGACGTCAGAGATCACATGATAGGTGATAAACAGCAGACGAAGTCTTCTATACCTGTAGCGATTGCTGAAATAACATATTTTCTATTCTTATTTTTGATCAATCGAATTTAATCTGTGTTACTTTTTTTATACATCATCACCATTTTTAATCCATTTTATATCATTATTCATCATCTTTTGTTTGCTGTATATGTTGCCGTTAAAATGCGAAATACGTTAATCTGCAGATTACCTAGCTAATCTGCAGATAAACTAAAATAACTCGTTAAAGTGCGGAATAAAGAATTTTCTGCATTTTAACTAGGTAATCTGCAGATTAATGGTTTCAGTATCGTTAAAGTTCAAATGTTTGTTTCGAGCCTTAGTTTTTTTTACATTTACTATAACGTCAAACAGCCATGTGATACAGATACGCGAATGACCTTCAAACATAACTAAAACTTTTACCCTTTCCCTTCCGCACTTCCGCTATGCTATGATGATAAACCAATAAACGGCAAACGCAAAATGTGGAGGATGGATGCCATGATTAGGTTTATTATTATGACTAACACAACATTTAAAGTAACAAGTAAGTTATAATTGTTTTAATTTTGATTTTATTTCTATCTTTTTTAATTCTGTCAATATAAGTTTGATAAGGGTCTGCATTTTATTAATGAAATATAATCTTTATTAAAAGTTCTCTCTCGTGAACTCCATTTTGAATTATGAATATTAGATTTACATTACAGTAATTATTTCCTTCCGAACTAAAACTATTAAACCATAACGTTTTAAAACTAATTTATTTTAAAATTGATTTAAATTACTATTACTTACTGAAAAAAAAAAAATATATATATATATTAATTATTAACTTTGAAAAATATTATGGCATTTAATAAATACTTAATATGAAATTTCTGTACATTTTTTAGCATTTCATTACATTTTTTCAAGTTTCCTGTACATATTTTATATATCATGATTATATTTTTATTTATTTATTTATTTTAAATTTTGTTCGCTTTTTCAGATATTTTCGTTGTAGTTTATCACATAAAAAGTGTTAATAAAGGTTTTTCTTTCTTTTTTTTTTTTTTTTTTTTTTTTTGTAAAATTAATACATTTGCTAAACTTGTGCAGATATATGTATGCTGCAAAATATAGTTTAATAAAGCATTGAAAACTGTCATTTTAATTTTCATGCATTCTAAAATATGTTAAATAAAGAAGTTTTAATTATTTGAAGTACTTCTTAAATAATGCTTCTGATTTGTCTAATTTAATATTTCTAGTAATATTTTATAATTTAATATTTCTAGTATTTAAATAGTAATAGCAATATAAGTTGTTAATAAAACTTTTTTTCTTTTTTCTTTTAAATTGTTAAATATTTTTATTTTGAAAAGAAATCGTTACTGTATTACAATTCTAACATTCATTTATAAAATAGAATTTATTGAAAGCTATTATATTTCATATTAAAAATGCATAACATCTTCAAACTTATATTGACAGAATAAAAAAGATGAAATAAATAAAAAAAAAACACAAATATAACTTTAAAAGATATAAAAATTAAAACACATACAGATTAAAATAAGTAAAGAAAAAAATAAAAAAGAAAAGATAACTATTTTTTTTTTCTGAATGAAAATAAAAACAAATACAACACAGCGTGCTGTAAAATTACAACACCAGATATCTTATTTTCACTTTAACTAGTGCCTAGTAGGTAATGTGCAGATTATCTAGGTAATTCGCAGATTACCTAGGTAATTTGAGAAATAAAACAATTTTCCTCACTTTAACGGATCATCCTAGTTAATGTGCAGATTACCTAGCTAATCTGCAGATTAACTTATTTCTGCACTTTAGCGGTAACATATACATTTACAATCATCATTTAGTTTATATTTGTTATTGATGTTCATGGAGAACATGTTAAATACTCTGACTTTTGGTTCTTAAATCACTGACAGTGAAATACTGTACGGTGTAAAGCCATTTAGGCCAGTAACTAAGTTAATTAACTTGTTGTAACACCTTTATGCAATTAAATTTAATTGAAAGCATTTTAAAATTTCAAATTATAATCCATAAACATTCTTCAAGAACAAGCCATTATTTAATGCTAGATCAGTTAACATAACAGTTACACTACAGCATACAAAAATCGATTCTTACAGGAAAAATAATTAAATACATCAAGTGTTTTTTAAAAATTGTTAAATTTACAATTATTCTACTGCTTAAAAATGCACAATATTACTTTTATTTTATATTAAATATTATCACTTTTGTTCTTAAGAAGAATATTTAATTGAATTCGATTCTCGGAATTCGATTTTACATTATTTACACATCACGTGATTGAGCAGACGATGCTGGGAAGAGCCCATTATAGAAGATAAACTTGCTTTTATTATATTTATAACTGTAGTTACTTTTTAAGTTTAATACTATTTTCTAGAAAATAAAAATAAGAGTCTGTAATTTTACTTTATAGATGGGATTTATAAATTATAAATAATTTTAAACAAAAACCCAGTGGGTTTTTGTTGGTGGGCCCACCCAGAAAAATCTGGGCATGTTTTTCTGGGCTGGGTCCAGTTTGCCAACCCTGTATATAATCATAATCTCTTTATAATAGTAATGAAAACAAGATTATTATAGAATTGTAAATATCAATAAAAATACCTGTCGGCACATGGCACATCTTTTACTTTGCTGAGTAGCTCCTTTGACACATAAATAGCAGAAAATATGACGGCAAGGCAATTGAACCGGCTGTACAGATGGTTGCAAACAAATAGCACATTCTAACTTATTAGCAGTTTCACTTCCTAAAAATATAACAAATTTTAGTACAATAAAAAAAAAAAAAAAAAACAATAATAATAATGAATGGAACTAAATTATTTGCAGTCATGCATTATTAAAAAAAAAAAAAGTCCAAAAATCATAAACAGACATCTATAATTTTATTAATGCAATAGATACATTTGCAATGGATTAGATTTTTTATTACTTTTATTTTAAGGAAGTAGTGGATGAACTTCGTACCATATATTTTTAATGTGGTATATGAATAAGAAAATAGTGATTGACAAATACTATGTGACACTTAGATTTTTGTAACCAACTGCTGGAAAATACCATTGCTAGCTGATAAAATTTACCTTTAATTGATATTATATCCTTAAAAAGTTTTTATTTTTCTTTTTATTTATTTATTTTTTTAATTTAAACTAGTTTTTAAAATACAATTAGTATTTGCAATATTTCTAAATTTTTCTTAGGATTTTTGAAATATGTTTTTTGTGGTTGTTTACCAATTTTTTTTTTTTTTTTTATTGCCCATTTTTTATGAATAGTACATTTTTAGTTTGCCAATTAAATTTTACTTATGATTCTTGCTAAAATTAATTTAGTGCTTTCTAGGGATGTTCTGAATATTCACTATTCGTCATATTCAGTCATATTACCGAATATGTGGTTTGGCCGAATCTTAGAAATGGGGATGGCCAAGAAAAACAAAAACGGAAATTTTGTTCTTTTCTTAAGGAGTTTATTTCCACTTGAAAAAATTTAAATTTTTGATATTTAATAAGAAATTTATATTATTTACATTTCGATGCTTTTTTCTTAAAATATTTTTTTCATGTTCAGTATCTCACATGAAAACACTGTTAATATTTCAAAAGTAAAAACTTTACTTTTAATACGGTTAAAACTTAAACGTATTATCAAATGGTAATCCTAAAATATTTAAGCATTATAATAACCTCCCTCCCATTACACGCATTTAAAATTACTCTTTTCAAGTTCCTATATACATATTTTTTCTTGAATATATAGGGTGCGTAAGATATTTGAGGACACTAATATATGTGGTTGTAATTTCTAGAGATTAAATATTTTCCTTCTTTTTCTTTTCAGATCTCCAATAAAGTAACACAAGAAATGAAGAGATATGCAGTTATCGTTGCTATATGCGCAAAACACACCGATTTAGAAATCTTGAACTTTCTCCACTGTGCCCGATCATTCGTACATAAGGTCCGACACAAATTGGAAGCATCAGATAGCGATGTTGGAAGCGTAGCAAAACACAAAAAACATGAGGAAAGTTCAAACATTATTAGAACACCAGAATTTGTCCAACAAGTACAGGAGATTATTGATAAAAGCCCTTCGATGTCAATGAGAGCCATTGCAAGGAAACATAATGTATCAGAAGGCCTAATCCATCTAGTTATGCACGAAGACCTCCGTTATATAAATCTTATGTTATGCGGAGAAGACAGTTTATGTCAGAAACTTGGGATCCGAGAGTCATTCGATTAAAACGTCTTCTGGACAAACCCAAGCACCCCAAAGTTCCAAACAGGTTGTGGATTTTTTCTGATCAAGAGCAAAAAATAAATCGAAGAAATGACAGGTGGTTATGCTCCGATCCTACAGAGGTTTCCCGTGTTATGCACATGAAGTTTCCCACAACTGTCATGGTTTTGGGGGTTGTGATCTAGAGGTCAAGACTCACGGTCGCCACTCGCCATGTGGCGACTTAATTTGAAAAAGTGACGATCCAAAAAAATTGCTATGATCGCCAATTTTTCCACAAATTAGCGAAAATATTTCTTCCGTTTAAAAAAAAATCGCGGATATTGTTTGTCTAAAAAAAAAAGAAATCGCATTAACAATCAGCAATCGTTAATGGGATTTCGATGACGATTGTGCCTTCCGATTTCCAATCTTTCTCCATCCACAACATAAATGTCAATATTCATTAAAAACTTGCTTTATAAGATTCTAGAACCTAGAAAGAAATAGAATTGTTAAATATTTCTTGTTCATGTAATTATTTTTTGCCTCTCTCCCCCTTTTCTTATTTCCAACTAGCGATCGCCGATTAAATGTTCTGCAGTTGTTTCTCAATCTTTCTTCATCCATAATGTAAATGGCAATATTCATTGTAAACTTGCTTTAATAGAATTTAGAAGTAGAATTGAGAATGTAATACTATTTCCTATTCATATAATTACTTTTTTACCCCCCCCCCCCTTTCGTCATTTCTAAATAGTGATAACTGATCAATTCTAGAAACAAAAAAGCGATAGAAGTGCTCACTATTTCTCACATATGCAATTATTTTTAGCCTTAACTTGATGAATTTATTTATTCTTTCTCAATTAAATTATATAGTTATATTTAATATCTATACCAAATATGTGTAAACAGGGGGGGGGGGATGAAAAATAGATTTTTTAGAAACAAAAATTTTTTCTAAATCAATTTAAGAAAATTAATGCTAAGTTGACTTCATACATGTTTAAAGCTGATAATTAAATACTTATTAATGTATGATTAATGTACATACATAAAAATTTTATTCTATATATGTTTGAAAAATTAGTTTTTCTGATGGTATGAAATTTTTATAAGGTTTTATGTGGATATAAAAGTAACTGCAGTTATATTAAATAATTTTTTTGTGTTAATGAAATAATCTTGAAAGTGTTTAATGTAGATAAAAGCTATATATATATATATATAACTGCTTAGGTAGTCAATTTATTGAAAGTGATGCTAATAATGTCCAAGCAATCCACCAACCAATCATGTTTACAGAAAATTTTCAGCAAATTTCTAATTTTAGCAATCAAATGTCAGTTAATAAAATTAAACCTCTGATAATAGGCTAGTACATATTCTTTGCCTCCCCACCCCCCTCCTCAGACTCAAAATAATTTCGTTTTCCTTTAATTCTAATCATAATTATTTTCCATTTGCAAATGCTAGACTAGGTGAAATTTATTAAATGAATCAAATTTTTGTATTTCTTTTGCAATGGGACATAAAATAAATATTCTTGTAAAACACAAATTGTATATGAGAAATAACATTGCTAGATCATATCATCATTATAACCAGCTGTTTTCCATAGCAAAATTAATATTTATCTACGAAAGTCTATACATTTTCCCTCATTACTAAAACTTTGAATTTTAAAGTCTTCTTTCTAAGTACTATAGTTATTAATAGCATTTTTAAAAAGCTGGATTACATGCTATTATAACTACATACTTATAGAACTCACTCTTAAAACATTAACAAGAATAAAATCATAAGCATTCAGTGGAAGTTCAAACGAGGTCATACCTTTCCTCAAAAACTGAATCACTTTTCAATGATTCGATTTCTCAATCTATTTTGTCTTCCTCCTTTCATTTCAGATACTGAAAAATTTAAACTATAGAAGTACGTAAGTTTTTAAAAAAATTATTTATTTTCAAATAATACCTATTTAATTTTTTTTAATGGGTAGAAAACACACATATATATATTTTTATTATTAAAATAATACAATAAAGAGCACTATTTCTTAATTTAATTTTACGACCACATCATTTGTGTTTTTATGATTTATGCACACACACACATATATATCATATATATATTATTTATATGTGTATGAATCCGATGTATAACGATGACGATTCATGAGTGGCCACTGAGTTCATCATGTCCAGTGGCCACTGGCCACTTCTAAAAATTTTAAGTCTTGACCTCTATTGTGATCAATGAAGGACACGTTGTGCCACCCCACTTCTTTGAGGAAAGACGTCAGATAAATGCTGCCGCTTATATCAAGGTTTTAGAAGAAGTTATGAAACTGTAGATTGACTGTGTACATAGTACATGGAGATAGACATTACATCTTCCAACAAGACTCTAGCACACAAAGCCATAACAGCTCAAGATTGGATGGCTATCAATTTCCATGACAATATCACCCCAAATTATGGCCACCTAGCTCCAGGGTTAGAAATAAGCGGTCATTAGTTGCATTTTGCGACCAGTTTTTTTTCCATTTTGATACCTGGAATTTCAATCACAGGTGCCATATTTGACGCCTGGATTTTTTCCTCATCATGCCTAATAATTTTCCCAATCCCACCAGATTGTAAACATAAACAAGTCTATTTCAGTCAATTGAACCTAATAAAAACTGATTTAAGAAATCATATCTCTACATGAAAGTAGTTGACGATTTGTTAATGATTAAATTAAACAGCCCTAAATTGGAAGATTTCTGCCCGGAAAATGCTATTAAATTGTGGTGGAATGATGTATCTTCTGGGCGAAGAATAAATTTACGATTTTAAATATGTACGTTTAATATTGTCAATGTAATTACATTCATTATGTAAATATTTTTTATATAATGTTGCATATATTATTTAAAAGTTGATGCTTTATTATTATTATTTTAATATACATATTTAATTATAGATGGCACCTAGATTCTTCATTTTGACGCCTAGTTTCAAAATTCTTATTTCTGACACTGCCTAGCTCCTGGACCTTAATTAAAAATGTTTTGGGTAAAAATGTTTTGGGCGTAGTTAAGTGAGAGACTAATAAGCATCCCCATAACACTATTTCATCGTTGAAAGATGACATATCATCTATAATGATGAGTATGAGCAAACAGCATTTGATTCTGGCATGCAGTCGATTCCAACACCATATTGAGTTAGTTATGGCCACTAATGGAGATTTTTTTGAGTAATTGTATACTCACAGAATCAATTAACAATGCGTAAAAATTTTATGTAAATATAATAAATTTTGCAAGAAATACGAATAAATTTGTTTTATTGTCAATCTGTCCTCAAATACCTTATGCACCCTGTATATTATTTTTAGACTCCCCCCCCCATGGGGGGGGCATAAGGCAAAAACATCTTTATAAGCACAACTTGGCTCCAAATTACTTCCCAATGAAGAAATTGCAGAGAGGGAGACAAGACTTGAGTACAAAAAGATCATTTTCTGTGTTTTAAGAATTTTAAGAGGGGACCACTATATTTAAATGAATCGCTGGCCACTATATTTAAATGAATCTCCAAAAGAATTGGATCATTATTTATTTTTCACATCACATTATAAATAAAAACTAAAATAATTACATTCGAATCGCTCTAGACCTCGCTGACTACGGCAGCTCTTTCTCTGCCTGTACTGTATCGGGAGCAGGTTCCCACTGCCAGCAGAAATCTTTTTCCTATGTATTTCAATATGGGTATTTATTGACGATAGGTGAGTCTGCCATTATTTAAGAACTACGATTTTAAAGATAACTGTATCTCAGTGTCTATTAAATATTTTAGTTTTTGAACCAAGTATTTTATTGCTCATGCTATTTACGTATTACAATTTGATTCCGACCAATGTAATGAAATAAAATAAAAAGTAGATTTTCTTTCAGAAGGAATTAAATACATAAACAAATAAATTCCAATCAGTTTAATCCTTTCTACTATATACTACCATTATTTCCTGACAAATATTATAAATTAGAAAAAAAAAAAAAAAAAACTTTTAAAGAAATTAAATTAACAAATGAAAAATAATTTTCGTTATACTACAAAAATTATACATAAACATAACTGTTATAAATACGTTTTTAAAGTTTAAATTTAATATATTTAATTTTTTCAACTGCATTACCATTTTATTTCCAATAAATATAATAAATTAAAAAGAGAAAAAAGATTCGCCCTCAAATAAATGTATTAAATAAAAAATAAATTGCATAATATAGCCGTTGCTAAGATACGCAGACAATTACAATCTAAGAATAAATTCATAAAAAATGAAACATAAAAGCCAATGTTTAAAATCGAAGAAACATTAATTTAAAAAATTCAAATTTGAAAAAATCTTGATGAGGTGCACACCTGCAGGGTTCCAGGTACCTATATGTCAAATTTGGAAGCTCTGCGATCAGTAGTGTGTAGTATTGTTCATGTTTAGATAAATGTATTTATGTTTCTGTTGGAAAAAAAAATAAACTTGTATTTTTTTTTTTTTTTTGGCAACAAGTAAATTATGGATTAAATTTAAATGGCTAATTTTTCGCTATTATTAGCTTATTATTTTCATATTTTTATTAATTAAATGTGCACAATGATCCTTCGGGGGGGGGGGGGGGGGGGGGGGGGGCACCTTTGTGTTAAATCTCGTGACTGTCCGAGCTACCGTTTTCGAGAACAGTGAAATATATATACAAATATTGCTCACTTAATAGTATAAGATCCCCCCCCCCAAGGAGACGGGGACAATAAACACGTTTTCAAGCATAACTTTGCTACAAATTATCTCAGTAAGATTAATTTTTTGTGTGGGTTAGTTATGCATTCCCAACAAGCACTATAAAGGGATTTTATGAAATTTCCCCCTGGCCCCATCTTTCAGTGTGGGGAGGGGACAAAAACACGCTTTTATGAATATGCTTGTGTTAAATCTCGTGACTGTCCGAGCTACCGTTTTCGAGAACAGTGAAATATATATACAAATATTGCTCACTTAATAGTATAATATTCCCCCCCCCTTCCCCCCCCCCAAGGAGACGGGGACAATAAACACGTTTTCAAGCATAACTTTGCTACAAATTATCTCAATAAGATTAATTTTTTTTTGTGGGTTAGTTATGCATTCCCAACAAGCACTATAAAGGGATTTTATGAAATTTCCCCCTGGCCCCATCTTTCAGTGTGGGGAGGGGACAAAAACACGCTTTTATGAATATGCTTGTGTTAAATCTCGTGACTGTCCGAGCTACCGTTTTCGAGAACAGTGAAATATATATACAAATATTGCTCACTTAATAGTATAAGATCCCCCCCCCCCAAGGAGACGGGGACAATAAACACGTTTTCAAGCATAACTTTGCTACAAATTATCTCAGTAAGATTAATTTTTTTGTGTGGGTTAGTTATGCATTCCCAACAAGCACTATAAAGGGATTTTATGAAATTTCCCCCTGGCCCCATCTTTCAGTGAGGGGAGGGGACAAAAACATGCTTTTATGAATATGCTTGTGTTAAATCTCGTGACTGTCCGAGCTACCGTTTTCGAGAACAGTGAAATATATATACAAATATTGCTCACTTAATAGTATAAGATCCCCCCCCCCCAAGGAGACGGGGACAATAAACACGTTTTCAAGCATAACTTTGCTACAAATTATCTCAGTAAGATTAATTTTTTGTGTGGGTTAGTTATGCATTCCCAACAAGCACTATAAAGGGATTTTATGAAATTTCCCCCTGGCCCCATCTTTCAGTGTGGGGAGGGGACAAAAACACGCTTTTATGAATATGCTTGTGTTAAATCTCGTGACTGTCCGAGCTACCGTTTTCGAGAACAGTGAAATATATATACAAATATTGCTCACTTAATAGTATAATATTCCCCCCCCCCTTCCCCCCCCCCAAGGAGACGGGGACAATAAACACGTTTTCAAGCATAACTTTGCTACAAATTATCTCAATAAGATTAATTTTTTTTTGTGGGTTAGTTATGCATTCCCAACAAGCACTATAAAGGGATTTTATGAAATTTCCCCCTGGCCCCATCTTTCAGTGTGGGGAGGGGACAAAAACACGCTTTTATGAATATGCTTGTGTTAAATCTCGTGACTGTCCGAGCTACCGTTTTCGAGAACAGTGAAATATATATACAAATATTGCTCACTTAATAGTATAAGATCCCCCCCCCCCAAGGAGACGGGGACAATAAACACGTTTTCAAGCATAACTTTGCTACAAATTATCTCAGTAAGATTAATTTTTTTGTGTGGGTTAGTTATGCATTCCCAACAAGCACTATAAAGGGATTTTATGAAATTTCCCCCTGGCCCCATCTTTCAGTGAGGGGAGGGGACAAAAACATGCTTTTATGAATAGGCTTGTGTTAAATCTCGTGACTGTCCGAGCTACCGTTTTCGAGAACAGTGAAATATATATACAAATATTGCTCACTTAATAGTATAAGATCCCCCCCCCCAAGGAGACGGGGACAATAAACACGTTTTCAAGCATAACTTTGCTACAAATTATCTCAGTAAGATTAATTTTTTTGTGTGGGTTAGTTATGCATTCCCAACAAGCACTATAAAGGGATTTTATGAAATTTCCCCCTGGCCCCATCTTTCAGTGTGGGGAGGGGACAAAAACACGCTTTTATGAATATGCTCCAAATTATCTTCAGATAGCGATTTTTTGATACGTTCATTAGTTATGATTACTCAAGACACACACAACAAAGGGATTTTGTAAAATTTCACCCTATCCCTCTTGTGGTGGTGGGCAAAAAACATGTTTTCATGCATAACTTTGCTCCAAACTATCTTAAAAAGGTGATTTTTTTACATGTGGGCTGGTTGTGTCCCCAACGTGCACTATAAAGGGATTTAGGAAAATTTCCCTCCCCCCCCCCTTTAAGGATGGATTGGAGGGGGGGAGGGGGTCAAAAATATAGTTTAAAGAATAACTCTGCTTTAAATTATCTCAGTCAAGTGTTTTTTTTTATATGTCAAGCGTACTCAACACCCATACTACAAAAGGATTTTTTTTTAATTTCGTTCTATCGCCCCTTGGGGGTTGAGGCGATGCTTCCATGCGTAATTCTATTCCAAATTATCTTAATTCAGAGAAGAGAGTGGGAAATAGACAAAATGTCTGAAAGTATCAGCAAAACTCATAGATAATTTAATTTTAGTAATAAAAGAAGAAACAGATACACAAAATCATACTTTCTATAAGCAAAATTGGAGAATATATGAAAATAAATTGCTTAGAAACAGTCTAAAGAAAGAAAATTAAGAATATTTAGAAGAAAAACCTGAAAATTGTTTTTAAAAAATTAAGAAAAGTCTGAAAATTCTCATCCCTGTAATATTCATAATTCTGCGTCAAACAATCTCAGGATCTCAATTTTTTTTATGTGTCGGTTAGGTATGTGTATGCAACATGCACTATAAAGGGATTTTGCGAAATTACCCACTCTCCCTCTCCTTTTGGAGTGGGAAGGAAAAAAATATTCAAGCTTAAATCTGCTTTAAATTATCTTTGAATGGCAAATCTATGCGTGTGGGTGTAGATTCAGTGTACGCAATATACACTTTGATGGAATTTTTCAAAACTTTCAACTTCATCCGCAAGGGAAGGGGAGTAAAAAGCCGGTAAGGCACTGCCGGAGGCATTGGGGGTCCAGATTCGCTGTGTTGCGAGCGGGAACTTTAAGATTTTGACTGATTTCAGTGTTCTTTATTATTTTTTATTTTTAATTATTATTAATGATATGTTATTTTGAGAATTTATTTCAATATAATGACCAGCGAAGCAGGCAAAGCCTGCTAGTTATGTATAAATGCATATAATAGTTTCTTCACAATTTCTAAAAATTATATTGCAAAAACCTACTCGATTTACACAGTGCATCAAATAAGTTTTAAGACTCATCCCACAGCACAGGTTGCAAAGGTGCTGTGAGTATAAATGCACATGCGTCATAACGTACATCGTCTGCTGGTGCACTGTTAACAAGTTGTGCGCATTTCATTCAGCAGCTGAGAGAAGGCGAGCGTTCATTGCAGAAGTGAATTTTTTTCATGTTATTTTTTAAGATGGAACAAAGAGCTGTAATTTAATGCAAAACGGGTAAAAGTGCTTCGGAAACATACCAACTCATGAAACAAGTTTACAGTGACTATTGTTTAAGTACATCAAAATGCTTTTGTGTGGCACAAATATTTTTTTGGATGGAAGATATACGTTTACGTTAGAAGATGATCAGCATAGTGGAAGATCAATAGGACACCTGAAGTTATTGAGAAAATACGAAATTTCATAACAAACGATTACTTTGCAACACTGAGAATGATAGAATGATGTAAAGTGAGGCATGTTAATTTTTGAAATTTGTTTTATTAATAATAAAAAAAGACTTAATTTATCTCTCTGTATTTTGAAACAGATACCATTCTGAAAAGCACATTTTTGCTCTGTTTATATTTGGAATCCATGGAAACCATTTCCAAAAATGGCCTTTTGCTGTGGTCGCCAGAAGAAAATCGCTAAAACTGGACCAATATACCAGTTGTTCCACATTTTTTGTGACTTCATGATCTTTAAAATACTAGAACTTTTACATATGTGCATATTACAGACCGTTACAGTATAGATTTTCATGCATTTTTAATTATATGCAAAGTAAAGTAGCTTAATTTTAATGTTTTATCAATCTTTAAAAAATGGAAAAATACAATCTGGTTTACATAACTGTACTTTACCAACAAACATAGAACATTTAAATGGAGTAATATGGATACTTAAGAAAAGACTTAATACTTTAGAAAAAAAAATTTAATGTGAGAAACGCCTAGCTGCTTATCAGCCAGTGTAGCTCAGTGGTAAAGCATTCGTGCGTTAAGCGGAGGTGCCCTGTTCGATTCCCGGCTCTCGTATTTTTCACATAGTTGGTATATAAAAATATCAACCTTTACACTCCAATTTACTTAAAATGAATATTTACGGTTGATGAATTCAAGAATAAAAAATTTCTAAATTGAAATTTCGTGGTCTATGGAGTTGTGGTACTATTAATATTGTCTCACCTGTTATATCTGCATTTACAGACTCAGTGATTTTGCCAACGAATATTATGTGAGAAATGCCTAGCTGGTTATCAGCCAGGGTAGCTTGGTGGTAGAGCATCTATCCGTTAAGCCTGGATGCTTTCTTCTTAAGGTGTCCGGGTTCAATTCCCGGCTCTAGTATTTTTCACAAAGTTGGTATGTAAAAATATCAACCGTAACCTTTACACTCCAATTTACTTAAAATGACTTAATACTTTTTTTAGACATTTAACAAAACCTACTTAAAAGAATTAGGAATGGATTTTCAAATTTATCAATTAGTTTTTGAAAAAAAAAAAAAAAAAATTCAAATGCATGACTAGGTACATAATTAAAAAAAAGATACATATATATATATATATATTCCTTTTAAAGATATTGCAAAATCCTTCTATAATCCATTTAAATAGGTTCTATTAAATCTCCCCCCCCCCCCAAAAAAAAAAAAAAAAAAAAGTATTTTCTTAAACTTGTGTAGAAGTTTTAGGATTTTGAAGAACATGAAGTCATGAAAAAAAAAAAAAAAAAAAAATGCAAACTGAAAAAACACAATTTAAAATTTTCAAATCTGTAAAAAATATAACAAAAACCATAAGAATATATATTTTACTGAACAAACCTATAATACAGTTCTATTTATAAATATTAAATGGAAATATAAGCTTTTATATGAAGCATTCAGTGATACCAAGTCCGTTTAACAGTAGTTAAAATATAGAAGAATTACCTTCAGCCGCATCAGATTTTTTTTCTTCCATATTAACCTGGAATATAATAAAAGCATTAGTTGGTAATAATCGTATATAAGGACAAAACAGAGAACAATTACTGTCAGGCACACCAGCTAAAGAATACATGCCCAAATATCTTATTCAAATGCATATTGATAAAAAGTATTCACATATTTAGACAGATCTGTTTAAAAAGAATTCAACAATAATATCTCTGACATTTTTTTTTTCTAATTTTAATTTAATTAAAAGTCAAAGACAAAACATTATATTATCCCACATTATTTTCAGAAAGTACTTTTGATTAAATATTTTTGTGCTTGGCTGAGCATGTAAAAAGAAAAAAATATTGTCCAATCTGAATTTTTACATGGCCAGGTCATGCTGGGCAATATAATTTTTTACCCCTGATAGAAAAATTATAATGAAAAAAAAAATCTAATGTGGACATCATATTGCGTCTTTATTTTATTCACACATTGAAATATACATATTGCAGAAACATTTACATTTTTGTGTGTGATAATAAGTATTTGTAAATAAACATGCAAGTGTCAGCCCATGAATATTCTGCCCCAAAAAAGCTAACAAATATATTACTCAAACCACAAAAGTCACATGACAAGATTATATACACCACGACCATGAATATACTGACGGTTTCCTCTGACACTAGTGAAGATGAGTTCAATATGTCGAACAACATAGAGAAATAGAATTTTATAATACAGCGAAATCAATAGGTAACAAAACAAAAGCATCAGTTCATCAGGGTTCATACTCAAATATGGGAAAAAAATTCCCTGAGTTTCCAGACAATTTAAGAAAATATTAGCGACATATTACAAGAAATGCTCCTCTAGACAGGACAAAATACAGCTACTCCCATTGTATGATTCATATTACTGCCGATAAAGCTGGAAATTAGCAGTCGCCACTGGCCACATGGTGACTAAAGAAATTGCCTTTGGTCGCCACTGCAGTGGCCACTTCTCTTCTACCCATTCTTTATAAAATATACCCCATTCCACGGCAAACTTGGATCGCACGGCGGCTTTTTCGCGGTAAATGCGCCGCGCAAAGAATTCAGGCTGTTCTAAAATCTAACCTCGCCACTTGCAAGCATATTTCGGAAGTCAATTTTAATCAGGGTTGTCAGATTTGCTGCCCGGGTAGATACCCATTCTCCCCACTGGGCTGGGTTTTTTACCCTAAAAAACCCGTGGTTTTTTTGGGGAAAATGGGTTTTTAAAAAAAATAAAGGAATTTTATACTATTTAAGTTCTGTTAAAGCAATAATCCACAGTAAAATACTTCTTTACATGAGAATTATATACAGGAAATGTTTTAAAAAACTTTATTGCATGAAAACTTTATATATCAATCAATATTTACTTTATTATTTTAATTTTCTTAATTCAGAATTGAATATACTAAGAAATAATTTAAAGTTATATAATAATGAAAAGAAATAAAATAATTGCAAGGTAATAGAGAAAAATAAGTTTACATTCGTAATTTAAAAGCAAAAGTTTATCTTTTTTACTACATTACACAGAAATGGTGGGAAGATAACAGTGGAGCAGAATAAAAATACTTTAATGAAAGTTTACTTTCCATACGAGAGATTTTCAGACAAAATTTCAAACAAATATATAATTTCTACCAGTCTTCTTCACATTTACTTTTCAATTGGTGGCACTGTACTAATTTTTCAGTTTTGTTGTTCTATAATCTGTTACGAACTTTGTTTTGGATAAACCGAAATGTTGAAAAAAGTTTCTCAACTGATGCGAGCTAGCAGTTAATGAATTTAGTAATGCCGTATAATTACAAAATTCTTCATTCCCAGGAGTTGTGACCTTTTTAGGTTTTCTGGACACCATTTAGATGGGCTCAATACTTTAGTAGAATTTGCAAGAAACATTGAATTTGGATAATAATCGTTATCCGATATCTGTAAAGTCATTAATGATAACCATTGCCATTGTAAAGCTAGCTTTTCTTCAGCATTTGTGAGCTTTTACACCTTAATATTTTAGATGTGGTAGATACATAACCATATGTGCTAGTATGATACGTTAATAGTATCTTTTTTGTATGACATTTTCATAAAGAAGTACATTTTCAGGTACATAATGAAATCTCAGACAGATACTTTTTTTGTTTTTCCTGTCTTCATCAGATAATGATAACACACTGGAGAAAAGTTTTGGTTTAGACCAAGGGTGGCCAACCCGCGGCAAGATTAACGATATTTAAAGTTTGACAACTTTGGTTAACGGAACAAAAAATTGTTGGTTAACAAAAATTAATAAATACGTTCTGACTTTTAGAAGTGAAAATACCTTTCAACCATTATGGTAGCTAAAAAACTGTTGTAATGAAATATTACTTGATCCATTATTCATTCTTTTTATTATAGTTTTAATGCAAAGTCATGAATTTTCTATGATTCTATTTTTAATTTATGAATGAAAATAATTTAAATTAATGTATTCTGCTCCGAATTTTCACCCTACCCTTCCCCGAAAAAGTATATACATATGTGAATCATATACTCACAAACATAGATGCACATATGCATATGTACAGTCATAAAATAATAATAATTTTCTTCCCCGACTAATTTCGCCTTAAATTATCGTAGAAACTAGCAGCTGCTGCCTAACGATTGGCAATAACATCTAGTTTTTAATTCAATTGCTAAATTTTGTTTAGGGTATCATGTACATATTAAAACTTGTGCAAACTACTACTACTTCATCTTTTTTTTTCCAAATTGCAACACCCATTTTTCACTACATATTCGAATTTCTGAGGTCAAGGCGGTTCGAAAAAAAGTCTATTTTATATTCTTTATTTCAAGTCTTCATAGAGTTACAAGCAAAAATTGATCAGGGGTAAATCTCTATATTTAAAAAAATTAAATTCAGATATCACACAGAAAAGATCTGATAATATATCCATTATGATAATTATCGGAAAATAAATATAATAATTTTAAATATAAAATAATGTAAACTAATGCTAATTAAGTAATGATGTGTACGTCTAAACTTACTTCAATAACTAAATCATGCGCAAGCAAAGTAATATATGACACAAATGATAACAATGTCACAGCCCCCTAAGAGCAATAAAAATTTATATATCACTATAATTCGAAAAATAATGATAGAAATGAACTGTAAATTTAGAAACTCACATTTTTGATGATGCCCATTCTATTTGTGCAAAAATTAATGAAGGTCCTAACTCATAATTTTTTGAAATATGAACTTATTAATTATTTTCATAACTCGAAAAATGTTTTTTTAATCAAAAATATGGATGGAATATATTTGGGTTAATTCATACTGTAAAAAGAAAAAAAAAGAAGAAATTTTAATATATTAATTTTTCGGGAAGACATGAATTAATGTTTATTACTTCATTTAACATTAGCATCTCAATATTTTAACAAATTATAACTCTGAAGAAAAATTGAGAGAAACATATAAACTAAACCATTTTCTGGGCTGATTTGAACAAAATAATCCAAAAAGCTTGTCGAAATTTGGGGTTGCCTTTGAAAAAAAAAAAAAAAAGCAGTTGATGTCAGTTTTAATATGTAGATACCCCTTAATCAAAATCTAACTAAAGCGTTCTAAACTAGACCTTATTACTAATCGATTGGCACCAGCGGCAAGTCTCTACACTAATTTACGGCGAAATTAGTTGGGGGGGGGGGGGGGTATTGCTGTACATACGGTGAAGCCCGAATGAATAAAATAGATTTCCAATGTTGCCCACCAAGTGTTTTGGGTTGGACAGGCCTGATTTAGACATTACAGACAGGAACAATTTCGTTTAGTTTTTTTTAGATAAGAAAAATTTAAAGCTTTAGTTGAATTAAGAATGGATTTATTTTTTATTTTATTTATTTATTTATTTATTTTTTTTTATGAAAAATCACTTTAAAACATCACACATCTTATTTGAAAAAATATAAATATTACTTTTATAGAATCAAAACTTTTTATAGAATCAAAATTCAATTAAAAAAAAAAAATGTTTGTACCTTAGTTGTTTTGAACTTTGCATTTTTATACAATTAAAATTCAGATATCATTGTTTTCTGATGATTATGTGTAAACACAGGGTTCCCCTTTGAGCCTTTGAGAAGGGCGTCGCGCCCTGCCTGCCCTTTAAATTTTTATGAGCGCCCTAACTGCCCTTTAAAGTACAAAAATGCGCCCTCCTTACCCAAAAAACGCACCCTTTATGCCCGAAAATCGCGCCCTTCTTGCTCCCAAATAGCGCATTTTTTCTCCTTTTTAAATATTCTTAGTGCTTTATTAATACAAATTTTCTTTCTAGAAGCTTTTTCACTTTTCTGTGTGTCCTACTTATTGCAAAAGCGAGTTGACACTTAGCAGGTGCATAAACTATTTATCAGCGTAAACATAGTTGCCGTCCAACTTCTTTAAATGACCCTGCAGCTGCTGGCTATAAGGGTGTGGTGGGGAACAGACAAATAAGTGCCTCCCCGGTGTTAGCAAAAAAAAGAACGGGAAAATATGGAAGATATTGCTCTTTTCTTATATTCCAATAATCCTTTTGCATCATAAATCATGTTTTTTTTTTTTTTTTTTTTTTAATCTTTAAAATCACGTTAACAAAAATAGCAAATCTAATTACTTTTATGATCTAGCTGAAGAACCACAAAAATCATCGTTAAGTTCAATCTCATAAATAAGTTTAAAAAAAAACATTGACTCTTGAAAGAGAAGTGTTTGTTTACATTAGATGAAAAACCACAATCAATTAGAATCAAAAGAAGGGGGATGAAAAAGAAATCTAGATTGTGCAGTGCTTTGATTTTTATTTACACGATAACCACAGACAAGGATATTCTTTTTATCTGTGACAATAACAAAAGTTCATTTATTTTAATGATATTTTGAAATTTGTGTAAAAATGCTCTCGCATTTCGGTAATTAGTCACAAAATTATTACAAATATCACAAATAATTAAAAAAAAACTAATTACATCGATTAGCGTAAAATTAAAGCCTATCTTAGGTATTGCTATTAAACATAAATTTTGATAATTAACGGCAAAATGATTAAATACTTCCGCTATCGGCTAAAAAATAATATTGTGAATTTAGAAAGTCAGCTTTTTATAAAAGTACGGATTTTATTAACATCGGAATAATAAAGTATTTCATAAATAGTTGCAATTAAACGTAAATTTTCGAAAGTTAGCGGTGAAATCGAAATGATCCTGTATTTCCGAAATCGGCTGCAAAATTACTGCATATTTTGAGATTAAACTATAAAAATAACTCAAATTTTATCGATTAATGACGGAATAGATAATTATTTGGAAATTTAGCTTTGAAAACAATGTGATTTTAATCTTAGCAGCAAAATAATAGAGTATTTCGATTCTTACAGTTTCCTTTTTACTTTCTTCTATATTTAATAGAAGAAAGTACTGGATTCGTAAAAATTTTCGACTTCCGGTTTTCGACGGATTTACACGTTTTGAGAGGTCTAGAACATGATTTGACCATTTTTAGACAATGTATGTCTGTGTGTGTATGTGTGATAAAAATTTTGTGGCAACTGTATCTCTGGAACTACAGCTCAGAATTGTATATAAATTTATATGTCGATACACCTTGACCAAAATTAGTACCTATCAACTTTTGGTGAAAATCGCTCAACAGGTGGCGCTGCTATACAGCGATTTCCGAAATTTAAAGGAGGATTATATCTCAGGTTCTATTGCATATAACCGAATAAAACTTGATTTTTAAGGTCTTTATGAGACATTATGATGATTCAATGTAAATGTTTATCGGCCAACAGGTGGCGCTGCCATACATCAATTTCTGCAATTTATGGGAAGACTATATATCAGGAACTACTGCACAAAATTGCATATAAATTTATATGTAGATGCACCTTGACATAAATTAGTATCTATCAACTTTTAGTGTCAACCACTCAACAGGTAGCACTGCTGCACAGTGTTTTCTGCAATTTAAGGAAAGGCTATATCTCAGGTTCTTTTGTGTATAATCAAACAAATCTTGACATGTGCAAAGGCCATTATGAGACATTATGCTGATTCAAATTGAATGCTTTCAACCAATAGATGGCGCTGCTACACTGGAAATTTCTTCGATAATGGGAATGCTATATCTCAGTTTGTATGGTATATAACTGTACAAAATGTGATATGTGAGATACTCATTATAAAAGCATATTTTTAAGATGTTATTTATAGACAATAAAACTTTCTCTGGATATTTAGTGTTAGCTTTCTCTAAGATGAAAATCATTTGCATTCATCATGTTAGATAATTTTAATAAATAATAGTTTTAATAAATTATTTGTCCTTAGTGAATTTGTATAGGAAAATATAGAAGAAAGTCTTGTGGTGACCACAACATACTATTCCCCCCCCCCCCACACACACACAAAATAAATATATTAACCTGTGATACTCTTTGATGGTTAGATAATGCAGAGTTCAAAATTTAGCAACCTCTGATTTTCATGCTAGTTATTTTGTTTTTATAGAAACTTCTCATTTTGGGTGTTAAATTTGTCTTATATGTATAAGAACTTTATAAATTTAATTCATTATAGGTACAAATAAGTACTTTTAATAATAACCTATATAAATATTCCATCCTCCATTATTCATTCTACAGCCAAGTAGTAACAGTTTCCAGGGATTTTGCATGTTGGGTAGTTTCATCCCTAATAGTTGTAGGAGCTACATTTTTAGAGATCAAATTTCAAAAGAATATTTTATTTACCATTATTGAAATCCAGCAAACAAAGTGAGTAAATTCCTAGGATATATTAAAATTACTAACTGATTGTAACATTAAAAATTAGTAATAATACATAAAAAATTGGAAACTATTAAAAAAAATATCATTAATTAATTAAATCGAACTTTTTATCAAACTATTTGATTAGAATGTTTAATATTTTTCTTTAATAATCACTAAAAAAGGTCTTTGGTTTTTATCTTAAGAAATTTGCGAAAATCTTATTAAAGATAATTTTTATTATAGTTCTTTACTTTCATTTCAACATTTATAAGATTTTCAAGAGCTTTTTACATATTTTTCCGGAAGCAATTTTAATACTTTTTATTATGTTTAATAGAACTATAGTTAAAGATAAAAGAATGTGAAAAAATAAATTTATTTATCTAATTTTTGCTGACTAATTTGTACATTTAGTGGGGGGGGGGGGGGGATTGCTGATTGCTTAGCAACTGCATTTATAAATATAATAAAATTGTTTGTAATTTTGGAGGCTATTTTTTGCGAAGCGATATGCCCTTTTTATAAAATGTGCCCTTTTTCATTCTCCACAAATGTGCCCTCTTTTTATAGCACCCTCCTGCCCCTTTTTCCTTGGTAGCAGCACCCTGCCCTTTTTCAAACCTAGGGGGAACTCTGTAAACATGTTAAAACAATACATGTACAATCACTTTTATTGATCAAAAAGGCTTGTTTAGTATTTGCTAAACTATATACGTTCTCATATAAAACAAAATAATATATATACTATACATTATTAACTTTTTGGAAAAAGAAATTCTATTTTCCCCATTTTGCCCAAAAAACCCGGGTTTTCTACCCATAAAACCCGGGTTTTTAAATAAAACCCACCTGGGCTGGGTTTTTTACAAAAAACCCGGGTTTTTTACAACCCTGATTTTAATAGTAAACACTTAAAATTCTTCTACCCATTCTTTATAGAAATACCCCATTCCAATGCAAACTTGGATCGCGCGCCGGCATTTTCGCAGTAAACGCGCCGTGCGCCTCGAATTCAGGCTTTCTGAAATCTAACATCGCCACTTACAGACATTTTCGGATGTCAATTTTAACAGTAAACACTGGAAATTGGCAGGTAGTCTTATTCATATACTAAAAAAACGTATGGCTTTTTTCCATTTTTCTATAAAAGTATTAGATTTTGATTTTTAAAAAAATGTCAAAATGAGAGTTTCGGCCGACTTTCGGGAGACAGAACGAAAAGGAAGCTCGTGAGATAATCAATCGGCTGAAACTCCCAATTGTATTACGTTCGCAGAAAAATTTTAAACGTCATTCGATGCATTTTCTTTGTTATTCTTACCACTTTCTTTTCAAACTTGGCATTTCTATCCATTCCCAACGGCCGTATCGCATTCAGTCATACGCGTGGTTTCTCGAAATTTCAATCTTTAAAACAAGCTTTATATAGTAATATAAATTTTGGATTTATTGCTTTAATATGAAGAGATTTAAAGAAAATCCTGAATCACAAAGCAATCGTAGTGGTAGTAAACGTGGAGCTACAGATAATTCTGTAAAAATAACATCTTTTTTCGGAAAAAGGTAAGTGCGTTTTCTGTTATTATTAAAAAAAAAAAAAAAATGTATATATGTATGTATATTTTTAGTTCTTAATCAGAAGAACGCATAATTTATTGAATATTTTATTTATTTACTACATATTATTTAATATTTGTTATTGCATATGAACTATTTTTTACTTTATTCTATATGTAATATAGAGAAAGTATTGGATTCGCGAAAATTTTCGACCTCCGTTTTTTGACGGATCTACACGTTTTGGGGTGTCCTGAACACGAATTGATAGTTTTTAAAAAATGTATGTACAGCCACACTCTCTAAATTCAGTTAGAGAGGGGGATTATAATTGCAAATTATTAAAAATTCATTATTATTAAAGAAAAATTAATTTATAATTCATTTGTAACATGAAAAAAAAAAGGAAAAAGAAACTTGCAAAATAAAAGTGTATTATTAAAAAAATATTTTTTTTTTATTTACAATACATATACTAATATATTTTCATGAATCAAAGATTTTTTTTTTTCTTTGAAAAAGTAGAAAATCGACACCATTCAGGATAGTGAAGGGGCAATATAATCAGAATTTTTCTGTTATAAAATAATATAACCAAAAGAGCATTTTAAACATATGAATTTTGTATTGAATAGTATTTTCTTACATTCATAGTATAAATTATGTAAATCTATTCCTATTTCATTTATTAAAATTTATCAGAAATGTATTATTGTGAATGAGTTTCAAAAAGTTGACTACCTTAATTATTTTCTTAATGATTTGTCGAGACTGAACATTGAAAAAATTAAAGAAAAGAAAATTTTATTTTACTTTTATCAGCGAGTGGCCAGTGGCCACTAACTTTTTAAAAGTGGCCACTAAAAAAATGAAGGCTAGTGGCCAGTGGCCACCAACCAAATTTCTTAATTTCCACCTTTAACTGCCGATCATGATAGAAATCATTATTTACATGTTAATTTCACAATACTTAATCATTTAAATTTTGATACGAAGCTAAAGAAGAAAAACGTAACTTGAGAGAAAAAAAACATTTGTTTTTCGAGGTTTTATAACTGATTTTTCCTGACTTTTAATGAAATTGTTTATTTTCCCTGACTTTTTTTAACAAATTCCAAATTCCCTGAGGAGTATGAACCCTGTTCATCATCAGGGTTGACAACATTTCTAATTTATTCTGGAGCATTGTTAGTATTTCTACTTGCCTTTTCTTATACTACTTTTTTTCAAAAGTAATTTTCTTCTTAATTGCAGTTATAAATTCAGGGATCTGTCCAGAGACAAACCTGGGTCCATTGATGGACCCTTCACAAAATTATTTATCATAAAACAGGACCCTTCACAATTTTTTTTATCCTGAAAAAGGACCCTTCACAAAATTTCTCCCCTTAAAAAACAGATCTTTGATAAATCTGTTTCATTTTGAAAACTGTCTTCCATGGAATGAACAACAGGCTTCCTGAATAATTGGATGTGTTTTGCTGTATTTCCTCCGAAAAGCTGATATTCAGTTTCTAATTTATAAAGGACTTCTATGCATATATGTGAGTTTAGTTCTATGAAAGTGAACTGCCATTGTCGAAAATGAAACCTTCAATTATAACATTATTTTGCAAAATTACATTTTTCACAATTTTACAAAAAGAGGAAGGACCCTAGCCAAAAAGTTCAGAAGAACTTTATTTTCACACTAATATTTTTACGCTAAATGTAGAATGATTTACAAAAATGTGTAGAATTTTTCACAATTTCACAAAAACAGGACCCTGTCTGAAAAGCCTGGACAGACCCCTGAAACTGGAGTAAATTGCTGAACAATAAAAGTGGTACACCCCACATCAGAAAATGCGAGACATACATTGCAGATTTTATTTTAGTCTGCAGATTATTTCCAAAACAGTATTATGCTGAGATTACAAGTCTCCCAATTTTGGTGGGAAAGCTAGTGATTTTCAATCTTTCTCCATCAATGGCATAAATGTCAATGTTCATTTTAATCACTCTGTATTAGACTCTAGAAGCTATAAAGAGGTAGAATTGTTTAATATATCTCATTCATGTAATTTTATGTGAAACCCCCCTTCTTTCCTAATGCTAATGATTGACATGGCAATAAAACAGATTGCAGAATCCTTGCGATTCGCAATCTTTCTCCATCTGCAAAATAAATGTCAATATTCTTTTTATTACATTACAGAATCTATAAAAAAGTAAAATTGTTCAATATCTCTCGTCATATATTTGTTTTACACCCCTCTCCCCCTTCCCGTGATAACGATATGTCAATATGTGATCAAACGCTCCACAGAAACATTGTGATTTCCAATCTTTTTCTATCCACAAGGACAACATAAATGCTAATATTCATTTTAAATTTACTTTATTAAATTTTAGAACCTGTAAAGAAGTAGAATTATTCAATATCTCTCACTCATATAGTTTCTGGACCCCCCCCCCCCTTTACCATTTGCTGACGATCAGAAATGAAACTCCCTGCAGAAATCTTGTGGTTTCCAATCTTTTTCTATTTGCAGCACAGCATAAATGTCAATATTCTTTTTAATCTTGTTTTATTAAATTGTAGAACCTATTTAGAAGTAGAATTGTTCAATATCATTCACTACTCATGTAATTTTTGTAATTGCTTCTTTGAACATATGTAAGATTTTACATCATTTTCAAAGTTTGATGATCTTGACACACTTTTATTTAAATTTAAGTACCAGTATTTTTGTAAATGGATCGTTCGCTTGCACTATAAAAGAGGAAGTTAGAACTGTAAGGATCACATGTAAAATAAAGGTTTTATATAAAACATCTACTAGTGAACTGTGAAAGAAAACACCTGTTCTTATTAAGTTACTTAAACACACAGTTTCAGTTCCAGTATCAGAAGTTTCTGTGAAGGTTGGGTTGGGGCTCAGACATTGAGAAGGTGAGCAAAATGCAATTAAGATAATACAGATAGGAACGACAAACTGTAATTGTTGATTTACACTTTATAACAACAATGCTTGGACATATTTAACAGATTAACATTAGATAAATGCAAATTTACGATAAAAATACGCTTACTGAATCTGCTGCTAACTTCCCCTTAATTTATTGTGAAATTATGCTGCAGATTAATTTCTAATGCCTAAATAGCTGCCGCAGATTGACAGAAAAAATTCTGCTACTGGGGTGGTATGAGAAAAAGATGAGTACTAACATTACTCCGGAATAAATTAGCAATGTAAGCAATTCTGCATCACTATGTTAAAAAAGATTGATGAAAAGTTAATGATTGATAACTTTTTATAAAGAACAGATCCATAATCATATATCTATCCAGATAAAAAAAAAAAAAAAATTCTGTGTCTTTGCTAGATATTAAAGCAAAGTTGCCAAATTTCTAACCTGCTACAGAATAACTGAATGGCTATCCGAGTAGTTGCATTAATCATATGCTCTGATTTTGAATTTCCAGATTATAACTTTTATTAACCTCACTATATCATTTAAGAAACAGGGGAGTAACCAAAGACTTTATCTGCAAGAGTCTAAGGTAACTAGAGTAGGGACTGACTTACTAGTCAGTTTCTATCATTAAAAAAAAAGAAAATTTATTTAACGTTGAAGTATCTGGGAAAAAATGTTCTGAAAATAGAAAATATTTTTCAGAAAAGCAATGGCGTAAGCCTCCGTTACATGGAATGACTTGATCCAAAATTAGTTCCTCACAAAAACAAGTTGTCCTACTAAACTAAACACATGAAACAACCTTTACTGACTTTGTTGCTTGCCGTTAAACTTTTCCACCGGATTCCCGGTTCTCATCAGACGGCCTCCTCTGTGCATGACTTGGACTGTTGTGATGGTCTTTAGCTTTCCAAACGTGGCGCCAAATTCTGTCCGGAGCTACTGCACTGCTGTCATTGCAAGTGTTCCTATTGGTGGCTATCTCTATTGATTCGCAGTACATTGCGTAGTTATAGTCCTCATAATTGGCTATTTTAGTTGTTTGTTCAAAATTTATATTGATATCTTCTTTGTAAAATGTTTTGGCCAAGGCTGTATTCTGACTTCCTGTTTTGATATCTTTTATGTGTTCTTTTATTCTTGTTTTAATTTTTCTCTTGGTTACTCCAATGTATGAACCTGGTTGGTTGTTTTGGTTGGTGTAAGGTATTTTGTAGATTCCTGCAGTCTCAAGGGGGGGGGGAAATGGGGTCTTTTTCATTTCTAATAAGCTGGAAGATATTTTTATTAGGCTTTATGGGGATGTTGACTTTGTATTTATTCGCTGCGTTTTTAATTTTGTTGGAGGCACCGCAATCGTATGGTATGGATATCGTAAATTTTAAGGTAATTTGGCGCTACGTTTGGAAAGCTAAAGACCATCACAACAGTCCAAGTCACGCACAGAGAAGGCCGTCTGATGAGAACCAGAAATCCGGTGGAAAAGTTTAACGGCAAGCAACAAAGTCAGTAAAGGTTTTTTCATGTATTTATTAATTTCAGCACTTCGTTTTTAATTAATATAATTTAAAGTTCAAGTTGTCATATTTCATTTACATTAAAAAAGGTGAACTGCTGCTGTAATTCTGACGACAGATTTTAACTAACAAAATGATATATGAATACAACCTGTCTAATCCTATTTGTTAACTGTAGAAGTTACAGTTTGCAAAATTTAGGTCAACCTAACCCAGTCTTGCCCATTTCTATTCATCTTTTTGTTTTATAAGTATTGTTTCAACCAACATATCATTCATGCTAAAACAAAAGACAGAGAGAGAGAGACAGGAGGTATTTGAAGATGAAAGAACTGGCAGGAAAGGATAGTGTGACCAAACTCATTCTATATATGTACAGTGACAGAGGAAAATGAAATTAGCAAAGGGGGAAAAATTCCTTTAAGTGCTTACAAGAAAAAAAAAAAAAAAAATAGAGGCGAAAGGACTGATTTTTGCACTTTTGTGCCAGCTACAAAATTTTTATTACATTTAATAGCTCTCTTTTGAAATTAAAAATTCTCTTGAAGTAAATAATGAGTCACGTGATATTCATTTCTGTTTAGAAAGATTATCACCTTAAATTCAGATTTTACAAACACAAAACATTAATAAATAAATAAATAAATCAGTAAAATAAAGTATAAAATTCTTAATATGCCAACGTTTACATATGCGAAAAGGGGGGGGGGGGATATTTTTTAAACACTAAACAAATAAAGCAGATAGCAAAACACATAAAGCAAAATATAAAAAATGCTCTACTAAAAGTCTTTAACTTACAAAATTTTTGATGTGTACAATATATGTGATTAGAAAGCTGATAAACTGACACTTTTATAAATAAATAAACTGTTCTTTGTGAACACAGATTATACACACACTAGTTAACAGTTCAATTATCATCAACAAACCCCAGAAAAATATAAAACAATAACAATAACCGAAATCGAATCTTTGTGCTTGGGTGGCATTGAGTTGTTTAACAGCCACTGAAGCTCCAAAACCATGGAGCAAAGCGGGTACGTCATACGGCGGTGAGCACGTTCTTTTAGGTACAGTCGGCTGCAAAATTATTCGAGCACTAGCCAATAATTCCTATATTTAAAAAGTACACTTAATACTGTTTTGCTAAGTAAATCCTTGTCGAATCATGTTCTTAGACTGATTAACCCCCACATTCAGATGCCCGCTGTTAAGGATCCTTAACTAAAGATCTTTAACTCAAAGTTAAAGATTTTTCCTTAAAATGCAATTCAGACCGGTCGAGAATAAAGATCCTTAACGGCTACGTCACGATTTCGGGCTATCTCGGCTTTCTTTACTTCCGATTTTATCTTCGGCAATCTTCGGGCACTAATATCGATTATACGACTGATAAGCCAATCAGAATACAGAATCGCATCATACACATATCGAATAATACGAATAAATCTCGAATTTGAATAAGTTTGTTGTTATTATTTACAATTTACAGATCGTAAATTTAGATTTCAGAAGAAAAATTTTAATATTTTTTCTGTTGATACATTTTGTTACAAACATCTATTTATCTGAAATTATAGATAATTTATAATATATTCAGATTACCTTGATTTTAAAACAACTTCGTTAAATAATACTTTAATAAATTATTTTATATATGTTTTGTTTTAATTATAAATGTAGGATATTTTGGGGATAAAATATGCATTTGCATATTATTGAAAATTTATTGGAGAAAAGACTCTAAAATTATACTTAGTAGCGAGAACTGATGTATGATAGTTTATTATGCAAATTGTTTATATGCGTCTGCGTTTTTCTTCTTAAAACAAAAAAATGTTTCTAAAACATGGTTTTATCTTTTCCAACAAACAAAACAAACCCGTACCCAAAGCAATTCAAAGGGGAAGAGATATATATATATATATTTGTTTTTATATCATTTAATAGTTTAAACTTATTATCTTTCCAATGATGTATCACACATGTTTATGTATATAAAATGAATGTTAATTTTTTTTTTTTCTAAGTACACTTCATAACTTACTATTGTCAATTAAATCATTAAATGAGTTTTTATCAAACACAGGATTTTTCAGCTTCATGTTCCTATTTTTTAAATATCTATGAAACTTTAGAACAGATTTTTACTGACACTTATATTAGGTTATATTGTATCTTAACCAGGGGTTTGATGATTTCTTAAGAATTATTTATTTTAGGCAGTGAAATTTTACCAAAAATGTTAATTCAAAAGTGATTTTCAATAAGTAATTATTAATAATTTTTTAGTTTCACAAGAAAAAGAATGGTCTATTATTAAAGTATCTAAAACATGCTATTCTGACTGCCATGAAAAATTTATGACTATTTTTCACTAATTCTTAGAGAAAGGTATATAAAGTTAATGAATTTAACATGGTGTGGGATAGGACTTTTCCGGTTTTCTTAAAGGACAAATTCAACACAAAAGACAATTTTAAAAAATAGTTTTCTTCAAAAATCATGAAATTCCATAGATATTAACAAAAATATTTTAAGCATTGGATATAAATACCACACAAATACCTGTTATTAAACATTTTAAAAGCTCTGGAAAAAATCTAGTTCATTGTTGTTTTGTTCATATTTTCAAAAACTCGCCACAATGGCAAAATTCTGTGTTATATCTAGAGTCTCTTTTACTGCATATATAAGATAGTATCCTTTTTTGGCAAACCAAAAAAATTAACTAAATATGTTGAAAACAAACAAAATCATCAATAATGTCTTTTTGGTTTCATCCCAGAATCCAGTGCCCCCAAACTGGCGGTAACACACTGTACCTGGCAAACCCATCGGGCGGTCGCGAGAATTTGTTCTCCTTCCTTCTCCTTGTGTAACCCTATCGGCACTTCCATCTCATTAGTTTAGCCGCTTAGCGGGAGCTTATTGGTTTTGCTTTCGTAACAGAGGCAATTTTTAATTAAATTAATCAAAAATCTGCCATTTGGCTGAGGATAATTAATTGTTTTAGGTGGCTTTTATTTTCGCTTCTGTTTCTTTTTTGAAACCATCATCATAGTATCTGTAAATAAGATTTTAGTGTTTTAAATGTTTTTTTAAGGTATAAAACTTAATTTTTTCAGTGTATTTTATGTTTTTTAATTATATTAAAAAGACGGGAAAGGGAGACATGATAGTCATTGCTACAGTATAGATTTTTCATGCATTTTCTGCACTTCGTATTATATGTAAGATTTTTTAAATCATGAACCATGATTTAGGTGCATTTATTGGTTATTGTGTACTAGCGGGTCAGTATTTTCAAATGAATCACTAACAGTAACTTTTAGTGTTAAGAAAAGAAATTAAAAAAAAATCATTTCTGATTGGGTAAAAAGTCGCTCCCGGTCCCCACTGCCTTCGGCAGCGCAGTCCCGTGCACAAGTTAAGGAATACACGTGCTGCTTGCGTGTATTCCTTCCCTGACCCTTCGTTCCCCTAAAAAAAAAAAAAACTCACACCGGGTTCCCCACTGCCTTTGGCAGCGCAGACCCATGCATGCTGAGCGCGCACAAGTTAGGGGATATGCGCATGGTGCATGCCTATTTCTTCCCCACACTTTCAGCCCCTCCTAATTAACATACATATACCAATTTTGAACGGTGTAACTCAATTAGCTGAGATGCAAAATAAAACCTAATCAGGAAACCTCAAAACGTGTAAATGGGGTGAAATATCGAATTCCACTTTCGATAATATAAATGTACTTTAAAATATCTTTTGAATGATGTATTAAAAAAAATGTAATCATAATTAGAATCTGAAATATTGAAATTTTAAAATATTACATCGCCATCTGGCGGTAGAAATTTGTGTAATCTACTGTTCGATTCCAAATAAACAAAGCTTTCAAATGATGTATTACTTATGAAATTATTTTAATTAGTAGCTGAGATACAAAAGAAAACCTAATCAGGACACCTTAAAACATGTAAATCATGTGAAATCTCAAATTCCATTACATATGGTAGTCGATTAATTTAAGGCGACAGAGATTTGTGGCGTCTACTCTTGAAATTCAATTCAAATAAGTTTTAAAATGACATATTACTTTTGAAATTATGCGAATTAGAAGCTGAGATACAAAAATGATAAAACGATTTATGTCTGGCTTTTTCGTGGTTTTCTTCAAAACTTACGTAATTCTGGGCTAAATACTGTTAAAAATCCGTTGTATGAAATGTGAACGGAGTATCAGAATTCGAAACTCTGCAAAATATAAAAGAATAAAAGCATTCTGGATTTTCCGTCATTTTCTCTGAAACAACCGTTCCTGTTGTTGTTGTCGTGTGACACTCGGAAATTCCGAGCACCGGTAGTGGAACTACCGGACTTATTTTAAGGCATGAGGGTTTCGTCTTCCGTTATTAGGAGTGCCTCATAGGGAGGAAGTACGAATTCTAGCTCCATAAGCTGGTGAAAGATGGCAGCACCAGCCAAACAACAGAAACTCGAATTTTGTTCCGGATCAGAACGAGTTAAACTCATGTTTATACATTTTTGCCTCCCCCCCCCTTTCCGTCCCTTCTAATAATTTTACACTTGAAAATATCCGCAATCGATTTATCTTGCTTTAAAACCTAATAATACCAATTTCAAACGCTGTAACTCATTTTTCTTTTTTTGCCCCTTCCCCTTCTCAAGCCCTTCCTAATAATTCTACACTTCCAAAAATATTCACAATTGAATTATCGGGCGTTAAAATTAAATATTATGAAATTTCAACGGTCTCAATTTAAAATACTGAAAATTTAAAACAAAACTTAATCTTACATTGTGTTTTGGTCACATGAGTCGTGATAAATATATTTCCCAATAAAAATGTAATTTTTTTGTTTATTCACACATTTTCAAGAAAACTGAACAGTAGCTTTATAATACGCTGTCTAGGTCGAATATTATTTCAAATGTAACGTGAATAAAAATTTGAAAATTGCAATCCCCCCCCCCCCACTATAAAACACATGACATCTTAATTGGTTACAATCATTTCCTTTTTCCTCTCAGACACTAGTCTGACATTTGAAATGATGTTGCCACAAAAAATTCATACTTTAGTTAATTTTAAAAAATCTAATTGTTGTACCGATAAGCCGCTTGCACTCTAAGATTCAGAAAAATTGCCCCTTTCATTTGATACTAAATTTTTAACGATCAGACTAAAATTTCTAATTTATTTCCCACTTTTTCTTTTGATAAGATATGAGTCGACATTTTAAATTCTGTTTTCAGGAGGACCTTGGAAAGGCTCCACAGCATCCGTATGTCAATTCTTGTACTTATGTGTTCAATAGGGGCTGAACGTATAGAAGAACAGACAGACAGACAAACCTTTCCTTTTATTATTATAGATTATCACAGATCGATGGTTCAACCATTCGTTTTAAAGGTATTGGCGAGCTCTTTTGAAAGATACCCATCATGAAAATTTACTCCCCTCAAGGGGGGGGGGCTTCTCCCCGCTCCTACATACACAAAAAAAATTTCCCAGTTGAATATCTTAATAACAAAAAATATATATTTGTTTCATTTGGTTTAGTGCAGTCTATAGATGTTAAACTCTACTTACCTGCAATTTCCCCCATAGACATAATGTATTTGAATACTTTTGAGTGTCCCTGTACATGAACCATTTGCTTCATCTCAACAAAAAGCTTACTGCAGCATCCCTATATGATGCACATTTAGAATACCGAGTTTGGAATTTCTGCTACTATTTGTTCTTGAGATATGCTGATAACAGACACACAAACCATTCGCTAAAAACATGATTTTCGTATTCAGGGCACCTCAGAACATGTAAATATAACAAAAACTCATGTTTGAAAATCTGACCCTAAAACAATACTTTCTCGACCCTATGGGTAAGAGAAAGTAAAAATATGTTAAAATACTCACTTTTAACCTTTTATGAAAAATAGCTTTAGAAATAATAATAATAATGTAGTACATACATATGCGTATATATATATATTTTTCTTTATTAAAGGTTTTACCGAATATTTTAAAATCTATCTTTTATTTAGTATTTTTGTTTGGATGTAGCATTAGGTTTGTACTGAGAAGAAATTCTTCACAATCGACAACAAAACAAAATCATGAATAAATATATATATATATATTTTTTTCCTTTGACAATTATATTCTTATGTAATTGCAATACATAACACACCTGTTAAATATATATAGTATATATACACACATGAATTTTAAATTAAAATAACTAATACACAGAGTAAGTTATATTTTAAATATGCAAAGCAAAAATAAAAAGAATAATTCAGAACATGTGAGCCAGCTTTTATAAAAATGCAGAATACATACCTTTCTTTATTTTGATTTTCATCAACATCGAATTCTAAACATTCTTCTTTTAAATGCCAGCAAGTAGTCATCTTGGATGGCATGGTAGTAAAACATTACATGCCTTCCAAAATTATACTAGCTAGCATGAATGTGTTGAATAACGCTTCCTCCACGTATGAAAGTTATTCAGATATTCATATATACACAGTAATTACAAAATTTAAAATAGAAAGTATACTAGGTAATAAAGAGACTTTAAGTATGCACACAGGTCCCTAAATAAATCTATGAATACTAAAAATAAAAAGTACAACTTATGTGATGAAACTTATATAATTAATTACATATTTTAAAAATGCCGAATGGAGTACATACCTTAATTAGCTCTTGATTACCATCTCTGTTTTAAGGACAGCACATTCTTCATTTTAAAGCCAGCAAGTAGTCATCTTGCAAGGCATAAAGTAATAAAATTTAATACCTTGCAAAATTCTACCAGCTAGCGTGACTGATGATATTCTCGACTTCCTCTGGCTCAGGTAGCATCTTCTTCTATTCTAATAATCAATTTCTTTTCCATACCGTCATATGTGATTTAATGAATATTATTTTTAAAAATTCTATTTATTTCTTCTGAGAATGTCTTAAATGAGTGTTAGTATAAATTTTTATTATTAACTATACAAATTAAATTATGCTTAATAATTTTTACAGTCATGAAATTCATAGTATAGGTAATAAAAATATTTATCATAGATAACTACATAAAAATATATTCACGTATATCTTACAAATTTATAATAAATCTTATGAATAAGTGTTTTCATAAAAGATATAAAATTTTCGTATCTGTAATTTAATAACCCTCACTTCACTTATTTTGGAATCAGAAACATATCAAACAGATGAAAATAGCATTTATTTACATTCTTGTTCAATATGAACATAACAAAATTTTGAATATTTGTATATATAAATTCAAAAATTTTAAGTGAAAATCTGCATGGTGTGGGAAAGTATACTTCTTTTAACAAATATAAACTTACTACCATTATCATGATAGTTAAAAATTGAAATGTTTTCAGGTCTTTTTATCTTTTCTCAAAAAAAAAAAAAAAAACAAAAAAAAACCTGTTCATGTGGTTATTCACTGCAGAAATATCACTCAATAAAATCAGTCACACATTAAATTTATACATTACAAAAGATGGAAGATTAAACGTAAACAATAATAATATTATTGTATCATAGGATCTTAACTGAAGCAATACCTTATAATAATGAGCATATTATGAAATTGACTATTTAAATAACCATGCTACATGCTATTTAATAATAAGTAAACAGTAGCTACAGTCAAATGAATACTTTCTATATTTCAAACTTTCATGAAACCGATTAAACGTAAACAATAATGTTATTGCATCAGTATCTTAACTGAAGCGATATCTTATAATAATGTGCCTGTTATTATGAAATTGACTATTTAAATAACCATACGGTTTCATCCTATTATACGGTACCGGTAGCCCTTGAAAGAAATGAAAACGTTTTTGAACGGAATGACAACTATTTACTTTTAACTATAGATATGCCATGCGAGATAAGCCTTGTTCGCGTTCGCAGTGCATACGAAAAAAATCAAAATTGTTTTATTAAGGCAGTACAAATGCATCTATAATATCTCATACAGAAGGACAGTATAAGTAAGGACTTGAGAAAAATACTTTATTACTTACTTTATTCGAAAAAAAAAAAGAATGATAAAAATAATGCAAAATCATCACACACAGAAAAACAAGATGGCTGCCGATCTTTAAGTTTAAGGAGAGGTGTAGAGCTATCCTTAAGAATTTAAGGATCCTTAAAGTTAAAGATCTTTAAACGGACATCTGAATTTATATTTTAAGGAAAGTGGGAAATAAAGATTGTTTACATTTTGATTGACCAATGAAAATGCATCTTTTTAAAGATCTTTAGTTAAGGATCCTTAACAGCGGACATCTGAATGTGGGGGTAAGAACATGACTCGACAAGGATTTATTTAACAAAGCTGTATTAAGTGTACTTTTTTTGGCAAGGATTATTGCTAGTGCTCGAATAATTTTGCAGCCGACTGTATCTTAAGTCGAATCGTAACTGGATGCGCGCGCAATCACAACATAGCTCGCTCTGCGTCTTTCTTTGGCTGGCTTTCTCTTACGAGGACACGCAGAGGACTTACGCTTGAGGCATCGCAATACCAAGTCACAGATTATCATACAGATAGGACAGTGTAAGGTGAAGCTAAAACGCGAACCGGAAATATAGTAGCACCACTAGTGTCAACAGAGGGGTACTACATGTGTTAAGTCTACATGAATAGCATCTTTGATCGAAAATTGTTTTTCTATTTCGCGAGTAGTTAGTAGCAGGTTAGTATGGGAAGTTTTCTTTTTCTTCACTTTCTATTGTTTTTGAATTCACAAAATTATCCTCAAAACATTCACAGCTATTCTTCTAAGAAATAAAAATTATTTTTTATAATGTTTAAAAATATGCTTTGTGAAACATATTCATATTCAAGTACAAATTAAAATTACAAACTGTAATTCTGAGCAGCATGAAATCATTAAATATTTAACGTTGCTTGGTTTAAATAATACAAAATGCCTTAAAATGAAAAAAAAAAAAAAATGTTTTTATTTTATGTATATTTTCAAAGTTTATTTTCTTAATATTTAGTACGAGCTCCTTAAAATAAATTGCTTTTGACAATCAAGTTTGTAAACAATAATAAAGTTGCCAACGAAAACGTATGTGCATTTTTCTTTCCTTCACTTTTTCTACTACTTTTAAATTTACAAAATCATAACATTCACAGCTATTTTCTAAGAAATAAAACTAATTTTTATTATGTTTGAAAATAAATTTTTCCAAACACATTCGTGTTCAAGAGTACAAATTAATATAACAAACTGTAATGCTGAAATAGCAGTATGGTATGAAATCTTAACTATTTAACATTGCTTGGTTCAAATAAAACAAAATGCTTTAAAATGAAAAAAATATTTCTGGTTTATGTATATTTTCGAAATTTATTTGCTTAATATTTAGTTGGTTGGTTGGTTGGGTTTTACGTCGCACTAGTGCTGCGCAGATGGGCAATTGGCGACGGTCTGGGACACACCCCTAGAGGTGGTCCGGAGACATGCCACCGCAATTTTGATCCTCCACGGAAGGGATGGCTCTCCCGCTTCGGTAACCCCCAGAGGTATAATTATTTATGGGAACATGGAGGACATTGCGGCCACGACAGATTTTACGTGCACCAGCCACCATTAGTGTACACGACGGTCTTTGGCCGGCTCGAGTACCGAACCCGCAATCTTCCAATTACGAGGCCGGCGCTCTACCGACTGGGCTACCGCGGCCCTCTTAATATTTAGTACTTGTTTCTTAAAATAAATTGCTTTTGACAATCAAATTCGTAAACAATAACAAAGTCCAAAACATCAATAAATGGTTAGTCGGTTGGATGTTGGGTTTAACGTTGCACTAATATTGCGATATGATCACAGATACAATAAAAATAAGACGAGCGATTGCGTAAGCTGGAGAGCTCGAGAAACTTACAGCCGTTGACAATAGGGTCGTTGCAGTCAAATTCTGGTTACCGAAGAATATACGGGAGTGTCCTATCTATATAATAATCTGTGTACCAAGTTAAGATCGTTCTTAACCACGCCCTTCTACGAAAGTTCGTAAGATTTAAGATCAGACTTAAGAATGAGGCACCGCAATCCCAGCCTAGATTCTTGAAAATAAATTTTAAGTAAAAAAACATTTTTTTTTAAATTAGGATGGTTGGGTTTCACGTTGCACTAGTGCTGATGAAAATTTTAAAATATTCAAAATATTTTTAAAAACATTCGAGACTAATATTCTTAATTGTTAGTTTTTTGTATAATTATTCATTAAGCTATAAATTTCAAAGGTCTCGAAAGCTTTTTAAAATATTTTGAATATTTAAAAATTTTCATCTTTTGCAAAAGTGAATTGTCTTTATTTTTCTATAAAATTTCCTTAGTGTTAAAACTTTCATTTCTTTATAGAATGTTTTTGCCACAATAAATTTTTATTTTATGCATTTTAGGGCTTCACAATAAAAAGCTTCTAATTTTAAAAAATGTTTTTTTACTTAAATATTTATTTTATGCTTCTTAGTTATAAAATTGCCTTCTTAAAAACTAATCAAAATTTCTTAGGATACTGTGTAGACAATTAAAGATTTTCTTGACATCTTTTCTCTTAACTGTTTGCGAAAAAATAGCACACCGGCCTTCGAGGATCGAACCCATGACCATCGCGTTATCAGCATGAAGCTCTAAACAAAAGTCAAAGAACAGTCAAGACGACCCTGACAAAACACTGATCCATGTTATATCCTCAGAATGTTCAAAGGATGTCATTTCCCCCTCAGGATGTCCTTTAGATGTACTGGGGATAAGATATGCTGTTAAAGGAAAAGTTATAGAACATGCTAGAAAAACCTTACAAGTGCAAAATATATTTTTCTGAATGCTTTTTAAAATATTTTGAATATTTAAAAATTTTCAGCGCTAAAAATTTGAAATATCTATATCTATCTATCTATTTATCTATATATGTATATATATACTAAGCGACAAAAAAAAAGCCGCACTTGGATATTTTCCTTTTCGCTTTCTACAACAGCCAAATTTATCGTTTAAATGCGAATTTTCGAACAGATTTTATTATGTTGTCCACCACATACACATTAGTACTCAGTCCAGTGTTAAAAACAAAATACAATAGTCAGGAAAATTGTAATTTTAGAAATTATTTCAAAAATGATAAGACTAAGGCAGTTAACGATGCCACAAAAAGTATTAATTTGTGAATGAAAATCAAAAAATATTTTAATACGTGAGATGGTAAAATAATTAAATGCTAACGAAATATTGGTAAAACGGTTTTTAGCAAGTTATAACGTTTTTTGGTCGTTTAAACTGGAAATTTGTTGTATGGCGGCCATGTTGCTCATCCAAGCGAGACGACCGTAAGTTAAAATGCCATTTCCTATAAAATCGGTTTGTATTACATTTAAAACATAAAAGAGATTCAGAAAAAGTGTTTAGCAGCATAATTTTTTTAATTACAGTACAGCAACTATTAAACAAAGCAGGTTTAAATGACAGAAAATTTGAAAAAATTCCATTCTTAGTGAAGAAAATTAGGAAACCATGACCTCAGATGGCTAAAAAAAAAAAAAAAATGATTAGTTAATTATTGGGCTGAACTGTTTCTCTTTGATGAGTTAAGTTTAACTTATTTCGAGCTAAAGAAAACACGCGGAACTGACAACGAAAATATGACCGACTTAATGAAAATGACACTTTTAAAACAGTGACACAATCTCCGTACATTATGGTACGGAGGTGCATAACTTTTCAAACAGTCAGACAAAGTATTATGCTGAAGGGATCAATTAACTCGAAATAAAACACAATCTTCATAAAAGTGTTGCCTGACCGACTATTTTGGAGGTATCTTGGACATTTCCGTATACAGCATTTTACGCTGAAAATGCACCTTACTACGCGGCGTCTGTGGTCAGTTTATTACTTCAAATTGTCAAACTTTCCTATCCATTCCAATGAGAACCTATAATTCTGTAAGTAATCATATCTTTTTTCACTTTAAGTTGAATCCCACAAAAGATACAGTAAAATTTATTCTTTACCAGACATGAGAATAGTCCTAATCGCGATCCTCTCGAAAATGTTTCGTCTATAAAAAAGCGGGGAAGAGGGGAGAGGATTCGAAATTTGCAGCCTATAACTCTGTCTGAACTAGAAAAAATTATTTGTGATATTTTGCATGTTGAAATTTCTGAGATTTATATTAAAACACTGTATAATACTATGCCATTGCGCATTAAAGCAGTAATTCCATATAAAGGTGGAATTAACCCAATGCAGAATACATATTTTTAATAAAAATTTGCTTAGATGTAACAAAAAAATAGTTTTATTTCATATATTAAAATATAACTTGTTTATTTCATTTAATAAATCATAACAGAGTACAAAATGTATGGTTATTGCATTATGTTCAAAAAGAAAGTTTTATGCACATTTTTAAAAATTACTTGGTAGTGTGCAATAATGCAAATTATTAAATCGAAAATGTACATAGGTATCATTTCATCCCTTTGGTATTACGCAAATAAGAGAGTTTCATTTGTTTCAAACATTAATTTTAAAGTTATTACGAATAAAAAAGGTATAAGTCATTTTTTCTGCAGTGCGGCTTTTTTTTTGTCGCTTAGTGTATATAATTTGAATTGTTTAGTACCGTTGTAACACTCAGCAGACAAAAGATATGTTGCGTAATTTGATGTGATGTGAAGATAATAATAAAGACACTCGTTCTTTCACTCACAAAACAAAACTATATTAAACATAAACACAGATTTAAATGCGTTGACAACATAAGGTGCGATAAATCATTGCGGTTTAGTAATAAACAATAATAATGCGTAAAGTAATAACTGCGAAAATAAGAATGCGAAAGATAGCATGCAAGCTACCGTGCGAATGTAAAAAGAATAAACTGTTCTTTTCGGTTTCTGTTCGAGTAGAGTTGAGATGTTCGTACCTGTTGAACAGAAAAAAGTAAAGTTGAGATGAAACAGTTAAATCGAAAGTGTCAATGAGTGCGGAGTTCGATATGTTAGGAATCGAATATGACTGTATGGTGGAAATCGAACATGACTCCCACCCTATCAGGGCGCTAGTCCTGATATAAAAGGAGAACAGCAATTGGCCAGGATAAAGGTGAGCAGCTGTGGTCTGTGATAATCAACAATTCTCCTTCCTTGATATTTGTTGCAGGATGTTGCCACCGGTTCTTGAGATTCCTGCTACAGGATAATGGTTCGTCTGCAGGTGAAAACATGACATCACCTGTAAGAAAATGTGATGGGGTGAGAACATTAATAGAGCATAAGTGTGCAATATGTTTCTCTTGTATAATAAGGTCGCTCAATTTGTGTTTAGACGGCAATATTACCGAATGCTTTTCGTTAAATGATAATTGGGCGTTTTGTAAGCGACCTCCCACCCGTAACAGACCGTTCTGGTCAATGAATGGATGTAGAGAGTGTAAAGGACTTTTTCTAGACAAAACGTTTCGATTCTTGATGTGTTTTAAGTCTTCGTGAAAGTATTTATTTTGTACCCATCGAATGATGTTCTCTTCGGCGTGTTTAGCTTCCCTACATGTAAGAGGGGAGTAAGAATCATCTGTTGAGACATGAACTTTACTTGCTGACTTGCAGTTATTTATGAATCTTAGGCAATATGCCAGAATGCGTTTGATTTTAAAAAATGAAGAAAATTTATTGAATAGATCATTAGATGTATCAATATGGTAAGACAAAATGGGATCAGCTTTCTTTTCAGCCGAAATTTGATCCTCGATTTCCTTGGACTTAGGTGCGTCATTTGGCCAATGTTTAGGATCCAAAAGTAGCCAACTTGGGCCATTCCACCACAAGTTGCATTCAGGTAAACTTTTAGGATCGATGCCCCGAGAAGCGATATCAGCGGGGTTTTCTTTAGATGGAACATGTCTCCAATGCTTTGTGGGAAGAACATCTAATATTTGTGACGTTCTATTTGCAACAAAAGTTTTCCACTTACGTGGATGTGCGGATAACCAAGAAAGAACAACTGTTGAATCTGTCCATGCGTAAATGTCAAAGTTATAATTTTCTAATATTTTTATGACTGAAGAAAATAACTTAGATAATAAATAAGCACCACAAAGTTCCAATTTAGGAACGGAAATTTGCTGGATAGGAGCTACTTTAGTTTTAGCAACTAAGAGTGAGACTTTTGATTTCTTATCATGAGTCTGTCTACAATAGATTGCAGCGGTGTACGCATGTGTTGACGCATCGCTGAAACCATGTAATTCAAATGTACTATCGGATGAAAGCTTGACGCATCTAGGAACAGAAAATTGGCTAATTTTATTGAATGAATTCTCATATTTAATGAGCTCCTCTTCAAATTGTTGCGGAATAGGAGAATCCCAGTCTCCTTTTGTCAACCATAGCTTTTGATAAAATATTTTTAATACTACTGTACAAGGTGAAATTAACCCTAGAGGATCAAAAATGCGTGCGGATTCAGACAAAATGCGTCTTTTTGTTAGTGGTGGTTTGAGAGTAAGTGCGGTTTTGAAAATAAATGTATCTGCTAAAGAGTTCCAGTAAAGCCCTAGAACTTTAGAACTTTCATTGTTGTTTGGTATTATTTTAAAGTCTGTATCTGTGATGCAATTTTCTCGAAATTCCGCAAGGAATTCATTCGAATTGGAATTCCACTTTCTCAAATGAAACCCATGTTCTTCCAAAACATTAGCAGTTTCCTTAGCAATTGATATTGCGCTATTAACTGAGTTTGAACCAGATATCAAGTCATCCATATATATATCTTTTAACAAAGTACGCGAGACGTGTGTATTTTGATTATAATCTAGAGCGATTTGCTTAATGCACCTAGTGGCCAAAAAGGATGCTGGAGCAAGGCCATATGTAACTGTCTTCAATTTATATTCCTTTATTTCCTCATTAGGGTTGTATCTCCAAAGGATTTTTTGATAATTTTGATCGTCCTCAGAAATTAAAACCTGGCGGTACATTTTCTCCACGTCTGCAGAAAAAACTACCTCCGGTAATCGAAAATTAAGTAAGATCTCAAAAATGTCTTGTTGTAATTTAGGGCCAACACCTAAAACTGAATTTAATGATTTACCATCAGAAGTTTTGCAGGAACCATCAAAAACGACTCTTAATTTAGTGGTAGTGCTAGAAGGTTTAATAACTGCGTGATGAGGTAGGAAATATTGTTCCCTTTGAGAAATATTTAGTGAATTCTGAGTAATTACCTCCATGTGTCCTAATTGTTCGTATTCATATAAAAAATCTTTATATTGTTGTTCGAATCCCGGATTTTCAGAAAATTTCCTCTCCATTGCATATAATCGGGAAAGTGCAGCGGGTTTTGTATTACATAATTCAGATTTACATTTATAAAATGGTAGTTTTACCACAAAACGGCCTTCTGGATTAATTGAATAATTTTCCTGAAAATGTGACTCCACAAACTGTTCCTCGGGTGAAAGTAACTTCTCACTTGGATTAAAAACTTCTTTTAATTCCCAAAAACGTTTTAACTCACTATCAATATTAGTTTCGTAAATATGTAAATTTGAAATCGAATTAGATTTTGTCGGAGATTCAGGTAATTTTCCGGATACGAGAAAACTAAAAATTGAATTTTGAGCAATTAAACTATTCTCAGTACAAATTGTTCGACCAGGAAGTAAAATAGAAAAAAAATAATCAGATCCCAAAATCATATCAATTTTACTTGGAATTTCAAATTTGGGATCGGCCAGTTGCATATTTTTTAAATGCGAAAAATGTTCCTTGTTTATTTTCTCTGGTGGCAATGGAGCTGTTAATTTATCTAATATAAAAACTCGCATGGATAACTTGACATCGGAATCGTGAATGGAAATTAAATTAATGTCTGTATAACCTTTAGTTATTGCAATCTTTGAATTTGCTAACCCTTTGACGGGAAATCTTGCATTTTTTCTCCCATAACCTAAAATACTCATACATGATTCAGTGATAAAAGAACTTTCAGAGCCTGAATCGCATAAAATTTTTAGCACATGTCTCTGACCCATTGAATCATAAATATAAGCGCTAGCTGTAGGAAGTAAAGCGAAAGATGTTTGTATAGAATGGTTATGAGTACTTGTTTGGAATTGAGATATGCCAGATGGCTCTGTACGATTCTCAGAGTTTTCAAAATTATTACCAGCAGATGAAGCCGAAGCTGTATAAGTTTTCAAATTATTATCGCATATACTAGAATGATGTTTTGCATTACAAAAATGACAGGTATAAGTGGAATTACATTGAGCGATAGAGTGTTTATTAGATAAACAGTTGCTGCATAATGAGTTCTTTCTAACAAATTGTTTTCTATCCTTAACAGGAAGTTCTTTAAATTTAAAGCATTTGAACAAGAAATGATTATTGTTTTTACATAAAATACATTTGTAATTAACGTTAGAATGAAACTTAGATAACTTAAATTGTTTATCCTTATTTTGTTTATGCTCATTCTCTTTACTCTCATTTTCATTACATAATTCCATAGATGCACATTTATCATTAATAAATCGTAAAAAGATCTCTAAAGTTGGAAAATCAATTTTTGCGGAATATTGTGCCCATTCTTCACGTGATTTATGGTCAAGTTTTTGTAATAAAATATAAATTAACCATACATCTCTTTCAGTAGCTTTAGTGTCAATAGTTTTTAATCCCCTAATTACTTCATCCGAAGTATCTGCTATCTTACGTAAGTTATATGCAGTAGCATGACTTACAGTTGGTTGATCCATAAAGGTTTTAATAAGTGCAGAAATAATTTGTTTTTTCTTATCATACCTAGTAAGTAATTTTTCCCAGGCTTCTAGATAACTAGTCTCAGATATTGGAATGTGTTTAATAATAGAAGCCGGTTCGTCTTTTAATAAACCCTTTAGGTATTGAAATTTTTGTATATTACATAAATTAACATTTTCATGAACTAATGATATATACAAATCCTTAAAAGACATCCAATCTTTATAATTACCGTTAAACGGACAAATATTTAATTTTGGCAAACGAAAATTACTGTATATAGCATTTGTATTAATGGTAGGATTTTGAAAATTTAAACCATTAGATTGCATGTTTACAGATAATTTTTCAAGTTTTTGTTGAAGCTTGGCTTTGGTTTCATAATATTTTATCTCGAATTCTTCTATTTCTCAAATTTCATCAGGTAATTCAGAATCGGCTTTATCAAAATCAGAATAAATAATTTCAATCTTTTCAAGTTTATTTAAAAGATCATGTTTTTGAAAAATTTGATTTTCATTATTTATGAAATTCATAATTCTAGTAAGCGCAGATTTCGCTCTGCCTCGATAATGTTTTGCTATTTTTTCAGCATCTTCTAAAGCAACAGTTTCATTACTGTCATCGTCATTGTTCTTTTTGCTTGCCATTACTACGTAATGGAGTAATGCGAAAAACCAAAGTCAAACTTGTAAAATAGGAAAATAAGTACTTATCTGTTTTATTCCTTAATAGCTGCGCTTGGATATCCAAATTTGTAAGCTAGCGAAAATTCACACATGTTCACCAAAAATCTCGCCGGTGCCTCCAGAAAATGTTGCGTAATTTGATGTGATGTGAAGATAATAATAAAGACACTCGTTCTTTCACTCACAAAACAAAACTATATTAAACATAAACACAGATTTAAATGCGTTGACAACATAAGGTGCGATAAATCATTGCGGTTTAGTAATAAACAATAATAATGCGTAAAGTAATAACTGCGAAAATAAGAATGCGAAAGATAGCATGCAAGCTACCGTGCGAATGTAAAAAGAATAAACTGTTCTTTTCGGTTTCTGTTCGAGTAGAGTTGAGATGTTCGTACCTGTTGAACAGAAAAAAGTAAAGTTGAGATGAAACAGTTAAATCGAAAGTGTCAATGAGTGCGGAGTTCGATATGTTAGGAATCGAATATGACTGTATGGTGGAAATCGAACAAGATAGATGAAGATACCAACATAAAATAAATGTTAAATATATATATATACATTTTAAATTTCTTATTGTTGAAACTTTTATGTTTTTATAGCATGTCTAAGCAAGAATAAAGTTTTATTCTATGCTGTTTAGAACTCCACAATAAAAAGCTTCCAGCAATTTTCCCTTTTATTTTTTATTTTTCTTAATTTTTTTTTTTTTTTTTTTGTTCTTTTTAGTAACTAAAAAAAGCTTCTTAAAAACACTAATCAAAATTTCATCATAATTAGAAAATGAAATATTGAAATTTTAATATTACAGCGTCATCTGGCGTAGAAATATCTGTAATGTACTGTTCGATTCCAAATCGATAAAGCTTTCTAATGATATATTATTTACTTATGAAATTATTTTAATTAGTAGCTGAGATACAAAAGAAAACTGATTCAGGACACCTCAAAACATGTAAATCTGGTGAAAACTTTGGATAATATAAAAAAAAAAAAAAAAACTTTAAAATATATTTCGAATGATGTATTAAAAATAATTTAATCATAATTAGAAATTGAAATACGCATATTAGAATGAGATTTAATTTGCAATTAAAATGTAAATTTTTTCCAAAATCGATAAAATTTGAACTGCAACTATCCCCTGTGCTGTTAATGGCGCACAGAATGTTTCAAAAAATTAAGAAGAAAATTGAAGCATTTTGAAATTTGCAATTTTTATTCCTAGTTGAAAAACCACGTGATGTCAATTGGTAAAAGATAGTTTTCTTCTAAGATTCTAAGACGGAAGGAGGCCACTCACCACTATACAGCGTTTTGAGCGTTTTTAACCTTTAGAGAGGGTCTCCAAAGCCACTGTGGAGATTCAAATGAGCCCGTCTCCAAAGGTTAAGCCTCCCCTGTTGTTTATTGCATAAGGAAAAAAAAAATACAAAGGTCGCCAGAGCAGAGCACTCCCGCGACAAAAGGCGACAAAGTTGCATGAAAGTGAAGAGGACCGGAGCCCAGTAGAAGTCTAAGATATTTTTCTTTCCGACAAACCAGACATCGTTCCTGTGTGAATGGGTTGTCATGGAAACGGCAAGGAACGCATTATACAATTTCAAATGAAGGTCGCCGTATTCAATTCAATGGTTTAATGCCCAAAATTTATAACTCATTCAGTTTTTGAAAAAAATCCCTCAATCTTCTGGGAAGTGAATTGTAGAACCGAGATTTATATACAAAAAAAAAAAAAAAAAAAGATTTATCTCTAAACGATTTTGAGTTATAAAATGTTTTGTGAAAAAATCGATGTTTCGTAAAATCTAAAAATGTGGATCGCTAATCCGTATTTTGTAAAAATGTTTATACTGTTCGAAAGAAGATTAAATGGCCTTTCCAAATATACCAGTTGTTAAGAAATTGATCTGTTATTCTTTCGTACAGGGAGTTTCAAAAAAGACGATCGAGAAAAAGAGAAATTTTCGACCCTTTTTAATATATATATTTTTTTAATATGAAAAATCCGTATTTAAAAAAAAAAAAATTGTACCGTAAGAATCGGTAACAAATGCTCTAACTCGTGGTACAGGTGTATTTTCCGTATCTTGAACCGTTTACGTACGATCGGTTTACAAAAACACACGAAATTTCCTCTTTCTGCTTCTTCTTTTGAGGTACGCAGTTCCGGACGAAAATGAAGATCACCTGCCATTTTGAATCATTTTTTGATTAGACATGGGTCGACGTTTTAATTAATATCTCCGCTAATTAGGGTCGCATCGTTTAGCAAATTAAATATCGTACATCTGCGATAAATTCTCCGCCCGACGGTACCCGTCCGAAGTCCGTGCGAAAATTAGCGGCCCAGCCTTAGCTGCTTCAAGCCGTTTCTCACAGACACACACACGTACAGATTTTAATAATATAAGAGACACAGATTTTAATAATATATGAGACTAGCGGGATTCGTCCACTAGCGGGTCAGTATTTTCAAATGAATCATTAAAATTAAGGAATCACTAACAGTAACTTTTAGTGTTAAGAAAAGAAATTAAAAAAAATAATAATAATTTCTGATTGGGTAAAAAATCGCTCCGGGTCCCCATGCCTTCGGTAGCGCAGTCTCGTGCGCGCTGCGTGCGCGTATTCCTTCCCTGACCTTTCGTGCCCCCTAAAAAAAAAATCATTTCTGATCGGGTAATAACTCACATCGGCTCCCCACTGCCTTCGGCAGCGCAGACCCACGAGCGCTGCGCGCACATATTCCGTCTCAAGTCAAAATTTTATTCCTAAGAAAAGAAAATTTAAAAAATCATTTCTCATCGGGTACAAAGTCGGACCGGGTCCCCGCTGTCTTCGGCAGAGCAGTCCCGTGCGCGCGCACAAGTTAAAGGATACACGCGATGATCCTTCGTGCCCCCTAAAAAAAAATCATTTCTGATCCGGTAAAAACTCACACCGGGTCCCCACTGCCTTCGGCAGTGCAGACCCATGCGCGCTGCGCACACATATTCCTTCTCAAATCAAAATTTTATTCTTAAGAAAATAAAATAAAAAAAAATCATTTCTCATCGGTTAAGAAGTCGGACCGGGTCCCCACTGCCTTCGGCAGCGCAATCCCGTGAGCACTGCGCGCGCACAAGTTAGGGGATACGCGCACGGTGCACGTCTATTTCTTCCCCACACTTTCAGCCCCTCCTAATTAACCTACATATACCAATTAAGTCAATTTTTTTAAATGTTTAATCTGTATACATGTGTGCTAAAAGCATAACTTAAAAAAATAGGTAATTGCAAAAAAAATAAAAAATGAAATTTGTATCCTGAATTTCATGTAAGGTTGCCATTTAAATAGTTAAAAAAAAAAAAAAAAAAAAAAAAAAAAACTGGCAATAACTGTGTTAGGTCGAAAAAGAATAATAATAAATAAGAAAAACCACGACCCTTTGCTAGTCGAACAAAGTAGGCACGAGTTCTGCAAACAAGTAGTAATACGTTTTCTGCTAGTACAAATACTGTACTAATACCACTACTTTTATACTTTTCTTTGTTAGCAGCCCAGCAGAATTAAAAAGTGCGAATAAATGCTTACAATTCAATCTGAGTTCTTTGATAATTTAAAGTAGCTGCCATTAAAAAAAAAAAAAAAAAAAAAATGTACAGTCGGGGAAAAAGAAATCGCGGCACTCGCTGTAATTTCATCATTAATTGACGCAAAAAAATTTAATAGACACCATTCAACAGGAAATTAAATGCACTTTTTGAAAATGCTGTCGAATTTTGAATTAGGGGTCGTCTACATATTGAAATGAGCGCCAACTTTAATTTTTTCAATGGCAACACCCAATTTTGACTTCATATCCGAATTTCTGAGAGTCTGGCAGCGCAGAGAAGTATACTGTTTGTATACTTTATCTTGAGTATTTAAAGAGTTAAAATCAAAAATGTGTTAGGGGGTTATCTGTAAATGTAGAAAAATAAAATTAAGATCCTTTAAGAAACAGACAAAATTTTAATGTTTTACACCGGAAATCTTTCAGGAAAAAAAGAATTATAAAAATTAATAAAAATAATCGAACTCTTCCCTATTCTTTAATCTTCAGTTCAGTTTCTTAGATTTGTATATACTTCAGTACTTTTTTAGATAACTTTAGGTCTGTTTAATACATTACACTGACGATTTGTCCAGACTGTACTCTTTGAAAAAAAGTGCAATATTTTTCAAATAAAAGTGTCTATTATGGCTGTACTGATCACCAATAAAGCTTTTTTTTTTTTCTTTGGTGTAACATACAGGGATGGAACACGGGCGCAGAATTCATACCGGAATGTGTTTAAGAAATTTCTGTACCTATAATATCGTCGATTTAAGAGGTAGAAAATTTTCTTACATTGATAGTGGTATGAATTCTGCGCCCGTGTTCCATCCCTGAACATAATATACAAAATCAAATAATATATATATATATATATATATATATATATATATATATATATATGTATATATACAACAACGCATAAACATAATCTTTTCTAATAAATTATTATAAGGTTTCATGAAGTAAATATTAAACAATTTTAATCACACTTACCAGTTTTGGGTCAGTTGAACTCTTTGGAACTGTACAATTCGTTTTATAATTTCTATGAAAATATAATTTCTTAATTAACCCTTTCGCGACTGCTGACGTAGATTCACGTCATTTGAAAATCTGCAACTCTCTCAGTAGGCGTTTCTTTCGTAATTTGTGTGTTACTTATGTACCCAGTGTTCATATTTTTGCAATAAAATATACTATGGATAGAAATATTGATTAGAAAGAATATGATTATAATGTATATCCATTTGTAATATAATTATGAATACAGAAAATTTGTTCTGAAATATCTTATTTTGAGAGAATAACGCCGTAGACGGATCTTACTGTGAAAAAGACAAAATTCTGCGGTCGCAAAAAGTGTTAAAATAAATTTATAAAAGTAAAAGTATATTTTAAAAAATATATAAAGTTAAAATATATTAAAAAAATTTTAAAGACCGAAGTATCCTTAAAATAATAATCCCCCCCCCCCCCTACAAAATAAATAAATAAAAATAAAGCAATATATGAAGCAAATGATTAAGCTTTTAACTATGACAGTAGTTAAGAAACTTTTTACAAGTCTGTCTTGCATTCCAATCCCATTCGTTTTTTTAATAGACAATTTTTACATTTAACCTATTTTTCTATTTAAAACAGTAAACCCCGCCTATTTCGTATTTTTTGTCTTCTAGTGTTCTTTTAAAAGATTCAAAATTTGTCTCCAGTAATTGATGAAGTAAATACCACTTCTGCATATTTTTGTCAACATAAAATAAGGGGTTTAACACAATACTCAATGTCATATTTACTTTTCTTTTCTGTATTGTTTTGTTTTGAAGAACGAAGAAGGCGGGGCTTGTCTTCTTTAGAAGACAGGAATTCTTGATGCTAATGTCTAAAAAATCATCATTTTAATTTCATTTCTTTGCGTTTGACGTTGTTGTTATATAATTTGACCCGTAAATAAAAAATAAACATATTTTGTTTAATTTTCTTTGTTATTTTTTAAGATTTGATTCGTTATCGCAAGCAGAACTTTATAAAAGACGGTCCCCTAAACCACTCCAAAAGAAAGATTTATTTATATCTCGGAAAACTAATAACTGGAATGAGCTGCAAATTTGCACACCCATATTTTTGAGCATTAGGATTCATTTTATGTAAAAATTAATATTGGTCATAATTCATAATTTTTATGAATATGAATTTATTAATATTTTTCAAAATTAAAAATATTTTTCAGAATCAAATGAAATGATGGATTATGTTAGAGTTTCTTCACTGTATCTCGTAAAAAAAAAAAAAAAAATTATATCGATCAAGTTATTTTTTGTGAAGATATTAATAAAAGTTTGAAATATGAATTTAACATTAGCACCTTCAAACTTTGAACGCTTATAACTCTGTGAAAAAATAAGTAAAATTTACAACCAATATACTTTTTCGCGTTGTCGCGATCCCAGGAATTCAAATATAAAATAAAAGTGGGGCATTACCATTGAAAAAATCAAAGTTGGTGCGCGTTTTAATATGTAGACGACCCCCAATTCAAAATTTCAGTTCATTTTCTGAAACTACTCACAATTTCCAGTCGAATGATACCTATTACATTTTCCTACATCTATTAGCAACGAAATTACGTCGAGTGCTGCGTTTTTTTTCCCCCGACTGTACATAGTTCATATCAAGATCTCAACCAAGATTATTAATCAACTCGATCGGGTGCCCTAGTTTCAAAATAACGGCTACTTAAAATTTTCAAACTCACATAAAAAACGTATTTATGAACAGATTTGCCTAAATCTTGATATATGCATAACTCATATGAAGATCTCACCTCAACCAATTATTTTTAGTCAACTCGATCCCTCAACTTGTTTCAAAACTGCAATTACTTCAAGGTTTCAAACTCAGTTTAAAAATTTATTTATGAACCGATTTGCCTAAAAGTCATTATTTACATAATCCAAGTTTATTGATAAGATCGATGTACAGTCGGGGAAAAAAAACAACAAAAAACGCAGCACTCGACGTAATTTCGTTGCTAATAGATGTAGAAAAATGTGATAGGAATCATTCGACTGGAAATTGTGAGTAGTTTCAGAAAATGAACTGAAATTTTGAATTGGGGGTCGTCTACATATTAAAACGCGCACCAACTTTGATTTTTTCAATGGTAATGCCCCATTTTTATTTTATATTTGATTCCTGGGATCGCGACAACGCGAAAAAGTATATTGGTTATAAATTTTACTTGTTTTTTCACAGAGTTATAAGCGTTCAAAGTTTGAAGGTGCTAATGTTAAATTCATATTTCAAACTTTTATTAATATCTTTACAAAAAATAACTTCATCGATATAATTTTTTTTTTTTTTTTTTTTTTTTTTTACGAGATACAGTGAAGAAACCCAAACATAATCCATCATTTCTTTTGATTCTGAAAAATATTTTTAATTTTGAAAAATATTAATAAATTCACATTCATAAAAATTATGAATTATGACCAATATTAATTTTTCCATAAAAGGAATCGTAATGCTCAAAAATATGGGTGTGCAAATTTGCAGCTCATTCCAGTTATTAGTTTTCGAGATATAAATAAATCTTTCTTTTGGAGTGGTTTAGGGGACCGTCTTTTATAAAGTTCTGCTTGCGATAACAAATCAAATCTTAAAAAATAACAAAGAAAATTAAACAAAATATGTTTATTTTTTATTTACGGGTCAAATTATATAACAACAACGTCAAACGCAAAGAAATGAAATTAAAATGATGATTTTTAGACATTAGCATCAAGAATTCCTGTTTTCTAAAGAAGACAAGCCCCGCCTTCGTCGTTCTTCAAAACAAAACAATACAGAAAAGAAAAGTAAATATGACATTGAGTATTGTGTTAAACCCCTTATTTTATGTTGACAAAAATATGCAGAAGTGGTATTTACTTCATCAATTACTGGAGATAAATTTTGAATCTTTTAAAAGAACACTAGAAGACAAAAAATACGAAATAGGCGGGGTTTACTGTTTTAAATAGAAAAATAGGTTAAATGTAAAAATTGTCTATTAAAAAAACGAATGGGATTGGAATGCAAGACAGACTTGTAAAAAGTTTCTTAACTACTGTCATAGTTAAAAGCTTAATCATTTGCTTCATATATTGCTTTATTTTTATTTATTTATTTTTTAGGGGGGGGGGGGGGTTATTATTTTAAGGATACTTCAGTCTTTAAATTTTTATTAATATATTTTAACTTTATATATTTTTAAAAATATACTTTTACTTTTATAAATTTATTTTAACACTTTTTGTGACCGCAGGATTTTGTCTTTTTCACAGTAACATCCGTCTACGGCGTTATTCTCTCAAAATAAGATATTTCAGAACAAATTTTCTGTATTCACAATTATATTACAAATGGATATACATTATAATCATATTCTTTCTAATCAATATTTCTATCCATAGTATATTTTATTGCAAGAATATGAACACTGGGTACATACTTAAAAAATAAGTAACACACAAATTACGAAAGAAACGCCCACTGAGAGAGTTGCAGATTTTCAATTCACGTGAATCTACGTCAGCAGTCGCGAAAGGGTTAATTAAGAAATTATATTTTCATAGAAATTATAAAACGAATTGTACAGTTCCAAAGAGTTCAACTGACCCAAAACTGGTAAGTGTGATTAAAATTGTTTAATATTTACTTCATGAAACCTTACAATAATTTATTAGAAAAGATTTAGTTTATGCGTTGTTGTATATATATATATATAATATATTATTTGATTTCGTATATTATGTTACACCAAAGAAAAAAAAAAAAAAAAAAAAGCTTTATTGGTGATCAGTACAGCCATAATAGACACTTTTATTTAAAGAATATTGCACTTTTTTCAAAGAGTACAGTCTGGACAAATCGTCAGTGTAATGTATTAAACAGACCTAAAATTATCTAAAAAGTACTGAAGTATATACGAATCTAAGAAACTGAACTGAAGATTAAAGAATAGGGAAGATTTCGATTATTTTTATTAATTTTTATAATTCTTTTTTTCCTGAAAGATTTCCGGTGTAAAACATTAAAATTTTGTCTGTTTCTTGAAGGATCTTAATTTTATTTTTCTACATTTACAGATAACCCCCTAACACATTTTTGATTATAACTCTTTAAATACTCAAGATAAAGTATACAAACAGTATACTTTTTTGCACTGCCAGACTCTCAGAAATTCGAATATGAAGTCAAAATTGAGTGTTGCCGTTGAAAAAATTAAAGTTGGTGCTCATTTCAATATGTAGATGACCCCTAATTCAAAATTCGACAGCATTTTCAAAAAGTGCATTTAATTTCCTGTTGAATGGTGTCTATTAAATTTTTTTGCGTCAATTAATGATGAAATTACAGCGAGTGCTGCGATTTTTTTCCCCCGACTGTACATACCGAATTTTAAGCAAAACTACTGAAAAATGTGTTTCTTATCCGAACTTGAAATTTTCAAATGACCACCATTTTTAAATTTATGGTAGATCAAGTAACCAACAAAATCACTTCAGCTATTACTATGGTAAATCCACTGTTAAATTTATGTTTCAATTGATTCAGTTATACATGCATACTATATACACGTACACTATAAGGAAAGGGCACGTGACGTCACTCGCAGTCAAGTTATAGGTAAAGTGGCATAACATTGGCATTTCCACCAATACAGGTTGATCTTTTGCCACTCGAGAGTGGCAAAGATTGATTGACGATGACGGAGCGTTTGTTTGTAAACATGCCCTTTCCTTATATGTATACACAGAGAGAAAGAGGGGGGGAGAAAACAAAGTAATTATTACAAGTAATTACTTTGATTTTTGAAAAAGTCTACGTAAAAAGTTAAATAAATCTCAAATATTAAAGATTAGACCTTAAAATTTCATAGCAATGAGTGAAAAAACAAAGTATAAACAGAAACCAACCTGGTAGCTACGAAGAAACCGAAATTAATTACAAAACGCTTATTTTACTCTTACGTCATCAATAATCGATTGTAAAATCATTCGATTATTAAAATCATTCGAAAGCAAATTACTCAATTATCAAAATCATTCGATTATTCCCATCTCTATACAAAATACGATGAGTAAGCAGGCAGTAGTCAGAAGCTTTGGACCACAGACTAAGGAATCAGGTCCTTAGTCTGTGCTTTGGACTTTGGATCCCAAACCTTCCGAATACCAACTTCCTGCGCAACTGCAGACGGCCATTTACACGTGGCAAAATTTTCTGTTGATTAAGCAATTTATTCAATAAGACCCGTTTCTAATAAAGATTTTCATACTATTCAAAACTTAAACTTTTTAAAATTGGTATATTGAGGCCATCATAAAACACTCTTCTATATCTTCCTGCTCAGGTCGATGCCGTAAATATTAATTGATAAAATAATCTATCAAAATTATTTTCCATGGCAAATGTATAAGATTTTTATCTAAACTAGTATAACACTAAATATGCCCCCTCTAAAAAAAAAAAAAAAAAAAAAATCAATTTTATAGTATACAAAATATATATCTTAAGAAACGTATTTCACAAACTGAAAAATGTAAAAAGTCGATAACTTTGTTTAAAATTATCACAGATTTAGGATTCACCCTTTCATTTTAAAAGCATAGATGACCTTTCTCGCAAGAATATTGAACATTTTAATACAATAGCAAAAGTAATGAGCTATACAAATCGCCCATACTTTTTTTTTAAATTAAATATTACTAATATAAGTTTACACACACACATATATATATACACACATATTTAATTTTCCATTGAAAAGTTAAAAACAATGCTCACTTATGTACATTTATACGAAATTTTGTCCTATTCTGACATAGCAAAAATTCTAAAAATAATGGTATGACAGCGCCACCTACTGAACGATTTATTAACAAATATAATCGCCACCAGTTTAGATCACAGTCCAAGTAAGCCAAGTTTGAATAAATTACGTTTATTAGTTCGTGAGATACAGCATCCATAATATTTTAAAATTTATTAATTTAATCATAAAAATTTAATCTACGCAGGTTCTTATAATTAACATTTTTATATAGGAAGTTTTGGACATTTTTCAACAAAAAATACTGAAATACAGATATATGAAAAATCGCAGAAAGCAATAGCAGCACCATCCATCAGTGGATATATACCGAAATTGAAGCAGCACATTTTGTCATTATATATATAACTCACATACAAGGTTTGATAAGAATTTGTATTGTAGAAGATGAGATATAGCCTTCCTGTAAGCTGAAACGAAACGTAGCAGTGTCACCTGTCATTTGATATGTACCCGAAGTGAATCAGTAAAATTTACGTAATATCTATTTCACGTACCAATTTTAGAGCATTTATAAATCATAGAACATGAGCTATTGCGTTCCCTTGAATGAAATTAAATTGCAGCATATCAGTGCCTCCACTTGCCAGATAAGCATGCAATCTGATTCAGCAAAGTTTTATATGATATTAATTTCACATAAAAAGTTTAGTGTATTTATAATTATTTATGTTACAAAAACTGAATTATTGCCATTACGTTAACGGGATTAAATTGCAGGAGAGCAGCGCCACCAGTTGGTCAATATACGCATCCGAATTAAATCAGCGTAGTTTTACACAATATCTGTTTCACATATTAAGTTTGGTGTATTTGTGCATTTGTGCACTGTAGAAACTGAGATATAATCTCCCCATAAAAGGGGGAATTTACAGCATAGAAGCGACCCCTATCTGGTGATACATTCCAAAACCAAATAAGCTGATGTTTAGGTTTATATCTAATTAAATATTCCTGATATTTAGCAAATTAGTTTTAAGTCTAACTAAACATCAAGTTAGGTTAAATTCCGTCCATTGGTTTGTGAGATACAGAGATACACATACACAAAAAGACAGACAGACTGGCATTTTCAAAGAATGGTCGAATTGTGTTCTGGAGTGTTCAAGAGTGTATAAACCTATGGAAAACTGGAGATTAAAAATTCCCAATTATCCAATACATTTTTCTTGGTATACATAAAATAAATAAATAAATAAATAAATAAAATAAATTACTTTTTCGTAACTTAATTTATTAACATTTTAAGAAGCAAATAATAATGAATATCTGCAAAAGTAATCTGGAGTAATGTGTTTGACAGAATTCAACAATATAAAACTTAAATAAAATTATAAATAATTATAATGATTATAATAACATATAATTAAAGTTTAAAATTTTGTAATTTTTTTTCCACCTCATCTCTATTACATTTCAATGATTATTCTATGCTGGCATGTCAACAAAATTTAAAACTGAAAATAAAGAAAAAAAAAAAAAAAAAACTGGAAAAAAAAAAGACATTTTGTCATATTCGTTATAATCACACTGTGACAGAACGTGTTACGACGGTGATACACTTGAGCGTTTTTCATAGAACTAGAATTGTACGTTTTATAGATGGTACAAAGCAAAACTTTTCCGAACGTTCTAAGTAATACTATTTTTGAACGTCTAATCGAACGTTCTCTTGACACGAAACACAGTGTTTGAACGACTGTAACAATGATTAGACGTTTACAGAACGTTCCCGTGCTACTTGGGTACGCTTTAAGGAGACCTTCCTTGTTAGACTCTTAAAGCAATCAACAAGCACATTCAAGTCAATACTTCAGTATCGATGTTGTACAACCACCTGAAATCGCAAGTCGCCTACTCTACCCCTCCCCCCCTATCTTCTATGTGCGCAATCTCTCCTACCGCGCGATCTCTCCTAGCTTTACCTTATGATTTCCTTTATCGCATTGAAATAATTATAACCTCTACTATATTTAATGTAACTCACTATTTCTCTTTATATACACTGTAAAAAATATGTCCTATTTGTTGCCAGAAATTCTCTGTAATTTGAGAAAATATATTCTGACAACGTAATTTTTTCGTAAATTACGCGTATTTTCTCATATTACAGAGAATTTCTAGAAGCAAATAGGACATATTTTTACTTTCTTCTATATGTAATATAGAGAAAGTATTGGATTCGTAAAAATTTTCGACCTCGGGTTTTTGATGGATTTACACGTTTTGAGAGCTGTAGAACACGATTTGACCATTTTTAGAAAATGTCTGTCTGTCTGTCTGTGTGTGAGTGTGTGTGTGTGACAAAATTTTGTGGCAACTGTATCTCAGGAACTACTGCACAGAATTTTATGCAAATTGGTATGTAGTTGCACCTTGACATAAATTAGTGCCTATCAACTTTTGGTAAAAATTGTCTTACAGGTTGCGTTGCCATCCCGCTTTTTCTAAATTTTTAACATGGTGATATAGGACAAAATTTTGTATAAATGTGCATAAAGAGAATTATTTTTTAGTAATCATTATGAAATTTACAAGAATTATTTATAATAGAGATAGTCAACTGGGAAAAATTTTTTGCATGTGTAGGAGCCTCGCCACCCCCCCTGGGGGGAAAGTCCTCCCTCGAGGGGAGTAAATTTTCAAGATGGATATCTTTCGAAAGGTCTCGTCAATACCTTTAAAACGAATGGTTGAACTATAAATCTGTGATAATTTAAAACAAAGTTATCGTTTTTTTTTTTACTTTTAACGAAAAAAAAAATCGTATTTTTTTTTTTTTTTTTTTTTTTTTTTTTTTAACGAAACTTAACCAGACTTGGTATTTAGTTGGTCCCTGAAATAAACTGGCGATGATTAGATTTGGGGATTAATCGCTCAACAGGTGGCGCTGTGATCGTATTTTTTCTAAATTTTTAACATGGCAGTATAGGCCAAATTTCGTATAAATGTACATAATGAGAGTTATTCTTAACCTGTGATTGTGAACTTAATATGAATTATTGATAATAGTAGTAGTTAATTAGGAAAAAATCTTGGGGCATTGCTTCCCCCCTAGGGGGAATTACCTCCGGGGGAGGGGGTAAATTTTCAAGATCGGTATCTTTAGAAAAGTCTCGTCAATACCTTTAAAACGAATTGTTGAACTATAAATATGTGATAATTTAAAACAAAGTTATCGATTTTTTTTTTTTTTTTTTTACTTTTAACGAAAAAAAAAAAAAAAAAAAAAAAATGAAAAAATCGTAGTTTTTTTTTTTTTTTTTTTTTTAAATATTGTTACTGCGTGAATTTGCATAGGAAAATGTAGAAGAAAGTCTTGTGGTGGCCACAACATACTAGTTTACAGTGTATTTGAACATTGTAAACTAGATCTTAATCAAGGCTCTTGATCAAGACCTTGATCTTAATCAAGGCTCTTTATTAAGATCTTGATTATGGGTACTCCGCTCATATCTACTACAGGATAAAGCCAGAAATTTAAAATAGTCTTCACGAAGAGCAAGCTTTTTAAACCGACTTTAACGAGGAGGAATTCTCAATTCAAACCGTATGGTACGTTTTCTTCTTTTTGTAACTCATAACGTTTTAACGGATGTTCCTATTTTGAAACTTTTTTGTTGGAAAGGTGTTGGCCTGAAGATCTCATCATGATATAATTAAGATGTAAACAAATTACAGGTTGCTCAATAAGTCCATTTTCACTCTTTTAATTGTTGAACGGTTGCAGCTATTGTAATAAAAGTTGTTTGTAGGTACAGTCGGTAACAAAAGTCTCCGAACACTAGCAAAAATTCCCATATAAAAAAAGTACTTTTAACACAGTTTTGTTAAATAAATCCTTGTCGAATCCTGTTTTTAGACTGACTAGAACAGGATTCGACAAGGATTTATTTAACAAAACTGTATATTAAGTGTACTTTTTTTATATAGGAATTTTTGCTAGTGTTCGGAGAATTTTGTTATCGACTGTATAGTAATGTTGCTATGCACTACGAGAGGCGACCGCTTTTTGCACTACCTGAAGAAAAACAGCGGAGTTAGCGTTCCTATCTCGAAAACGGTAGTAGATGGGGGAAAAAAGGGAATTACAAATTTGTAGATCATCATTGATTTAATGCGAAAAAAACCACCTTGTAGACATAAATACTAAAAGCGGAATAAATTTGTTTGATCGCAGTTTCCTACACTATGACGGTTTCTTAGAAAGGCACTTTCACCCTTTCAGACCTAAGACCATAGCGTAGTCAATTGACCTTAACTCTAATACCATCTACATCTACAGCTAGAGTCCTGCAACCTGACCCGAACCCGACAAGTGAATTTTGAATCAACCCGAAACCCGAACCGAACCCGACAAATGAATTTTATTCGACCCAAAAACCGACCCGAACCCACACTAAAGAATTTTTGGTAAGACGCACCCGACCCAAAACCCGATTTCTTTTACCCGAATCTAAATGAAAATTAATAATTCATCTAAAATCATGGAAAACATTTTTAATTTATGAAATAAAATAAATTTTAATTGTCACACTGCTGTGTGTGTGGTAAATCATTTTAAATATAATAAAAAATACAATTACTAACATATAACTAAGTTAAAAATTAAAAAAATCTGAAAAATGGATTAATAATATTTTTTAACTATTTATGTGTGCTGGGAACTTCAAGTGTACAAAAATGGGTTTCAGTTTTAGTGTTTGTAGTTTTGTTGTTTAATGCTTATCACACACAGAATAATGTTAAAATAATACAATGTTACACACGTCAACTAAACGTCCACTAAACTCATCAAAATCTGCATTCCTATAACTTTTTAGAAACATCTGCAAGAAAAAAAAAATAATTATGAGTTTAAATTCACAATCTATTTTAAGAGGGTGTGAGGGTGTGAGTAATCAAAATAGATGAATCATACATCTGGTTACTGTGGGAGAAGTAGCCTGTTTACAACAGCTTATGTTCTAAATAATAATTGCTTTTTTTTTCTTTTGTTGTTGTTCACTGCTTTAGTCGAATATGGATGTTTATTTTACTATGATAATTTGAGTAAACGTATATTCATCATGGGTATATATAGAGCAAACAAATTTCTGCTTTATTAAGATAATATATTTTTTAAGGTATTTTCACGTCGACGCGGTTCGTTGAAAACTAAACCCGACCCGAACCCGACCCGCAGTAAAAAAATCCAGTCAAACCAACCCGAACCCGACCCACATGAAAACTAAGTCAGTCAACCCGACCCGAAACCGAGAAAAAAATGTACCCGAACCCGACTCGACCCGCGGTTTGGGTCGGGTCGGGTTCGGGTAAAATCGGGTTACTCGACCCGATGTAGGACTCTAACCTACACTATGACATACTGAAGCGATCTTAAAAAGAAAAAGACAACTATTTGTCACCAAATAACTTTATTTTCAATGTTTAAACATCTGTCCGTCAGTGGCAATGCACATTTGGAGGGACTAGGTTAACTGCGTCCCAAAATGACATTTTTATCTCCCCCATAGGTCAACTGCGGCCCAGGAAATCTCCCCACCTATACCAAGTGCGACCCAGGAATGTTCCCCTGAAGTTTCCCGCCAAAGAACGTTTTTCGCCAAAATCGCCAAAGAATTTTGCACATGGTTATAATTTAGTATGTGACTAGTAATTTTTAATTTATTACGTAATAAATTTTAACTTATAGCGTAAGTTGCTTTTCTCAGTAATGCTTTTATAAATTTCCATTTCCATTTAATTTTTACTGATGTATTTTTTGGGAAAAGGATGGGGAGGCACATTAAATTACTAGATAAGCATAGGGAAAAAAAAAAAAACTTTTAACTCTTAAATGCATAGAAATGGACATTTGTATCATATATATATGGGTTTTTGTAATTCTTGGTGAAGTTTCCATTAACTAATCAATATATAATATACAAATTAGCATATTACACAAAAAAAGAAACCTGATTTTTTTTTCCCGTTGAATTTTCTGTGCAATAAAATTATCTTACATTTGAATACAATCTTTTGGAAGAAATAAAAATCGTGCATTTAAGGGTTAATGCAGTTACAGTCGGCTGCAAAATTATTCGAGCACTAGCCAATAATTCCTATATTTAAAAAGTACGCTTAAGACTGTTTTGCTAAGTAAATCCTTCTCGAATCATGTTCTTAGACTGATTAAGAACATGACTCGACAAGGATTTATTTAACAAAGCTGTATTAAGTGTACTTTTTTTTGGCAAGGATTATTGCTGGTGCTCGAATAATTTTGCAGCCGACTGTACATAAATATGAAGAAATATAATTGAAAAATGCAGCACGCATATAGTTAAAACTCTCTCTCTCTCTCTCTGTATATATATATATATATATACATATACACAGTCGGTAACAAAAGTGTCCGAACACTAGCAAAAATTCCTATGTGAGAAAAGTACACTTAATTCAGTTTTGTTAAATAAATCCTTGTCGAATCCTGTTCTTAGTCTGTCTAAGAGCATGGTTCGATAAGGATTTATTTAACAAAACCATACGAAGTGCATTTTTTTCACATAGGAAATATTGCTAGTGTTCGAACACTTTTGTTACCGACTGTACTAGTCTCTAATATTTAAATAGCAACGATTACAAATAATTTTTAAACATCAAATAAATAAAAAAAAAGTAATAGTTTTTTTCTCTGAAATTAAAAAGGATAATAATAATAATAATAAAAAAAACTATTACGGAAAATATGTATAAATTTTAACGCTCTCAAATATTTTAGTATGATTTTTTTTTACATATTGATTTTCTTTTTTTTGGAAAGTATTGCATGAAAATCCACAGACATGATCAAAGAAAAATTTAACTGAAGACAAAGAAAACTAAAAGACAAAGAAAAATTTAACTGAAGATAGTGACGTGAATTAATATTTTCTCTATACTAATTAGGGTTCGGTACTCGAGACGGCCAAAGACCGTCGTGTACACTAATGGTGGCTGGTGCATGTAAAATCTGTCGTGGCTGCAATGTCCTCCATGTTCCCATGAAAAATTATACCTCTGGGGGTCACCGAAGCGGGAGAGCCATCCCTTCCGTGGAGGATCAAAATTGTGATGGCATGTCTCCGGACCACCTCTAGGGGTGTCCTAGACAGTCGCCAATTTCCCATCTGCGCAGCACTAGTGCGACGTTAAACCCATCCATCCATTCATCCTCTATACCAATTATGTTAGTATACAAATTACTTCAGGTATTAAGTATGTTTTATGTATTAACATAAGTTCCATTATTATATCATTATTATATCTGTCAACGTTATATATATATATATATATATATATATATATATATATATATTTTTTTTTTTGCAATAAACTATTTTTTACCATGATCCATAACGTATCCGAAATATTTTGTGAATCCCTACACGCAACTCAGTCACATTAAATGCACAATTTATTTAAATCAATAAGAAATTAAATAAACAAAAAGAAACATATTTATAAATTTTATTTTTAAAACGGATATATAATAATAATAATAAAGATAAATATTAAAACTTTTCAATTGTTCAATTTTAAGATTATTATTAGTTTATACAATTACCGTGATCAATCCCCAAAGGTACCAAAATCAAACTAAAGTAATTACCAAATAAATAATTAAAGTAGCCTGAGAATGTTCATAAAATTAACATTATTTTTAATTGGATTTTTTTAAAATCATTTTATTTATTTTAACTTTAACATTTATTTTTAATATAACAGAGAAAGCGCAATGTGTGACAAATTTTTTCTGAAACTGTATCTCAGGAACTACTGCACAGAATTTCATACAAATTAGTATGTAGTGACACTTTGTATCATATAGGGATGCTACACTAAACTTTTCGTTGAGCTGAAGCAAATGGTTCGTGTACAGAGACACTCAAAAGTATTCAAGTACATTACGTCTATGGGGGAAATTACAGGTAAGTAGAGTTTAACATCTATAAACTGCACTAAACAAAATGAAACGAATATATATTTTGTGTAATAGAGATAGTCAACTGGGAAAAAAAAAAATGTGTATGTAGGAGCCTCCCCTCCCCCCTATGGGGGGGGGAAGTCCCTCCTCGAGGGGAGTAAATTTTCATGATGGGTATCTTTCAAAAGAGCTCGCCAATACTTTTAAAACGAATGCTTGAACCATCGATCTGCGATAATTTAAAATAAAGTTATCATTATTTTTCATATGTAATATTGAGAATAAAATTGATTTTTTTTTTCCTTTCTTTCTTTTTTTTTTTTTTATTTAGTGTTATACTACTTCTCTAAAATTGGAAATCGTCTGCATTATCATGGAAGATAGTTTTTTTAAATAATAGTGAATTTGTATAGGAAAATATAGAAGAAAGTCATGTGGTGGCCACAACATACTAGTTTTTTTAAGTAAACGTTTTAGAGAAATTTTAATATACTTAATGCTGATTCTTTTCAATAAATATATATAAACTTTCACAATTCAAATATGATAATTCAAATTTTGATTTTTAACGTCCACCATTCCCCAAATATACTTAAAAAAAACTTAAGTGATAGGTTTAAATGTGCTATACACACTGGTGTTCAAAATTAAAGGAGCAACCTCCTTTCCCATTTTCTTCTTTTGCGCATAACTTTTAAACAAGTCAACATATGAGCATAAAATTTGAATGGTATGTTAGTTATCACATCATTAATCGAATTTTATATAATTTTAGCATATGTAATAATTTTTAAACTATAATTATTTAACTTTGACGTAAGCTTTGGAAAAAATTAAAAATTTTAACAATTTTAAAAAAAGAAAAGAAAAAATAGTGGTAAGGACGCATTACATTTATGTGAAGACGCGCATGCCTTCAAATGTCAAACTTAATCCTGATTTTTCTTTCTCTTTCTTTCACTTAATATCTATCTATCTATCTATCTATCTATATATATATATATAATTACTAATTTGTAAACTATGAATTTCATCATGATAATAAAATGTCGATAAATAAATATATATATATATAACGAACCAGATTTCATGTTTGTATGTATATTTTTGAAAAAGTTATTCACATGCGAAAAAAAGAAGGAAAATCAGGAAGAAAAATCTGGTTTAATTCTAACACATGCATATATATGAATCTTCACTGTGTTCATTTGTTTAAAAATTATGCGCAAAAGAAGAAAACAAATTATTGCTTTAATTTTGTACACCCGTGTACAGTAGAAAAAATTATTAGGTATATTAATTTTTTAACCTGCAGTTTTTGGTGACAGTAGCTATTTTGAGTGTTAAAGTTAAAAAAAGAATAAAAATATAACAAAAATAATATTTTTTGCAAATTTTTACATAGACATGCATTAAGGATTTCAAATCTCTATAAATTTGATATAAAAGTTATTAGAGTACGAGATTTATCAAGTCTTTTATGCTGAAATATTACTAATACAATTTTATTATTCTTATTTGGCGATTCGTCGCACTTGGCGAAATTTTCAGCGGACGCAGTTGACATAAGGGATTAAAAAAATCTGTCCGCAGTTGGTATAGGTGGGGGAAGAAGAAATTGAAACACCTGGTATGTCGGGTCGCAGTTGGACGACACCGCATTTGGACATTCGTTTGAACTTTACGTTGGATAAATTGTAACTAACGGGTGACACATATGCAATAAATTGTTCAAACAAAGGTCTAGATGTGCTGACGGACAAAAGTTTTAACATTGAAGATAAAAATATCTTGTACTAGTTGCTTTTTTTCTAATATCGTTTTCTCACTTTCACAGAGTATATGAAATCGTGAACGAGCAAATTCTTGTTTAATGCAGTCTAATTTTAGTATTCATGTAACCTGTAATTTCATACTAACCTGATGATTTTTTACAACTGTGTAATTCATTTTTTTTTTCTCTTTATTGTACCGTTTTTTGAGACAGAAATACTAACTCTGGCGCTTTCTACAAGGTGTTGTTATAAATGGTCAAATTAAGAAGCGACTAGTCGCTTTTCTTTACATAGACACACCACTTTTATTATTGTAGCTGTTCAGCAGTTAAAAGAGTGAAAACGACTTTAGTGAGCCCCCTGTTTGTCTGTGTACTTTCATGCTTTTTTGATTGTCTTTGGTTTAACCACCTATAACTCCTTAATAGATGCCCTAATTTTGATATTTATTTGGTGATGGGAAGATTTTACCCTAAAGAAGATCCCATATTATGAAATCAATACTAGTAGATCTGCAGTTCAGGAGCCTCAACGTCCTATTTGCACCACGCATTTTTCAGCAGATCGTTTTTATTTATTCCTTATATTATATAATATATATTTATATTGATTCAATTGATTTGATCAGAAACGTTTCTGAGAGGGGCTACCACCCCCCTCAATCCCCCGCTCTATCACTCTTCCTATAACGATCTGTATATATATATATATATATATATATATATATATATATATATATATATATATATGTTTTTCTAATAACTGATTGTCTTGTAGTAACTCCCTGTAATTCATAAATACTTATACAAAATTTCATGCAAAACGATTACGTAACATATCGGAATTATCTTGTGTTAGCTCTATAAATGAATTACCAAATCTACGCCAACACTTCTCCACTGAAACACATTCTTTTAAAATTCTAATAAAAATTCATTATATTTAACGAGGTGTAACCATGTTAAAATACACTTTAAGAAATACCGACTATAGAGCGTAATAGTACGAAATTCTCTTGTGTAACCCAGAAAAGGAGCCACAGTAATTATATACACTAAAAAAGAATACACCTATTTAATTAATTGTAATTCAATAATATTTCAACTTAATTTAACATCATTTGGATGATTATAGTACGTCCTCAGAATTCTTTTGTGGTGTCCCGTAAATAAATTATTTAGTCTATACATGTCCTTTTTAACCGACTTCAAAAAGGAAGGAAGGTTCTCAATTCAAACCGTATGTTTTTTTTTTAAATGTTTGTTAGCTCATAACTTCTGAACGGATGCTCCGATTTTGATACTTTTTGTTTTGTTGAAAAGCCTTGGTCTAAAATAGGTCAAATTGTAATATTTTTATGATCTAAATAAAATACAGGGTGCCCCAAAAAATCAGTTCCAACTCTTTTAACTGCTAAACGGCTGCAGCTATATTGATGAAAATGGTATGTAAGTATAGCTGAGTAGCCATTCAGTACAAGGTTAAACCGCTTGCAGCGCCACCTGGTGGAAAATAGCGGAGTTAGTGTTCCTATCTCGAAAACGGTTCTAAAGAAAAAGTGAATTACAAAGCTGAAGATTATCACCGATTTAGTACAAAAAGATAGTTTAGACATTCATGCTAACGTTTCTGTCTCGGAAACAGTTCAAGAAAGGGGGAAAACGTCAATTATAAAATTGCAGAGCATCATCGATTTAGTACGAAAAGATAGTTTTGACATTGATGTTAAAAATACAAGGCTAAGAACGTGCATTTTTTTGTTCACAATTTCTTACACTATACACACTTGAGCTACATTGCTCACGTTGTAGCGTAGCTGGTGAGACAGACGCTATATAGTTCAAAATACGGTTACTTGATACTTTTTGTTTTGTTGTAGAGATCTTGGTCTGAAGTAGGTCCCATTATAGCATATCTACAATCTAAAGAAAATAAAGCGCCATCTGGTGAAAAACAGCTGAATTAGCGCTCCTATCTCAAAAACGGTTCAAGATGGGAGAAAAGTTAATTACGAAGTCGTAGAGCATCATCGATTTACTACGAAAAGACAGTTTTTAGACATTATTGCTAAAAATAGAACGCTTAAAACGTGCAGTTGTTTGTTCGCAATTTCCTACGCTGTGCACACTTGAACTACATTGCACACTTTGCAGCGTAGCGGATGACACGTATACTCTGTAGTTCAAAGTACTGTTACTGTAAGCGGTCACATCGATTAGCGCAAAGTCGTTTTCAACCAACTTCAGAAAGGAGGGTGTTTTTAATTCGAGCTATGTGTTGTTGTTAGTGTTTGTAAGCTTATAACTTCGTAAGAGATGCTCTAATTAACTGACTTCAAAAAGGAGGAGGTTCTCAATTCAAAGCGTGTGTTTTTTTGTTTTTGTTTTTGTTTGTTAGTTCATAACTTCTGAACGGATGATCCGATTTGATACTTTTTGTTTTATTGTAAAGGTCTTGGCCTGAAATAGGTCCCATTGTAAGATCTTATCATCAAAAGAAAATACAGGGTGTCCAAAAAAGTCAGTCCCGACTCTTTTAACTGCTGAACAGCTGCAGCTATAATCATAAAAGTGGTATGTATGTATAGTAAAAATGACATGTGCTACGCCATTCAACCGTCTAAAGTGCCACGTAGTGGAAAAGAGTGGGAGTTAGCAATCCTATCTCGGAAACGTTTCAGGATAGGGGAAAAAAGTGAATTATTAAATTGCAGAGCATCATCGATGTAGTACGCAAAGATAGTTTAGACATTAATGCTAAAAACAGAACGCTTAAAACGTGCATTTGTCTGTTCACAATTTCCTATTTTGTGCACGCTTGAACGACATTGCATATGTTGTAGCGTAGCGGGTGACATTTATGCTATGTAAAATTCAAAGTATGGTTTTTGTAAGCGGTCACATTGATTAACGCATAGACGTTTTAAACCGACTTCATAAAGGAAGAGGTTCTCAATACAAACCATGTTTCTCGTTGTTGTTGTTGAAATTTGTTAGCTTATATAAATTCGTAAGAGATGATTTAATTTTAACACTTTTTTTGTTGTCGTAATGATCTTGGCCTGAAATAGGTTTCACTATGATTTCATTAAGATATAAACAAATTACAGGATACTCACAAAAGTCTGTTCTCACTCTAACTGCTGAACGCATGCAGCTACACTGGTAAAAGCAGTATGTAAGAATGGATGGTGAAACTTCTGGCCGTCAGCTGCAATGCATATTTTGCTCTTTGTTTGAACTTTATACTGCGCAAGTGACACGTACTCTCTGTAAAGTGCAATATATATGCCTAACAGAATTTTCGGTTACGAATACAGCGTATCCGTTCTTTACATTTCTAAAGACTTTTTAATTTAACGTATGTTCGTTCAATAGATAGTTTTTTGCTCATATCCGATAAAGGCAAGAAAAGTGACACAACTTAAAAATGCAGCATTTGAGAAAAATCAACTAAAAAATAACTTGACTAGAATAAAACTGGCACAACTGTCTCTCGTGTGGATAACTTTCTAGATGAAGATGTAACTTTTTTGTTCACATTAGGAGCATTTCATGTATTTTTCAGTGACATAAACCATTTTTTGAGTAATGTCACTTTTCTTGGAAGTTGTGATTTGTGAAACTTCCGTTGAACGTCTTCTGCTGCTCTGCTACATAAATAAGTTTTCACTGAAAAGAGAAAAATAAAATCTTTTTTGTAAAAAAAATAGAACCGACTCCAAAAAAGAACTACTATTCAACCAACTAAAAATGAAAGAAAATTGGCAGAAAATGTAACTGTAAATTGCGCCTAAAAGTATAAAATTATTTCCTTCGCCAAACAACCTATAACACTACAATTAATCAGATTTCGTAAGCAGCAAAAGTTGGCGAAGATGCTGGTATCTGAAGTCCTTGGTGAAAGAAAAATCGCAAAATTATCTGGCAAACATATTTAATTTCTTTGGGATATCATGATTATTTTGATAAGGTATATCAAGAGAGTAATCAAGAATATGAAACAACACATCATACAATATATATTATGAAAATATACATCTTGCGTGTATATTTTTGCCTTACGTTTTGATCGCCAAATCCAAAAGCCATCAAGGATGATAGTTATCAAAGTTATACCAAGTTAGCAAAGGAAACTCTAACTTTGTAGAAACATAAATACCGCATTGTGAAGAATGTTCACTGTTCTATGTAGATGCTACTAATGGATCAATTGTATAAGTGATAAAATAATAAAGGAAACATGAAAATGGATCATTTGAGAGAACAGCATTTGTTGCTACCGATCTAAAGACAAACCTTTAAAAACTAATTAAATTTTATTTAATTTTGCGCCGACTTCAAAAGTTATGATTAATTGTAGTGTTATAGGTTGTTTGGCGAAGGAAATTATTTTATACTTTTAGGCGCAATTTACAGTTCCATTTTCTGCCAATTTTCTTTCACTTTTAGTTGGTTGAATAGTAGTTCCTTTTTGGAGTCGGTTCTATTTTTTTATTTTAGAGTAAACATGCTTTTAAGCATCTTTATAATGTAAGTTAATTCCATTATGTTGAATGCAGCATGAACGCATTAAAGTGCGCTTAAATAAAAATTTGTTCATAGGCTCAAATGTCACGAAATTCTTTTGTGTTTCTCCGTAAACCAACCATAAACATTGCATATAGAAGTAATAACTGTTCAGCTTATTCTACATTTTTCGTGAATAATTGTTCGAAATTTGACATAATTTGGCTGATTGCGTTGCATTGTTAGAACACTTTTGTATGGTCCTGTACATTAATTAGGAAACCTTAGAGCACATACTTTCTGCACAAAACATAAGTTTAAGCTTCTCAGTAATGTACGCTAATTTCATTTTGTTGATACCAAAGTAATGATGTCAAAATCCGTTTAAACGAAATTCATCCATGTGCCGTAATGATAAGAATTATGACGTGTCCTTGTACACAATCCATAAAAAATATAGACATAAAAACTTCACAGTTATTTCTATACATAGCATGAACGTGTGTACGCCAATTTGTTAGTCAATCGGAGGATTTTTGCGGCCGCTATTGCGGTATATACAAATTTTACCCGTAGGCCGTAATGACTAAAAAAACTTTGTTGTGTCCCTGTACACGAACTACGAATGGAATACACACCTAAAACTGTGCAGCTAATTCTGTTGGGCTCATAAATATGTGTACTAAATTTCAAGTCAATAGTGTGATTTTTGAGCCGCTGTCGCGGCACATACCAACTCTTCCCATACGCCGTAATGATAAGAAAATTTTTAGTGTGTCCCTGTACACGAACTACAAATGGAAACACACTCAAAACTATACAGCTGATTCCGTGGGGCTCATGAACATGTGTACCAAATTTCAAGTCAATAGCGTGTATTTTTGCTGCCGCTATCGCGCGATAGACAGTCAGACAGACAGACAGACACATAGATGGAACCCGAAATCTTTTTGAGTCTCAACAGAGGGTCTCCACTGACGTTTCGGCAAAAATTGCAAGTCAATATAGCTTGATTTTTGCGGTGGCTATCGCAGTATATCCAAATTCTTCCCACAGGCCGTAATGATAAGAAAACTTTGGTATGTCTCTATACACGAATTACAAATAGAATACGCACTTAAAAATATACAGCTAATTCTGTTGGGCTCATGAATATGTGTACCAAATTGCAAGTCAATAGCGTGCATTTGCGACTGATATCGCGGTACATACAAATTCTTCCCATAGGCCGTAGTGATAAAAAAAATTTTGGCGTGTCCTTGCACACAAACTACAAATGGAATACGCACCCAAAACTATACAACTTATTCTGTGGGGCTCATGAGCATGTGTATCAAATTTCAAGTCAATAGCGTTATTTTTGCGGCCGCTATCGCGCGGCAGACAAACACACAGACAGGACCCAAAACCGTTCTGAGTCTCAACAGAGGGCCTCCACTGACGTTTCGGCAGTAAAATATGTCTGTTTATTCTATTTTTTGTTTCTAGGGGAAAGAGATGGATATTTGTTGATCCTTAACTTCTTAATAAAAGCTCAGATTTTGAATTTTTTTTTTTTTTTTTGCAAGGCTTGACCTGAAGAAGGTCCTATTTTAATATTATTAACAAGGAACATTACCCAAGTGTCGGGCTCGGATTTCAACGAAATTTAAGCGTTTCTTTCATAGAGGTGTTTCTTTCATATTTGATAAGCTATCAAATTTTACTCAAAAATATGCGAAAAATTTGTATTTATACAGCAAGTGAACACTCAAATGAATATTTAATAAAAAAGCACCACAAAACTGGCGTTGAAAAATTACTTATACAAACTTTTATGGTGTTTATTCAAAGTTTGTAAGTAACTCAAATGAATAATTCAGTTGAAATAATTTTCACTAACTATAAATTTTCATTTGTAACTTAAACATGAAAGCGCAAAATCATTTTTAAGTCACGCCCAAAGGCGGAGCTTACTGTTGATATGTGGCTTTTAACATTTTAAAAATTCAATAAATATAGAAAACATGGACGATAGCTAAAATTTCTATGACCAAAAATATTTAGTTCATGCCCTATATCAGAAATTAAAATTTCATTAAAATCGCAGCCGAACACTTGGGTGATGTTCCTTGTAAGATCTAAAACAAGGAATGTTTACCGTTATATAGTTTCTATGTCTGTTTTAATTTATGAAACATATATGTGGTAACTTTTTCTGTAGACTGATTTAATAATAAAGAATCGTCTCTCCTTTTCAAACTGCGTCTGTTTAGAAAGATTATATCATATATTAATATTAAATACTCCTACACCACCTGCCTCACAGGATTTTTGGTTACGAATGCTGCACATACACTGTTAAAAATTTTCTCCTAGGTTGAACCAAAACATGGTAAATTTTTTCTGCCACCATGCGATGGTGAAACCTTTTATCATTATTTGGTGCTTTACTAAAGCAAGGTACGTCAATAGCTTCATCCATAAGACGGAGAAATTTTTTACCATAATTTGGTGCTTTTTTTAAACAAGAAACGCCAAACCACAATAGAAGGTTTCACCATCGCATGGTGGCAGCAAAAATGTACCATGTTTTGGTTCAACCTAGCAAACTGAAGCTACTGTAGTACCAACATTTGGTTCAACCTTGAAGTGAAATTTTTAACAGTGTACGTTCTTTAAATTTCTTAAGCCTGTTTAATTTAATTTAAGTGAGCTAGCACCAAAAATATTTTGACTTCCTGGAAGTAAGCTTGATTGAGATGGTATAGGAAACTTCCGACAGTCATTAGCCGATTTTTAGTTTATTTTTTCTTTTCCGATGTACTTTGAAATTTTCTAAAAAAATGGGAGTGAATATTTATAAATGAACATAAAGTATGTAGTTTCCATAGGCACTTGTTTTACCACAACGTTTCGTAATGCACAGAACTTTTTTTCTTTTTTAATTGAAATTTTCATTTTTTCATGAGTTCATAATGTTTAAAATACTAAAATTTCTGCAAATATTAAAAGATTTAATACTTTTTTTTTTTTTTGGATGTTTAACAAACCTGCTTAAAAGAATCAGGGGTGGATTTTGCAATAACTTTAAAATGAAAAATATTAAAAATAAAAATGCAATAAAAAATATGTTTTTTTTTTGCAAATTTTTACATACACATGCACATTTTTATTTTTTTCTCGAAAACCACTTAATAAATTTCAAAATACATTCCTAATTCTTTTCAGTAGGTTCTATTAACACCACAAATATATATACAATTAAGTTTTTTCTTAAATATCTTCAGAAGTTTTAACGGCTTAGAGATCGTGAATTCATGAAAAATGCAAACTAAGAAAATACTATTTGAAAATTTCAAACCTGTAAAAAATACACACACATACACACACACACACACACAAAAAAAAAAAAAAAAAAAAAAAAAAACATAAGAAATTTTTCGTAAATATATATTTTATTGAACAAACCTAATATAGTTCAATTTATAAATATTAAATGGAAATATAAAAATTTTCTATGAAACCTTCAGTGGTCCCAAACCAAAGGTTCCAAATCCCCTTAAGTGCCAAATTAAGTAAACATTAAGTGCTTTTTTACTTTCTTCTATCTTCAATAGAAGAAAGTATTGGATTCGTAAAAATTTTTGATTTCGTTTTTGATGGATTTACACGTTTTGAGAGCTGTAGAACACGATTTTACCATTTTTAGAAAATGTCTGTCTGTCTGTCTGTCTGTCTGTGTGTGTGTGACAAAATTTTGTGGCAACTGTATCTCTGGAACTACTGCTCAGAATTTCATACAAATTGGTATGTAGTTGCACCTTGACATAAATTAGTGCCTATCAACTTTTGGTAAAAATCGTCTTACAGGTTGCGTTGCCATCCCGCTTTTTCTAAATTTTTAACAGGGTGATATAGGGCAAAAATTTTCAAGATGGGTATCTTTCGAAAGGTCTCGTCAGTACCTTTAAAACGAATGGTTGAATTATAAATCTGTGATAATTTAAAACAAAGTTATCGATTTTTTTTTTACTTTTTACGAAAAAAAACTTAGAAAAAAAAAAATCTTTTTTTTTTTCTCTCCCCTTAATTTTATCAAACTCCCACGGTTTCCGTGTTCTGACAAACTTAAAGTAATTTTTGCTTTTTTCCCCTAATTTTGTCAAAGTCCTACGGTTTCCGTGTCTTGACAAACTTTAACATATTTTTGCATTTTTTTTTGTCAAAGTCCCACGGTTTCCGTGTTTTGACAAACTTTAACAAATTTTCACATTCTACCCAAAATTTTGTCAAAGTCCCACTTTTTTTTTTTCTTTTTCTCCCCTTAATTCTATCAAACTCCCACGGTTTCCGTGTTCTGACAAACTGAAACAAATTTTTGCATTTTCCCCCTAATTTTGTCAAAGTCCCACGGTTTCCCTGTTTTGACAAACTTAGAAAATTTTTCACATTTTACCCAAAATTTTGTCAAAGTCCCACTTTTTTTTTTTTTTTTTTTTTTCTCTCTCCCCTTAATTCTATCAAACTCCCACGGTTTCCGTGTTCTGACAAACTGAAACAAATTTTTGCATTTTCCCCCCAATTTTGTCAAAGTCCCACGGTTTCCCTGTTTTGACAAACTTAGAAAATTTTTCACATTTTACCCAAAATTTTGTCAAAGTCCCACTTTTTTTTTTTTTTTTTTTTTTTAAATTATTGTTACTGAGTGAATTTGTATAGGAAAATATAGAAGAAAGTCTCGTGGTGGCCACAACATACTAGTTTTATTAAGTAAAATTTAACAAAATTCAGTATTGTTCAAGTAATCGTAGAATAGGTTCGTCGATTAAACTGAAGGCATTTTTTGCCAATACAAAATCGAAGTGATTGTAAGGATAAGGAACACGGTAATCAAAAACCACAGAGTTGAGATTTTTTCGAAAAATATCGACGTCTTTTGGATCTGCTTGCGGATCATTCTCGGACCAGAATACAGCTACAGGTGTCGTGATACGTGATAGGTCATAATCAGGCGGTTCTTCCTGAAAAGATTAACATATATATATATATATATTATATACATATGAAAATACATATATATAAGGCAATTAAATAGGTAAAATAAAACATATATATATATATATATATATTTACTTTTTTCTATATTCGATAGAAGAAAGTATTCGATTCGTAAAAATTTTCGACTTCCGGTTTTCGACAGATTTACACGTTTTGAGAGCTCTAGAACACGATTTTACCATTTTTAGAAAATGTCTGTCTCTGTGTGTGTGTGACAAAATTTTGTGGCAACTGTATCTCCTGAACTACTGCTCAGAATTATATGTAAATTTATATGTAGATGCACTTTGACCGAGATTAATGCCTATTGAATTTTGGTGTCTATCGCTCAACAGGAGGCGCTACTATACAGTTATTTCCGCAATTTAAGGGGAGGTTATATATCAGGTTCTGTTGAGTATAATAAAACAAAACTTGATTTGTAAGAAGGTCATCATGAGACATTATGCTAATTCAATTTGAATGCTTATCGGCAAACAGGTGGCGCTGCTATACAACGATTTCCGCAATTTAAGGGAAGGCTATATCTCAGGAACTACTGCACAAAATTGCATATAAATTTATATGTAGAAGAACCTTGACATAAATTAGCTTCTATCAACTTTTAGTGTCAACCGCTGAACATGTGGCGCTGCTACACAGCGATTTCTGCAAGTTAAGGAACGGCTATATCTCAGCTTCTTTTGCGTATAATAAAACAAAACTTGATATGTGAGAAGACCATTATTAGACATTATGCTGATTCAAGTTGGATGTTTATAGGCCAATAGATGACGCTGTTATACTGGAAATTTCTTCAATAACGGGATGGCTATATCTCAACTTGTATGACATATAACTGTACAAAACTTGATATGTGTGATAACCATTATAAAAACGCCTTTTTTAAGGTGCTATTTATACACAATTAAACTACCTTTCTTTGGATGTTTAGAGTTAGCTTTCTCTAATAGGAAAATCATTTGCATTTATCATGTTAAATAATTTTAATAAATGATAGTTTTAATAAATTGTTTGCATTTAGTAAATTTGTATAGGAAAATATAGAAGAAAGTCTTGTGGTGGCCACAACATACAGGTTTTTAAATGAAATGTCGTTTGATGAAATATTTTTTTTTTCTTTCCAATTGTAAAAATTCTTCTAATTATAAAGATATTGATGTTAGAAGATATTGCTAATTCATCGTTAAAACGATACATTGTTTCAACTTTGATTAATTTAACCCCTTAACGCGCGGTGTCCTCGCTGCGAGGACGCAAAATTTAAGATCCAGCTGCAAAAATTCATCCCGGAAAATTTTTAGCAAAAGTTTACGTTTATAACATATCAGAAAAGACCGGTTCTTTAAACCTTAAAATTTAAAATTTCTTTTAGTTTAATTTAGTTCATAAATTCCGGTGGCAGTATAATTTAAACGATCCGAATTGTCTTGCACCGCAAAGGGTTAAGGCTAAAATGTTTTAATTTCAAATTGTTATAAAAAAAAAATCAAATATTTTTAATAATAACTTCAGAAATTATAGTAATATTCCAGATGAGCAAAAAGGGAGATAATATATATATATATTAAATAAAACAAAATTCTTTGCAAATAAATACTGTTAATATCATTATTAGCGATAGCATTGTCAATTGGTGAATTTAATGGCGTTTTCGTTTTCTAAATTGTCAGATATCCACTGACTCCGTCATGGTAATAAGACACACATTAGCAGCATATTTACGTCTTATATTTTTCATTTTTACTTTCTTCTATATTCAATAGGTGAAAGTATTCGATAAGTACAAATTTTCTACTTCCGGTTTTCGAAGGATTTACACGTTTTGAGAAGCCTAGAATACGATTTGAATATTTAAAAGAAAAAGTCTGTCTGTTGGTGTGTATGTGTGACAAAAATATTGTGGTGACCGTATCTCCGGAAATACTACTCAGAATTGTATATAAATTTATATGTAGATGCCCCTTGACCTAAATTAGTGCCTATTAACTTTTGGTGTCAACCGCTCAACAGGTGGCGGTGCTATACAGCGATTTCCTGAATTCCAGGTGAAGCTATATCTCAGGTTCTGTTGCTTATAATTAAACGAAACTTGTTATGTGAGAATACCATTATGAGGCATTATGCTGATTTAATTTAAATGCTTATCGGACAATAGGTGTCGCGGCTATAAAGCGATTTCTCCAATTTAAGGAAAGGCTATATCTCAGGGACTATTGAATAGAATTCCATATAATTCTGCATGGATGCACCTTAGCATAAATTAGTGCCTTTCAACCTTTAGTGTCAACCCTATCAACAGATTGCGCTGCTATACAGCAATTTCAGCAATTTCCGTAATTTAAGGGAAGGCTATATCTCAGATTCTGTTGCGTATCATCAAATGAAACTTGATTTGTAAGAAGGCCTTTATGAGATATTATGCTGATTCAGTTTGGATGCTTATTGGCCAATAGGTGGCGTTGGTATAATGATTATTGGGATTAAGGCTGATTGACAGACCTAGGGAGTGCCCACCCTGGTTGTCTTTCTAAGGGGCCCTAGCCCGTATTTACGTAAGTTTCGTAGAAAACCACGAATAATTCCGAATGGAAAGGCCGAAGAGAAGGACCTGTATTCGAAACCGGCACTTCACGCTGCTATACTGCAAATTTCCTCGGTAACGGGATGGCTATATCTCAATTTCTATGGCATAGAATTGTACGAAACCATATGTGAGACAACCATTATAAAAATGCATTTTTTATGATGTTATAGACAATAAAGCTGTCTTTCTATGGATATTTAGTGCTAGTTTTTTCTAAAATGAAAATCCTTTGCATCATGCTAAATAATTTTAATAAATAATAGTTTTAATAAATTATTTACACTTAGTGAATTTGTATAGAAAAATATCGAAGAAAGTCTTTTGGTGGCTACAGCAGACTAGTTTTTCTTTGAATAAATAGGGTTTGTAAGAATTTTACATTTACAAAATTTAAATAAATAATAATAAATGTATAAGACTATTATAAAGCATTTGAATTTAAGGTTCACTGAAACTTAAGTATTATAAAATAAAATATTCTGAAACCGAAAAGTCTAATTAAAAATCGTGCAATTAAAAATCTGGTCCCTAATCAACATCACCTTCTGAATAATAAAAGCTCAAATTTCCTGAAAATAGCGCTGAAAATGAAGTCCTATCCAAGACAATTTACTGGATTAAAGAAAGTAAAACTTTATCACTGGTTTTCAGGCGTGCAATTCAACTAAATAAAGTTACGAAAAAGGATAATTTAACGGAAAAACATAATCACAAAATCAGTCGCAACAATGTATTGAGATAAAGAAAATAAAATTGTATGCATGGTTTTAAAATTTTCGTTCATTGATTGAAATAAAAAATTCTTAATAATATAAATGAATAAATAGACACAAGATTGTGAAATTTGAATTAAAGGGTTATGATATTACTTTTAATTTTTTGGAGCGATTTGGAATTCAAAACATATAAATATCATGTCGTAAAAGAAGTCATTTGTTTTAAATATCACGTAAACCAATGTTCAGTACTTTCGACTGGCAAAGAGAAATAAATTTGGAAACACAGGCAACCCTCGAAAAACACGATTAATTGGTGCGATGTTTTTTGAAACCGTGATGTTCGAGACTACAAAAAACACGATTCCGTTTCAAGTATGGAAAAAAAAAAAAAAGTTAAGTTTTATTTATTTATTTATTACTTTCTTCTATATTCGATATAAGAAAGTAATGCATTCGTAAAAATTGTCGACTTCCGGTTTTCGACGAATTTACACATTTGGAGAGGTCTAGAACACGATTTGACCACTTTTAAAAAATGTCTGTCTGTCTGTGTGTGTGTGACAAAAATTTTGTGGCAACTGTATCTCCTGAACTACTGCTCAGAATTGTATATAAATTTATATGTAGATGCATCTTGACCTAAATTAGTGCCTATCAACTTTTGGTGTCAACTGTTCAACAGGTGACGGTACTACATAGCGATTTAGCGATTTCCGTAATTTAATGGGAGGCCATATCTCAGGTACTATTGCATATAATCAAACAAAACTTGATATGTAAGAAGGTTATTATAAAACATTATACTGATTCAATTTGAATGCTTATCGGCCAACAGGTGACGCTTCTATATAGCGATTTCCGCAATTTAAGGGAAGGCTATATCTCAGGAACTACTTCACAGAATTGCATATAAATTTATATGTAGACGCACCTTGACCTAAGTTAGTGCTTGTCAACTTTTGGTATAAACTACTCATCAGGTAGTGCTGCGATACAGCGTTTACTGCAATTTAAGTAAAAGTTATATCTCAGGTTCTATTGCGTATAATCAAACAAAACTTGATATGTGAGAAGGCCATTATGAAACATTTTGCTAATTCAAGTTTGATGCTTATATGCCAATGGATGCTATACGGGAAGTTTCTTCGATAACTGGACGGCTATATCTTAACTTGAATGTTATATAACTGTACGAAGCTTGATATGTGAAAACTTGAAACTTGATACCAATATAAAAACGCATTTTATAAGATGTTATCTATAGACAATAAAACTGTCTTTATTTAATATTTAGTGTTATTTTTCTCTAAAATGCAAATCATTTGCATTCATCATGTTAGATAATTTTAATAAATAATAGTTTTAATAAATTATTTGCTGTTGGTGAATTTGCACAAGAAAATATAGAAGGAAGTATTGTGGGGGCCACAACATACTAGTTTCAATTAAAATTACATTACCATGGCATCTACTCCTCTCTGACCACTAGAAATTATTTTTCAAATTTCGTGATAAAACTTATAATTCCCTTATAATTCTGAATAATTTTGCTTTTGATCATAACTCTCTACTTTATCAAACAAATGACATGTTTGAAAATAATTTTATATCAAACAACACATGGCTTTTATTCTTTTTCAAAAGAATTATTCGAAAATCGTGTAGTTTGAAACCGTGTAATTCGGGGAAGGTTTCTGTGTTCTTCGGGGTTACCGGTACACGTTTAAAAATTGAGCACTACAGTTTTTAATAATACTTCATTAACAACTTACTTGTTGATAGTATTTTAGGTTACGGCGACGTCCATAATCAAACTTTCTGAATTTCTTCGACATTACCAGCTATTAAAGAAAGCATTATGTTATTTATATGGCTAACTTGAATTACGAAGTGCAAAGGATTATCTGCAGAATAATTCAATTAAAAGTATTCATTTCATTCAATGGCAATAATATGCAGAGATTACTCCAGGCGAATGATTCATACGACTACTACCTTATAGTAGTCGTTTATAGTATCTTTCTGGAGTAAAATAAATTTGCATAAAAGACTTCCATAAGATAACAGTGGTATGAATCATTAGCATAGCAAGATCACTTAACTTTTGTCAATATGAGACAATTTGAATGAAGCAATGTGTTATTGGTCTCTGATATTGCATAAAATTGGGAACATATCTGATTGATCTTATGCCATTTACGACATGAAGAGAGATTACAACATGAGATTATTTCTATTTTAATATTTCTATTAATATTATTACGAATTTGAGTATTTTATTATTATTTTCCCGAATATTACACAAACAAAACGAAGAAATACTTACGGTACTATGACACATGACAACTTCTCGTGCAAATTTCGCTTGAGACAATTTTTTTTTCCAATTTCTGGAGGCTGAAATCCCAAAGAGGGTTGTAAATGTTGAGGGAAAGATAGCTAGAAGAACTGGCTTTCACGGTGTTTGGTTCACATCACGGCAAGCGTGTTAATCGTTCTTTTCTCCATTCATATAGAGCTCTTTCTGATTTGTTAATCGCAAGGGAAATTGCTTGTAGAAACAACTTTTTTTATGACTAGCCAGAAAAAATATTCGTACTCTCAACTCCTATTACACTGGGTGCTGAAGATGTTTGAGCCGAAAAAATTGGGTCAAATCGAAAGTCTGACCGAAAAATGCTGTCTTTTGTCACAGAACCTATACTTACATAGTTTCGCAATGATGAAACAACTGCCATAAAACAACTTTTACACGTAGTTTTCTACGCTGACTGTTATTGAGATTTCATCATTAGAGAGGTTTTGGCTTAACTTTTAATGACTTTGGTGGGAATATGCTAATTCCAAAATACTTAAGTCCTATAGCTCTACGACTAAAATTTAATTGGAAAGCCCAGAAATGTTAATGAAACTCCTTAAAACCAAGTGATCTACCATATAATTCAAATTAAGCAAAAAGTGTTTAGTTTTCTCCTATACGATAAGGATAGGCTTAAGTTATTCGCTTTGTGCAATTTACCACTATTGCAGTCCCAAAATATGAGCTAAACTTATAGCTGACCAAAACATAAACTAATTTTTTTATTTCGGAAATCAAAACTGTATACTCAAAAGTTTTACTGCGCAAAATATAGTGGTAATTCATTCAGTATAATTTGGTATAGCATAGGTGCCTAAATACTTCTTGCTTAATTTGATTTCAGCTGTATTATAAAAAAATATACTTTTAAAAAACTAAAGAACATGCTTTTATTGAAATGTGAACTAAAAAGCAGAAAATAATTTATAAATGTAAAGTTTTTATTAGGTAGGTTTTTTAAGAAGGCGCAAAACAACTCGATAATATATCATAAAAGTTTTTTTTTTTTAAGCTATTGTATAGCTTTTATCGCGGGCTTTGAGCGCGGCGACCGAATTGAAAAATTCCGTAACGAAAAAAAAACCTAACACAGTTCGGTAAACTTCGGCTGTACGAAGCTCGCATAGATCGAGACGAGCTGCTCCGAAATCGGACGAATACATAAGCAGCTGTTTGTGAGAAAGTATATAGGTGTATAGGTATCTGTCATCTATGTACAACAGTGAATAGCTGTACGCGTAAAATTTGTGTATAAAGTAGATCAGATAAAACTTGAATATCTCCATTCGACTTGCAGGCCTTTAAAACCTATTAAATACCTTTTCTTTATTAAAATTTGTTTTCTTATCATTATTGTTATCTTATCATTATTGTTATCTTATTCATTAATATCAAAGAAAAACCTTGAGTATCCCCATTCGACTTGCAGGCCTTTAAAACCTATTAAATACCTTTTCTCTATTAAAATTTGTTTTATATCGGTCATCACGCTCAAAAAGTGTAACTTGAATTAATATCAAAGAAAAAACTTGAATATCTACATTCGACTTGCAGGCCTTTAAAACCTATTAAATACCTTTTCTCTATTAAAATTTGTTTTTTTATCGGTCACCACGCTCAAAAAGTGTAACTTTAATTAATATCAAAGAAAAAACTTGAATATCCCCATTCGACTTGCAGGCCTTTAAAACCTATTAAATACGTTTTGTCTATTAAAATTTGTTTTCTTATCGGTCACCACGCTCAAAAAGTGTAACTTGAATTAATATCAAAGAAAAAACTTGAATATCCCCATTCGACTTGCAGGCCTTTAAAACCTATTAAAATACCTTTTCTCTATTAAAATTTGTTTTCTTATCTTTATTGTTATCTTATCATTATTGTTATCTTATTCATTAATATCAAAGAAAAAACTTGAATATCCCCATTCGACTTGCAGGCCTTTAAAACCTATTAAATACCTTTTCTCTATTAAAATTTGTTTCCTTATCGGTCACCACGCTCAAAAAGTGTAACTTGAATTAATATCAAAGAAAAAAATTGAATATCCCCATTCGACTTGCAGGCCTTTGAAACCTATTAAAATACCTTTTCTCTATTAAAATTTGTTTTCTTATCATTATTGTTATCTTATTCATTAATATCAAAGAAAAAACTTGAATGGCCCCATTCGACTTGCAGGCCTTTAAAACCTATTAAATACCTTTTCTCTATTAAAATTTGTTTTATATCGGTCACCGCGCTCAAAAAGTGTAACTTGAATTAATATCAAAGAAAAAACTTGAATATCCCCATTCGACTTGCAGGCCTTTAAAACCTATTAAAATACCTTTTCTCTATTAAAATTTGTTTTGTTATCGGTCACCACGCTCAAAAAGTGTAACTTGAATTAATATCAAAGAAAAAACTTGAATATCCCCATTCGACTTGCAGGCCTTTAAAACCTATTAAATACCTTTTCTCTATTAAAATTTGTTTTCTTATCGGTCACCACGCTCAAAAAGTGTAACTTTAATTAATATCAAAGAAAAAACTTGAATATCCCCATTCGACTTGCAGGCCTTTAAAACCTATTAAATACGTTTTGTCTATTAAAATTTGTTTTCTTATCGGTCACCACGCTCAAAAAGTGTAACTTGAATTAATATCAAAGAAAAAACTTGAATATCCCCATTCGACTTGCAGGCCTTTAAAACCTATTAAAATACCTTTTCTCTATTAAAATTTGTTTTCTTATCTTTATTGTTATCTTATCATTATTGTTATCTTATTCATTAATATCAAAGAAAAAACTTGAATATCCCCATTCGACTTGCAGGCCTTTAAAACCTATTAAAATACCTTTTCTCTATTAAAATTTGTTTTGTTATCGGTCACCACGCTCAAAAAGTGTAACTTGAATTAATATCAAAGAAAAAACTTGAATATCCCCATTCGACTTGCAGGCCTTTAAAACCTATTACATACCTTTTCTCTATTAAAATTTGTTTTCTTATCGGTCACCACGCTCAAAAAGTGTAACTTTAATTAATATCAAAGAAAAAACTTGAATATCCCCATTCGACTTGCAGGCCTTTAAAACCTATTAAAATACCTTTTCTCTATTAAAATTTGTTTTGTTATCGGTCACCACGCTCAAAAAGTGTAACTTGAATTAATATCAAAGAAAAAACTTGAATATCCCCATTCGACTTGCAGGCCTTTAAAACCTATTAAATACCTTTTCTCTATTAAAATTTGTTTTCTTATCGGTCACCACGCTCAAATGTGTAACTTGAAATTATACCAAAGAAAAAACTTGAATATCCCCATTCGACTTGCAGGCCTTTTAAAACCTATTAAAATACCTTTTTTCAAAAAATAGAGTTAGATCATTGAAATTTGGTACATCGAGGTTTTCGATACCTACAAATCGATTGCGAATATTTTTGATATATTCTCATTGCGGATATATTCTCATTTATTCAATAAAAGAAAAAAATTTGTTTTCTCACCACGCTCAAAAAGTGTAACTTGAATTAATATCAAAGAAAAAACTTGAATTAATATCAAAGAAAAAAAAAAATACTGCATAAATAAAATAAATAAATAATTATAATTGCCTAAGTTGATAAAAAATGCTATGCAATAGCTTTACCGCGGCAGTCCTCGAGTGCCACACGTATTTTTTTTTTTTTTTTTTTTTTTTGTATGGAACAGCTTTAGTTTGAAAAAATTTGAAATTTGGCACCGAAGTACCTCGGACGTTTCTCGCCAAGGTAATTTGAAAAATCGGAATCTTCTTCTATCTTATCTCATGTGATGATCTTCAGCAAAGTGTTGTGCATGAGTCTACGAAGGTTTCTGAGTTGGTAAGACCAATCTTTATTCAAACGCCTTTTTCGCGAAGTTTACACACAATTATGCCTCTAAAGCGACAAGCGATTGGCCGATCTACACCTCAAGCACGGAAGAAAAGAGCATTATGAGCCTCAGAATTAGACGAGCAACGAGCATTAAGGCTGGAAAATCTTAGAGTGCATGCCGCTGAGACCCGTTCGTCTGAATCATCTGAACAACGAGAAGTGAGGTTAGAAAATGATCGAATACGCACTACTCAGGCACGTTCGTCTGAGACAACTGAACAACGGGAAAGAAGGCTGCAAAATGTTCAAATAAGCACCGCTCGATCAAGACGAACACTGCACGCTGATTTAAATCTTGGTGCATTCCATTATAGCAGTAATAATGATTATAGTCTTCATCCAAGTGTCGTCATTGGAAAAATGGATAAAATTTGTATGTATTGTAGCGCCCTCAAATTTAAAAACGAAATGCCAGGAATGTGTTGCACCAGTGGAAAAGTTAAACTGCCAGAATTAAATCCACCACCTGAACCACTATCAACGTTGCTATCAGGTGTTACACGAGATTCGAAGCATTTCATGGAAAACATTCGTAAATACAATTCATGTTTTCAAATGACATCATTCGGTGCAACGAACATCGTGCGAGAAAATTACATGCCAACATTCAGAGTCCAAGGACAAATTTATCATCGTGCCGGATCGCTTCTACCATTGCTGGACGCAGATCATAAGTTTCTTCAAATTTGTTTCATGACAAACAGTGATGAACAAATTGAACAACGATGTCATTACAATGCAGGCACTAGACGAGAAATCGTGGCTGCGTTACAAGCCCTTTTCGATCAACACAATGAATTAGTTCAATTGTTTAAAACCGCCATTCAACGAATGCCTGACGATGACTACGCAGTTGTAATTCGAGCAGACAAAAGACCCGTTGGCCAACACGAAAGACAGTTCAATGCACCAACAATCGATGAAATGGCGATCGTGATAGTTGGAGAAGAATTCAAATCGCGCGACATAATTCTTCATCGCAGAAGAGGTGGCGTTCAGCGAGTCTCTGAAACTCATCGCTCATATGATGGATTGCAGTATCCGATTCTGTTTTGGCGAGGAGAAGATGGATATCATTTCAACATCAAAATGAGAAATCCACAAACAAACAAGGAAACGAATAAGAAAGTCAGTGCAATGAATTATATACTGGGAAAGGGGTTGTGTGGATGTTGAATAGGTGATCGCATTATGGACTTTGTTGAGGTTTCGCAAAACTTCGAACTTAGCTACTGGGAAAGGGGAAGTAAAAATCGGGTAAGTTGCTGCCGAAGGCAATGAGAACACGGACTCCCCACGTTGTGAGAGAGAGAAATCTCTACCGAACTCCGGGAACTGTAACTCAGGTTAATTAATAATTATATAATATTTTGACAACTCATTTAAGTATTGTGTACAGCGAAGCGGGCAAAGCCTGCTAGTTTTAAATATAAACAAAAATGTTCCCACGTTCATTCAAAGTGGAAAGAAGAAAAAAAAAGCGACCACGGAGAATTGCTGTCTGAAATAAGTTTGCCCTGAGACCTGCCCCTGAAGGGATAGGGGCCTGAAAATACTTGTATAGATTATTGTCATCGATAATGAAGTCGCGTGCAAAATTTCAGGTCCATCGGACGATCAGAAGTGATCGAAAAATGAATTTCAAGATTCCGTTTCATACATTAATAGTTACATCATGTCAAGTTAATAAAAGCATGTTAATACTTTTATTAACTTGACATGACGTAACTATTAACTTATGAAACGGATTAAGGCTCCTATATATACGAGCTGGCGCATCAGACATTTTGTTGCCTTAGAGTTGCCACATGTACCCAGCATTTCCGTAGATAAACAAACGGCAGCCTTTATTTCAATCGTCTTGTATTAATTTGGAGTTACTTTTTTAATCATTTTCATAATTTTAGCTCGGCAAATTATCATATGGGAGATTGTTTAGTAAAAAATTTCTATAATCACTCAAGAAAAGAACATAAAATGTTCAGATTTCCATAAGATAATTTAGGAAGAATAAAATAATATAACTTTTATTTACTTATATTTTTCTCTGTGTTTTTCACATTTTCAAATGTAAAAATGCAAAGAATGTGCTATTTTAATCATAATATTTATGTTAATAACCATAAATTAATTAAAGAAGACCTTTTATTGCTGTGCGTTTGAGTTTTGGCGACATTTTCTGGGGTCGCCAAAGTTGTTTCATTTCCGTGTCGTAATTACAGTTATTTTAAGGTTCGTATTTTTAAATGAATAGTATATGCTAGAAATAGCAGAAAAAACAAGTAAATTAATAAAGACTTTCCCTTTTTAAACAATAAACACATTTTTTTTTTTTTTCAAAATGTTATGATTTGTATTTGAAACAGACAGAATAGTCCTATCCCCAGTACACCCACAAAATACCCTGAGGATGAAAAAACATACCAAAAATGTACTGTTTATGAATGTGTTATTAGGGATATTACTTGTAGCCGATCGTAGCTTACGATCAAGATTTCTTAAAATCAGGGCCCGACTAACAAAACTTTGTGCCCAGGGCACTTTTAATTTTTCGTCAACCCCCCCCCCCCCCCCCCCCAAAAAAAAAAAAAAAAAAAAAGCTGCTTTTATTATACTACGATCTACGATTTATAGTGGGCGAGGCAGACTGTCTGGAAAAAGTATTTGAGCAAAAAAAAATGTTTATGTTTTTGTCTTTAATAAAATTACTTCACTCAGCCAAATAAAGGTGCTACTGGATTATAAGTTTCCGGATTATCGATGCTTCACTGTACGTTAATTGTACAATTTCATGTATTTCAAATGATCTGATGTGCAATATCAATCAAGATTCTATTTTAAAATTTTATTCATAAAAATAAAACACAATTAGGTTAGAAAATGGAAAAAAAAAAAAAACTTGGTGATTTAGATCAGGTATTTTTAACCATTAGTAAAATTTTGTGCCCCTCAGAAATTTCGTGCCCAGGGCACGAGCCCCGGGTGCCCGTGCGATAATCAGGCCCTGCTTAAAATCGCTAGTTAAGCGATAAGGGCGCCAAGCGGGAATGCTGCCCTCATCCAAGGCAACAAAATGGCGGCGATGCGCCGGCCTATATATTTTATTTAAGGGGCTCTAAAACGGATAGTAAAAATACGCTCATGAGAGTAGTGGAGTTTTTATTTTTAGTCAAACTACGACTTTCCTTTCCCCATCCCCACCCCTATCAGCTGTAGCCGGAATATTTAATGCCTCCACCAAGTTAATCGAAAGTGACATTACTTGATCAAAGTAAGAAATTACTCAAATAAAATTTTCTCTATTATAGTAAGCTTACAACATATAATCCCTTGATTCTTAGCTGTCATATTTTGCGGTAAAAAGGCTAACTGGTTTACTTTAATTCCTGAAATGTTGCGACAAACATCACGCACGATTATCTAATATATATTTCATCTTTCTCTTTTAACGTTTTTACTTATTTTCTTGAGTCCTTTATTGAGAAATATCTTCTGTAATTCTCACACAGTTGTCAAATTTTCCCCATTTCGGCTACTGGAAAATTTTAATAAAAATTTATTTCATTTAATCAACAAAAACTGCTACAGAAATATATAAAAATTTTTGTTAAAATTTTCTGGTTGCCAAAAAAGATTAAAGTCTTTAATAGCCAATTAATGGCAAATTAATTTCTTAAATTCACACATTTTTTGTAGGACTATATGGTAATATTTTTACTTTCTTCTATATTCAATAGAAGAAAGTATTGGATTCGTAAAAATTTTCGACCACGGGTTTTTGATGGATTTACACGTTCTGAGAGCTGTAGGACACGGTTTGACCATTTTTAGAAAATGTCTGTCTGTCTGCGTGTGTGTGTGTGAGACAAAATTTTGTGGAAACTGTATCTCAGGAACTACTGCCCAGAATTTCATACAAATTGGTATGTAGTTGCACCTTGACATAAATTAGTGCCTATCAACTTTTGGTGAAAATTGTCTTACAGGTTGCGTTGCCATCCCGCTTTTTCTAAATTTTGAACATGGTGATATAGGACAAAATTTTGTATAAATATGCTTAAAGAGAATTTTTTTTTAGTAATCATTATGAAATTTACAAGAATTATTTATAATAGAGATAGTCAACTGGGAAATTTTTTTTTGTTAGTGTAGGAGCCTCGTCAACCCCCCTGGGGTGAAGTCCCCCCCTCGTGGGGAGTAAATTTTCAAGATGGGTATCTTTCGAAAGGTCTCGTCAATACCTTTAAAACGAATGGTTGAACTATAAATCTGTGATAATTTAAAACAAAGTTATCGATTTTTTTTTTATTTTTTACGAAATTTAACCAAACTTGGTATTTAGTTGGCCCCTGACATACACTGGTGCTGATTAGATTTGGGGATCAATCGCTCAACAGGAGGCGCTGTGATCGTATTTTTTCTAAATTTTTAACATGGCAATATAGGACAAAATTCCGTATAAATGTACATAATGAGAGTTATTCTTAACCTGTGATTGTAAAATTAATATGAATTATTGATAATGGTAGTAGTTAATTAGGAAAAAATTTTTGTGCATGTGGGGGCATCGCTTCCCCCCTGGAGGGAAGTACCCCCCCCCCCCAGGGGGGGAAATTTTTAAGATGTGTATCTTTCGAAAGGTCTTGTCAGTACCTTTAAAACGAATGGTTGAACTATAAATATGTGGTAATTTAAAACAAAGTTATAGATTTTTTTTTACTTTTAACGAAAAAAAAAAAAAAAAACGGAGGGGAAAGATTTTTTTTTTTTTTTAAATACTGTTACTGAGTGAATTTGTATAGGAAAATATAGAAGAAAGTCTTGTGGTGGCCACAACATACTAGTTTATATTTGTTTTTTGCATCTATTATTACTACTTTAAATTTTGGAAAAAAATTTCTGTTTTTTATTCTTAACTATTTAAATACTTTCTGAAACAATGGGGAACTTGACAGACTTTCCCAAGAATTAATAAAAATAATGTGTTTGAAAAAGTAGCAATACTGTTTGCACATAATATGTCATAATTACCCCGCTGTGAATAATATTTCATACTTTTTAGACGAAGGAAACATTTTTCATACGAATTTCACACTTAAATTTTCGCTAATGTTAACCATAAAACTCCATCTTATATACAAGTGAAATTTCATGTTTAACGAATTCATGTTGAAAGGTGAAAAAGCATTACAATTCTAGTTCGTATTCGTTTTGACGGGGATTGTAGAATCTGTTCATGCTAAAAGTAATTCACGTTAAGCGTGTTCACATTAACGTGGTTCGACTGTATTATTATTACGCTTTGACTTTTGTCTTTCAATTTGAAAAATTCTATTTTTCTTTGTAAATTTATTAATTTAATTATTAAATTAAAATTTTGTAGTTTTCTTTATTAATATTCTAAAGATTATACAAACAATATGTTTTAGGGGGAAAAAAAAAAGACTTTCAAATATTTTCCACGCTTTTTGGGAAAATGAAAAGTCTCTCTTCACTTATGTTCATGACAATTCGTTGATTCAAAAAGAAAATATGGGAGAAACCCTCAGCTTTTTAAAGTACTTGAAAATCAACTCTTTTAACGACACCTTTCTAAGTTTTAAAGATATTTGTTTGGGAATTTTTTGAAAATAGATTCATACATTTGTATAGTAAATTATGCAAAAAAAAAAAAAAAAAAAAAGCTTTGCTAGTGTTAGCACTTGCGCCTGCGTAATTAAAACAAGAACGGAAAATCACGGGCGGTACGCATTGATTATTAACACTTTTCAAATGTACGCAATTGTTGTATCGTATTTTCAATGCTCTCTGCCTCGGACAACAGTCAGACAGTAGTTCTGAAACGCATACTGATAGACTAATTGAATTCCTTATCATTCTTAAACATTGTTAGAAAGTGTTATAAATGATTAACACAAAAGAAAACGAAGCACTTATATTTCTAATTGTAGCCCTTAATGTATCTGAATGTTTTTGTGTAGCCTTGTAAATCTGAAGGTTAACAAAATCATATTCTATACAAAATATTATTTTAGCATATTAACAAAAAATGTCAGTATCGTTATTATTTTTACAATAGAAAGTTCTTTCAGTGTAATTTATAAAAATGTCCTAAAATGCAATGCATTGGCATTTCTTTTGGGTGTTCCTGTATACAAACCAGTTAGACAGGACCTATTAATGTCATTTAAAATAGGAAATGAGTGAATTTGAATAACATATATAATTTTTTAAAAATTCTGAAAATATTTCTGTACTGATAAGTATAAAGGATTTAAGTCCAAAAATGTCGATGTTGAGTTAAGTGCATAGTCAGACTCAAAAAAAAATTCTCTATCGATTGGTATAAAGGATTTAAATCCATGCCATTTAGTCTTTGAGAAAATCCATTGGTAAAACTAGTATGTTGTGGCCACCACAGGACTTTCTTCTATATTTTCTTATACAAATTCACGCAGTAACAATATTTAAAAAAAATATATATATGATTTTTTTCCAAAGCTTTTTTTCGTTAAAAGTAAAAAAAATCGATAACTTTGTTTTAAATTATCACATATTTATAGTTCAACCATTCGTTTTAAAGGTATTGACGAGACCTTTCGAAAGATACCGATCTTGAAAATTTACCCCCCCCGGGGGGTATTTCCCCCGGGGGGGGGAAGCGATGCCCCAATTTTTTTGCCTAATTAACTACTACTATTATCAATAATTCATATTAATTTCACAATCACAGGTTAAGAATAACTCTCTTTATGTACATTTATACGAAATTTTGTACTACTTTTGTCCATGTTAAAAATTTAGAAAAAATACGATCACAGCGCCACCTGTTGAGCGATTGATCCCCAAATCTAATCAGCCACAGTTTATGTCAGGGGCCAACTAAATACCAAGTCTGGTTAAATTTCGTTAAAAAAAAAAAAAAAAAAAAAAAAAATTTTTCGTTAAAAGTAAAAAAAAATCGATAACTTTGTTTTAAATTATCACAGATTTATAGTTCAACCATTCGTTTTAAAGGTATTGACGAGACCTTTCGAAAGATACCCATCTTGAAAATTTACTCCCCTCGAGGGGTGACTTCCCCCCAGGGGGGGTGGCGAGGCTCCTACGCATACAAAATTTTTTCCCAGTTGACTATCTCTATTATAAATAATTCTTGTAAATTTCATAATGATTACTAAAATATAATTCTCTTTCTGCACATTTATACAAAATTTTGTCCTATATCACCATGTTAAAAATTTAGAAAAAGCGGGATGGCAACGCAACCTGTAAGACAATTTTTACCAAAAGTTGATAGGCACTAATTTATGTCAAGGTGCAACTACACACCAATTTGTATGAAATTCTGTATAGTAGTTCCTGAGATACAGTTGCCACAAAATTTTGTCACACACACACACACACAGACAGACAGACAGATATTTTCTAAAAATGGTCAAATCGTGTTCTACAGCTCTCAAAACGTGTAAATCCATCAAAAACCCGAGGTCGAAAATTTTTACGAATCCAATACTTTCTCTATATTACATATAGAAGAAAGTAAAAAGATTCAAGTCAGAAATTTAGCATTAATCATGGGTATAAAATATTTAATTCAAATTTTTCCCTTAATTAAATGAAGGTTGACAATCACTGAATGGTATAAAGCATATAAATCAACATCCTTTTTCCTAATCGATTATTCTGATTAGTTTTTAGTTAGTTTAACTTTACTTTTCGTCTCCTGAAAAATCAAGAATATGGACTTAAATCCTTTATACTTATCAGTATAGATTTATGGACGCTGGAGGTGGTGAGACAGACAGATGGATACTCGGACAGATAGATACATAAATTGAAATCATATTCGCACTTAAAAAATGTTAAAAAGTGTTAAATCACTTAATGTAAACGAAAATCCAATTCCAGCAAATTTTCAATAAAAGCCCTCAATATAACTGAATATTTTTCTATGGCCCTGTAAATCTAATGCTAATCATACTATACATTGCTGTAGAAAGCATTCTTTTGTGCATACGAATAACATATTTCAATTTTACTAAGATTTGTTCAACATAAATACCACATAGAACGAATACTCTAGAATACTTTCGGCTGTACCTGTACGCAAACTAGTGGTGGTATTAACTTCATTTTCTATAGCAAAACTTAAGTAATATATTTCAATTTCATCGAAATCTGAGTAAAATAAAGAAATTAAAATATAGTTCATAAAAATACCTCTCATAGAACACAATGCTTCGGAATATTTTTGGGTGTCCCTGTACACAAGACAGTAGAGATATTCATTCCATTTTCAATTGGGAACATCCGATAGGGAACTTGAATATTATATGTCAGTTTCAAAAAATTCCATGAATATTTACGGGAGTTAGAGCGCGTAATAGACAGACAGACGGACAGACAGATGGGTAAACCTAAGACATTAACACTTTTCAACCTTATTGGAAAGCGTTAAAAACATTTAGAAAGTGATGGAAACGATTAATTTAAACGGAAATGCAATTCCAGTGAATTTCCAATAATACCCATTAATGTAACTGAATATTTTTCTGAGGCCTTGTAAATCTGATTCTAAACATACTGTATTCCAAGGAAAGCATTCTTTGTGCATATATGGATAATATATTTTAACCTTATTAAGATTTGTGCAAAGTAAAGTTCTTAAAATTTGGTTTATATAAATACCTTTCATAGAACGCAATGCTTTTGAATACTTTCAGGTGTCCCTGTATACAAACCAGTGATGGTATTTGCTCCATTTTCAACAGGGAACATCCGATAGTGGACTTATATAACATATTTCAATTTCATTAAGATTTGTGTAAAGTAACGGTTTTAAAATATGATTTATAGAAATACCTCTCATAGAGCACAATCTTTCGAATACATTTGGGTGTCCCTGTGTTAAAATATGGTTTATAGAAATACCTCTCATAGAACATAATGCTTTGGAATACTTTCGTGTGTCCCTGTGCACAAACCAGTATAGGTATTCACTTCATTTTCAATAGGGAACATCCGATAGTGAACTTGAATAACATATAAGGTCATTGTGCCTAAATGCGATAACCCATAAATGCGACAAAGTTCTTCTACTGAAAATCTAAATGCTTAAATCACAAACTTATAAATCATAATGGAACATACACATTTCAAGAACGGTTCGCGAAACTTTTCATTAAATTTTAAAGGTTTTTTCTAGTAGAATTTTCTTTTGCAGTAAACATTGTCCATTATGGCTTTCCGACATCTTTTCCTAATTGCGATAAAATATTTTCAAATAGTAACTGTAATTTTATCCTTTCATCTTTCAAGATCAAATAACCACCGTTACGTCATGTGCTTGAATACCCTTCATACCTACCAGAAGAAAATAAAAAAAAATACTACATTTTTTTTAAAAAGAGGGGTTTAAAATTTTTATCGCATTTAAGGGTCTGTTTACACCATTTTCCTAAATGCGACAAATTTTATCCCTTAAATGCGGCGAATTTTACAGTTGATATATTAAGGGAAGTTTAAGCATTTTTTCCTTTTTAACACTTTCCAACAAGGTTTAAAAGTGACTTAGACTTGTCTGTCCCTCTGTCCGTCTGTCTGTCTGTCTGTCCGCGCTCTAATTCCTGTAGGGACACCCGAAAGTATTCCAAAGCACTGTGTTCTATGAGAGGTATTGCTGTAAACCATATTTAATACCTTAACTGTATACAAATCTTAGTGAAATTGAATCATGTTATTCAAGTTCACTATCGGATGTTTCATATATAAAATGGAATAAATACCACCACTAGTTTGTACACAGGGACACTCGAAAGTACTCCAAAGCATTGCGTTCTATGAGAGGTATTTCTATAAACCAAATTTTAATAACTTTACTTTCCACAAAGTTTAATGAAATTGAAGTATGTTATTCATATGCACAAAAGAATGCTTTGCATAGAATATAGCATGATTAGCATTAGATTTACAGGACCACACAAAAATATTCAGTTACATTAAGAGCTGTTCATAAAAATTTGCTATAATTTCAATTTCATTTACATTAAGCGTTTTTAACATTGTCTAACAATTTTCATCTGTGAATATAATTTCAATTTAAGTATCTGTCTGTTCGTCTGTCCGCGCTCTAGCTCCAGTAAATATTTATGTAATTTCTTGAAACTGATATATGTTATTTAAGTTCACTATCGGATGTTCCCTATTGAAAAAGGAGTTAATATCTCTACTGGTTTGTGTACAGAGGCACCCAAACCTTTTACAAAGCATTGTGTTCTATGAGAGATATTTCTATAAACCATATTTTAATACCTTTACTGTACACAAACCTTAATGAAATTGAGAAATGTCATTCAAGTTCACTATCGGATGTTTTATATATTAAATGGAGTAAATACCACCACTGGTTTGGGCACAGAGACACTTGAAAGCATACCAAAGCATTGCGTTATATGAGAAGTATTTCTATAAACCAAATTCTGATAACTTTGCTTTCCACAAAGCTTAATGAAACTGAAATGTGTTATTCATATGCACAAAAGACTGCTTTCTATAGAATATAGTATGTTTAGTATTAGTTTTACAGAGCAACAAAAAAATATTCAGATACATAAAGAGCTATTAAGAAAAGTTTGCTGGAATTGCACTTTCGTTTACATTAAGCGTTTTTAACATTTTCTAACAATTTTTAAGTGTGAATATAATTTCAATTTGTGTATTTGTGTATCTGTTTGTCTGCCCATCTCTCTGTCTTTCGGCGCTCTAACTCCGGTAAATATTTATGGAATATCTTGAAACTAATATATGTTTTTCAAGTTCACTATCGGATGTCCCCTATTAAAAATGGAGTGAATACCTCTACTGGTTTGTGTACAGGGGCATCGGAAAGTACTGCAAACTATTTTTTTTTTCTATGAGAGGCATTTCTATAAACCATATTTTAATACCGTTACTTTACACAAATCTTAATGAAATTGAAATATGTTATTCAAGTTCGCTATCGGATGTTTCCTATGTGAAATGGAGAAAATATTACCACTGTTTTGTGTACAGGGAGACTTACAAGTATTGCGTTGTATGAGAGGTATTTCTGCAAACCAAATTTTAATAACTTTACTTTGCACAAATCTTAATGAAATTGAAAAATGTTATTCATATGCAAAAAGGAATGCTTTTTATAAATACAGTATGATTAGTATTAATCTTACAGGGCCAGATAAAAAATATTAAGTTACATTATGAGCCATTAATAAAAATTTGCTGTTATTGCATTTTCTTTTACAATAAGCATTTTTAACACTTTCTAACAATTTTTAAGCACGAATATGATTTTAATTTGGTTATCTTTCTGTCCGATTGTCTGTCTTTTCTGTCGTCCCAAGAGTTCTTAAATATTTTGAGAATTTTGAAAAATTGATATATGTTATTAAAGTTCACTATGGAATGTTTCCTATTTAAAATGCCATTAATATGTCCTACACAACGTGTTCGTGTACAGGGAACTTCCAATGCTTTGCGTTTTAGACAGACATTTTTATAAATCACATCTAAATAACTTTCTACTGTAAAAATTATAAATAAATTGAAATGTATTTTAATATTCTAAAATAATGTTTTGTATAGAATATGATATGATCAACTTTCAGATTTACAGGACTACACTAAAATATTCAAATACATTAAGGGATCAATTATAATCTGACGGCTGGATTTTCTTTCGCATTAAGCCTTTTTAACGTTCTTCAACGATGTCTGAGAGCGGTTTTAAATTGAATTAGTCAATCTGTATATTTTTCTGTGCTTCTCTCCTTTGTTTGATAATGCAGGCAAAGAATATTGAAAGTTATACGATACAACAAGCACGTACAATTGGAGAATATTAATAACCAGTGCGTACTGCATGATTTTTCGTTCTTTTTTTTAACACTTTCCAGCAAGGTTGAAAAGTGTCAATGACTTCGGTTTGTCTGTCTGTCCGCAGTCGAACTCCTGTAAATTTTCATGGAATTTTTTGAAGCTGATATATCGTATTCAAGTTCATTATCGGATGTTCCCTATTGAAAATGGAGGGAGTTCCTCTTCTGATTTGTCTACAGGGACACCCAAAATTTTCCAAAGCACTGTGTTCCATGATAGATATTTCTATAAACCGTATTTTCATACGTTTACTTTAAACAAATTTTAATGAAATTGAAATATATCATTTAAGTCCACTGCCGGATATTCCCTATGTAAATTGAAGTAAATAGCATCACTGGTTTGTATACAGGGAAATCCGAAAGTATTTAAAAGCATTGCGTTCTATGGAAGGTATTTCTAAGCACCAAATTTTAATGATTTTACTTTGCACAAGTCGTAAATATAAATATATATATATATATTATTCATATGCACAAAAGAATGCCTTCCATAAAATACAATATTATTAGTATTATATTTACAGGGCCACACAAAAATATTGAGATACATTAAGAGGTATTGTTGGAAAATTGCTTGAATTGCATTTTCGTTTACAATAAGCGTTTTTATCACTTTCTAAATGTTTTTAACACTTTCCAATAAAGTTGAAAAGTGTTAATGACTTAGGTTTGTCTGTCTGTCCGTGCTCTATCTCCCGTAAATATTCATGGAATCAGAGTTACACATACACTACTCAGAAACGAAGAGTTAAACACGGAGTTACACACTCTGTTATAAAAAGGCAAAGTTACACACACAATTACACACAAACTGTTAATAAAAATGCAGAGTTACACACACAATTACACACAAATTGTTAATAAAAATGCAGAGTTACACACACACTGTTGGCAAAAAATTAGCCGTACACACAGCGTTACACACATTGTCAAAAAAAAAAAAGAGATTTACATACGGAGTTACACACACTGTTAATAAAAAGGCGGAATTATACACAGCAAAAAATCAGTGATACACGCAAAGTTACACACATTGTTCAAAAAAAAAAAAAAAAAAAAAAAAAAAATGAACATTGAATTACACACACTGCTAATAAAAAGGCAGGATTATACACAGGTTTACATGCACTGTTAATAAAAAGGCGCTGTTAATAAAGAGTTACACACAGAGTTAATAAGAAGGCAGAGTTGCACACACACATTTAATTACGTACAGGGTTACGCACACTGTTAGTTACACATAAGTAAAATTACACACGTTTTTTTGCAAAAAATCAGCGATACACACAGTGTTACACACACAGTGTTAAAAAAAACTGTTAATAAAAAACAAAATTACACATAGAGTTACACACACTGTTAACAAGAAAGAAGAGCTACACACACACTGTTAATTGCATACAGGGTTGCACACACAGTGACAGTTTCACATAGCGTTACGTACACTGTTAGAAAAGTTCAGCAATACACACAGAATTACACACACACTGTTAAAAAAAAAGAAGAGTTACACACTGTTAACAAACAGCAGATTTAGACACAAAGTTCCACACACTGTTAATATAAAGGAAGAGTTACACACACTGTTAAAGGCAGAGTTGCACACAGAGTTACACAACATTTTACCTTGAAATAGTTATGCGGTATTAAGTATTTTATAAACTATAAAAAAAGAACGAAAAATCATGCATTACGCAATGATTATTAACACTTTCCAACTGCACGTAATTGTTGCATCTTATAACTTTGAAAGTTCTGTACCTACGTTATCACACAACAAACAAACAGTAGTTCTGAAAGGCATACAGACAGACTAATTGAATTCCTAATCATTCTTAAACACTGTTTGAAAGTGTTAAAAATGCTTAACACAAAAGAAACCGTCGCCCTTCGATTGTAATTCCAGTCCTTAATCTATCTGAAAATTTCAGTGTAGCCCTGTAAATTTGAAGGTTAACAAAATCATATTTTATACAAAACATTATTTTAGCAAATTAACAATAAATGCCAATTTCTTTATGATTTTACACTTGAAAGTACAGTATGAAAGTTCTTTAAATGTAAATTATAAAAATGTATGTCCTAAAATGCAACGCATTGGCATTTTTTGCGCGTTCTTGTACATAAACATGTTGTACAGTACCTATTAATGCCCTTTTTATTTGGGAACATTCAATAGTGAATATGAACAACATATATATTTTTTTAAAAATTCAGAAATTATTTCCGGGCGCTAAGTGCGGTACACGGACAGATAGACAAATGGAGATTCGGGCACATAGATACAGAAACTGAAAACACGTTAAGACTTAAACAAAGAAAAATCATGCAGTACTCATTGATTAGTAACACCTTCCAACTGTACGTAATTGTTGTATCGAATAACTTTAATATTCTTTGCCTACGTTGTGAGGTTGAGACGTCAGAACGTCACCACAGTTGTTTTAATTAAGCTGGATCCAGCAAAGTAGAAAGTGGGGACGGTTAAAATCGCTTCGTCGCCAGTGACTCGGCGAAAGTTGAGGTCGAGTTAGCTTTGTGTCGGCAGGGTGCTGCAATGAAAGACTTAGATTTTGAATGTTAGATAAATTAGGAGTGATTTTAAAAGGACGGATTGAAATGAAGAGAGAGGAGGATGTAGGAAGAAGTATAAAATGGCGATAGTTTTAGTAGATGGGAGTGGATGTTGGAGGATATTATAGTGGATGTTGGAGGATATTATAGTGGATGTCGGAGGATATTATAGTGTGGATATTGGAGTATTATAGTGGATTGTTGAAAGTCTTATTTTGGCGAATATTGAGTAGTAGAAATTTAAATGAGTGAGGAATAAGTCATGATGAGTGTTAGTACGAGTATTTGCTAGCGCTCGTGAAAGTGAATTTCGATCTGTAGGGAATCCTCTGATCGAAAGTGAAGTCACAGCAGTGGAGTTACGAGTGCAACCGTCGCTACACCTTCAATTGCTTGCTGGGGTGAGATATTTAAGATAATCTAATTTAATTGTTGATATATGTATATTTTGATTGAGTAATACACTGACTGAGCTAGTTTAATTGCCAGGCCACCCTCCCCATTAATCTGCTCAAATAAACTTTAGTTATTGTTAATTCAAGTCTTGTGTTCTCTTACTTATCCATTTAGTGATCTAATTAAGTTAACCTTTTGAAAGGGGCTCTTACGAAATCCTATGGTGAAGCGTGACAGATGCTGTCACAGCCCCTTTAAAAAGGTTAAGATGGAGTTTGCGTCAACGCAAACTTTACAACGTTATCACACAACAGACAGAAGGACTGAAAAATATACAGATAGACTAATTGATTTTAAAATTACTCTTAGGCATTTTGGAAAGAGTTAAAAAGGCTTAACGCAAAATAAAATGCAGCCATTAAATTATAATTACAGCTTTTGATCTCTCTGAATATTTTAGTGTAGCCCTTTAAATCAGAAAGTTAATCATACCATATTCTATACAAAACATTAGTTTAGAATATTGACAATACATTTCAATATTTTTATGATTTTTGCAGTAGAAAGACTTAACTTTCAAAAAATTCTGTCCTAAACCGTCATGCATTGGCTTTTTTTTTTTTTTGTCTTGTCCCTGTAAACAAACTAGTTGTACAGGACCTATTAATATCGTTTTGAATGGAGAACATTCTATAGGGATAATGTTTATAAAAATAACACTCATAAAACACAATGCTTTCGAATGCTTTTGGGTGTCCCTGTACACAAACCAGAAGAGATATTCACTCCATTTCCAATATGGAACATCCGATAGTGAACATCAATAAAATATATCAGTTTCGAGAAATTCCATAAATATTTACAGGAGTTAGAGCGCGGGCAGACAGACGGACAGACAGATGGACAGATACACAAACTGAAATCATATTTACACTTAAAAATGTTAGAAAGTGTTAAAAACGCTTCATGTAAACGAAAGTGCAATTCTAGAATTGTTTTATCAGTAGCTCTTAATATAAATGGATATTTTTGTGTCACCCTGTAAACCTAATGCTAATCATGCTGTATTCTATGCAAAGCATTTTTTTCTGCATATAAATAACATATTTCAATTTCCTAAAACTTCGTGGAAAGTAAAGTTATTAAAATTTGATTTATAGAAATATCTCTCATAGAACGCAATGCTTTGGAATACTTTTAACTGTCCCTGTACATAAATCGGTGGTGGTATTTCCGCCATTTTATACAGGAAATATCCAGTAGTGAACTTGAATAACATATTTCAATTTAATTGAGATATGTCTACAGTAAAACCAATAGAAATACCTCTTATAGAACACAATGCTTTGAAATGCTTCCGGGTGTCCGTGTACACAAACCAGTATAGGTATAAACTCCATTTTAAATAGGGAACATCCGATAGTGAACTTGAATAACATATATCACTTTGAAGAAATTCCATAAATATTTATGAGATTTAGAGCTCGGACAGACAGAGAGGCAGACAAACAGGCGGACAGTCAGATACACAAAACTGAAATCATATTCACCCTTAAAAAATGTTAGAATGTGTTAAAAACGCTTAACGTATACGAAAGTACAATTCTAGCCATTTTTTTTAAATAGCTCTTTATGTAACTGGATATTTTTGTGCCACCCTGTAAATCTAATGCTAATCATGCTATATTCTGTGCAAAGCATTCTTTTGTGCATACAAATACCATATTTAAATTTCCAAAAACTTCGTGGAAAGTAAAGTAATTAAAATTTGATTTATAGAAATATCTCTAATAGAACGCAATGCTTTGGAATACTTTTGAGTGTCCCTCTATATAAATCGGTGGTGGTATTTCCTCCATTTTATACAGGAAACATCCAATAGGGAATTTGAATAACATATTTCAATTTCATTAAGATATGTCTACAGTAAAGGTATGAAAATATGGTTTATAGAAATACCTCTCATAGAACACAATGCTTTCGAATGCTTTTGGTTGTCCTGTGCACAAACCAGTAGAGGTATAAACTCCATTTTCAATAGGGTACGCCCGATAGTGATCTTGAATAACATATTTCAATTTCATTGAAATATGCCTACAATAAAGGTATGAAAATATGGTTTATAGAAATACCTCTCATAGAACACAATGCTTTGAAATACTTTCGGGTGTCCCTGTACACAAACCAGTAGCGGTATCATATTCACCCTTAAAAAATGTTAGAATGTGTTAAAAACGCTTAACGTAAACGAAAGTACAATTCTAGCCATTTTTTTTAATAGCTGTTAATGTAACTGGATATTTTTGTGCCACCCTGTAAATCTAATGCTAATCATGCTATATTCTGTGCAAAGCATTCTTTTGTGCATATAAATACCATATTTAAATTTCAAAAAACTTCGTGGAAAGTAAAGTTATTAAAATTTGATTTATAGAAATTTCTCTCATAGAACGCGATGCTTTGGAATACTTTTGAGTGTCCCTGTACATAAACCGACGGTGATATTTCCTCCATTTTATACCGAAAACATCCTATAGTAAACTTTAATAACATATTGCAATTTCATTAAGATATGTCTACAGTAAAGGTAAGAAAATATGGTTTGTAAAAATACCTCTCATAGAACACAATGCTTTGAAATACTTTCGGGTGTCCCTGTACACAAACTAGTAGAGGTATGAACTCCATTTTCAATAGGGAACGTCCAATAGTAATCTTGAATAACATATATCAGTTTCAAGAAATTCCATAAATATTTACGGGAGTTAGAGCGCGGACAGACAGACGGACGGACAGACGGACAGACAGACAGACAGAAAAACCGAAGTCAAACATTTTTCAACCTTGTTGGAATGTGTTAATAACAGTTTTCAACCTTCTTTGGAAAGTGTTAATAACATTAAAGTAACTCCCATGCATTAAATGCATTATCGCATTTAGGGAGTTTGAACATCGCATTTAGGATATAGTACCTTAAATGCGACAAAAATTTCCTAAATGCGACGCTGGTATATATTTTCATAAATTACTGATATTTTTTTAATTTCTTGAAAAAAAAAATGACTCAAAACAGTAGTTTAGAACTATGAGTATAATATTCTACCATTTTTTCTTTCTTTTCATAATTATTTGTTTACTAAAATGTCATAAGTTTCCTAAATGCGATAAACTTACCAAAAATCACGTCGCATTTAGGCACAATGACCTTATCAGTGTTATTCAAGAATTTTCATGAATATTTACGAGAGTTAGAGCGCGGATAGACAGGCAAACCGAAGTCATTAACTCTTTTCAACCTTGTTGGAAAGTGTTAAAAATGACCATATCTCATTGTCTAATAATGTATATCGAGTTTTCTAAAAATGACATTGTTTGATTTTAAAACCTGCATATTATAAACAAAAAAGTCTCAAGAATTATTGATGTCGGTAAAGAAACATTTATATTTCGGTTATATACATACAATTTTCATATAAATTCATATCTATAGTAAAAAAAAAAAAAAAAAAAAAAAAAAAAAAAACTAGTATGTTGTGGCCAACACATGACTTTCTTCTATATTTTCCATATACAAATTCACCCAGTAAAAATAATTTATTAAAATTACTATTTAAAAAAATTATCTTCCATGATAATGCAGACGATTTCCATATTAGCGAAGTAGTATAACACTAAATATGAAAAAAAAAAAAAAGTCAATTTTATTCTCAATATTACACTTAAAAAAATATATATATTTGTTAAAAATGAAAAAAATCGATAACTTTATTTTAAATTATCACAGATCGATGGTTCATCCATTTATTTTAAAGGTATTGGGGAGATCTTTTGAAAGATATCATGAAAATGAAAATCATCATGAAAATTTACTCCCCTCGAGGAGGGACTTTCCCCCCAGTGGGGAGGCGAGGCTCCTACATATACATTTTTTTTTTCCAGTTGACTATCTCTATTACAAATAATTTTTTTAAGTTTCATAATGACTATTAAAAAATAATTCTTTTAATGAACATTTGTACAAAATTTTGCTCTATACCACCATGTTAAAAGTTTAGAAAAAATGAGATGGCAATGCAAGCTGTTGGACAACTTTTACCAAAAGTTTATAGGCACTAATTTATGTCAATGTGTAACTACATACCAATTTGTATGAAATTCTGTGCAGTAGTACCTGAGATATAGTTGCCACAAAATTTGTCACACACACACAGACGGGAAGACGTTTTCTGAAAATGGTCAAATCGTGTTCTACAGCTCTAAAAACGTGTAAATCCATCAAAAACTCGAGGTTGAAAATTTTTACGAATCCAATACTTTCTTCTATTGAATATAGGAGAAAGTAAAAAATAAAAATCGGCCATAATTGCTGCAAAAGTAAAAAATTGGTAATAATTGCTGCAAGAGTAAATAATTGGTAATAATTGCTCATACGTACTTGCCCATAATGAGTTAGACATTTCGAGGAAGAACTTGCAGGAAGAAGGCTCGCATAAACATCTAGTCTAGTCTATTAGAAAACAGAAAGAAAAATTGTACTGCATTGAAAATAATAAATTTAGCTAATATCGTTATTGATTTCATTTTAGAAGTACTTAGAATTCCATCATAGTTTACACTAAACACTGAATTTTACATGTTAAGATATGTGAAAATAAGTCCAATTAATCAAATGCGAGATTCAAGTGTGGTTATAAGTTGTTCCGCTCAAAATGAAAATTTTGCATTCTGAAAACCTAGTTTATGATTTTGAATGTTTACAGATATCTCGCCTTTAGTAATTCACCCTCAGTATTTCGCCTCTGGGATATTTTATCCCCCGGGAAATTTCGCCCCCGGATATATCTTCTAAGTGAGGTAAATTGGAATAAGTTAAGCAATTCAATAATTTTATAAATTCAAAATATAATTACACGTATAGCATTTTTCGGTATTACTATTGTCTGTCCACGCAATTTCCTCTTTATATTGAATTCAAAACAATTGAATATAAAGACGGGTTTCTATAGAATAATTGATGGATTTATGTATCAAAAGTTTATTGATGTAAATTGAATTAAATTATGCATGCACAATAAATTATTTATTAAATTTTATTTATTAATAAGTAAATAAGCGCAAAAAATTATTTATTCATTTATAAACTAGAATGTTGTGGCCACCACATAACTTTCATCTACCTTTTCTTATGCATATTCACTCTGTAAAAATAATTTATTAAAATCATCATTTAATAAATTTATCTTCCATGATAATGCAGTACGATTTCCATATTATAGAAGTAGTATAACACTAAATATAAAAAAAAGTTAATTTTATTCTCGATATTACATTAACATAACATATTACACGATATTACATTGACATAAATTAGTGCCTATCAACTTTGGTAAAAATTTTCTTACAGGTTGCGTTGCCATACCACTTTTTCTAAATTTTTAACATGGTGGTATAGGACAAATTTTTTATGCGCATAAAGAGAATCATTTTTTAATAATCATTATGAAATTTACAAGAATTATTTATAACAGAGATAGTCAACTAAAAATGTTTGTTTTTGTATATGTAGGAGCCTCGCCTCCCCCTCGAGGGGAATAAATTTTCATGATGGGTTTCTCTCAAAAGAGCTCGCCAATACCTTTAAAATGAATGGTTGAACCATGGATCTGCGATAAGTTAAAATAAAGTTATCATTTTTTTTTTTCATTTTTAACAAAACAAAACAAAACAAAATAAAAATAAATAAATAAAAAATAATAATAATAATAAACTGTAATATTGAGAATAAAATGATTTTTTTTTATATTTAGTGTTATACTACTAAATATTAGCGTTATACTACTTCTGTAATATGGTAATCGTATTGCATTATCATGGAAGATAATTTTATTAAATAACTAGCAGGCTTTGTCCGCTTCACTGGTCACTATATTTAAATGAATTAAAAAAAAAAAAAATCTGGTGTGAAACAAAACAACCACATGACTTCAATTACCCAGCATTACACGTATTATATGCACTTTTTGGAGATAATGCAATCAGAAGACATAAATTTGACCAAACAAAGTAGACACCTAAAAATTTTCCTTTAAGAAAAAGTTGATACACGTTTAACAACATAAAAATCAGATTTAAATAGCGAGTTTAAAAATAAGGAAAAAATCGATTGAGCTGTTTTTTAAAACACCAAATTTTGAGATCTAAAACTAACATGCCTAATCATGATGACTGTTAATTTTTCAGAAATAACAACGTAGTATATAAGTTATCACGGCGATAATTGAGGTTTTTGTAATTTTTGTGTAGGGCCGTGATTGACAAATATTTAAAATTGTGTTTTGTATATATATATATATATATATATATATATATATATATATATAATGTGAAAGGTTTGGAAAATTAATACTTTTGCTAAAAATAAATTAATAAAGATATAAATAAATATGTAAAAATAAAATAAAATAAAAATAAATAAATGTAAGTAAAATGAATGAGTTTGTTAGACTTTTGGAAAGGGTGCTAAAATATTTCTTTCTGTAGGTTAATCTCTCTCGTGTTGAAAAGCCTTTGTTTAATTGAGATTCTGTATATTTGTTCATTTGTATATGTTTGTGAAAAGGATTAAAATTTATGGTAGTTTGAACATGTTATGAATATATCTCGTGAGAATGTGTTTGTCAATTGATGGCATTGTAATTGAATTCAGTATTCTAATACACTCTTCTTTCATTGATTAGAAAATTTGGAAATTCGTTGTACTCTTAAAGTATTTTTCCCTTGAGCGAGTAAAACTTTCAATCCCACTGAGTCTTCTTCTCGAAATATCATTTTGTCTCTGTGCTTGCTTTATCTCGAGTATTCAAAATCCACTGATAATTGTCAGTCAGGATTACTGCTCATCTATCTTTGCGATATCTCTTCCTTTTCATCGAGGCACGTGTTGCTTGTTCTCGGAAATCTCAGATGCAAGTATGGGTGTGTCCCCTTCTGTTTGACGTAAATGTGACGTCGGGGTGTAAGCTTCGTATCAAGTCATTCTGTTGCGTAGCCTGCTTTCCCCACGTGGTATTAGTTGAAGGTCATTGACCTGGAGTGTTCCGCTTGTGTATTGGGGCGGAGGTCGGTTTCGTTTTTCTTCCCACACTTAGCTGAAATATAGTCGCTGCGCCGGCTTCTTGGAGAATCTATTGCTTTCGTTCGTGATATGGATGCAAGAATCTTATCTAGCTGATTCGATCTATGTATTTTTCTCTCTGTATCTCATGTTCCGGTTTTATGGTTGGAAGAATGTATCGATCTTAAATCTCCGACTCATGGGGAAGCTTAATCTTGGTGATATTCTTATACGCTGGTTTAATGTATTGAAGAATCATATCTGAATATTCTGTTCGGGCTTTTATATTATTATTATAATATTTTTATTATAATATTTTATAATATTTTTATTATTATAATATTTTTATGTTTGATTATTATTCAGTGCGTAATCGGCTCTTCTATCAGCCTGCTTTGCTCATCATCTTGTTTCTTCTCTTCGATCTGACTGTTAAAATCAAATAATAAGACTGGTTGTTGTAATCCGTTGACTGGCCGTGGGATTTCTAAGATGTGGCTTCCTCGATCAGATGTGAATCGTGTACTATGCTTGTGAGGTTGAGACTGTAGAAGGTCACCACAGTTTGTTTGAAATTAAGCTGGATCCATCAAACTATTAAGTTGGGATGGTTAAATCGCTTCGGCGCCAGTGACTCGGCGAAATTTTAGGTCGGTTTAGTTTTGTGTCGACATGGTGCTGCAACGAAGGAATTAGGTTGTGAGAGGTAGATGAATTGGAAGCGATTTTGAAAGTTTGATTGAAATTAAGAGAAAGCAAGTTGGTAGAATGTAGTATAAGATGGAGATGGTTTTCGTAAAAAAGTGTGGAGTAGTGAAATCTTGTCCGACGTTTGTCTAAGGCAACGGATAAGTAGTAGAGTGTGGAGAAAGTTATATTTCAGTAGTTGTATTAAGTGGTGCTTAAGTTAAGCAGTTTGATGACTATTGTTATGCTTCAGTGCGAGAATTTGTGAATGGAAACTGATTCGGCCAGGAATCCACGAATCTGTTGGAAAGTCACAGTATTTACGTAAAGGAGTGCATCCGTCCACAACTTCTACTATTCTGGGGTGAGATATTTCAAATTATCTAAAATTAGTAATTATACATTTATTTGGTAAAGAATTTAAATCAGCTGACTAAGCTACGTATTCCAGATCATCCTCCCATTATTCTAGCTAAATAAACTCTTAGTTTTATTTTCATATATCTGAGTCTCTGTGCTAATTTCATATCTAATACTTAAGTAGTTAAGTTAACTAAGTTAATCATTGAGTTAAGATGGGGGTCTGCATCAACGCAAACCTCACCTCCTATTCTGTGTCTTCTAGACTTTTTGAGGAGTCGAATTTTTAGTGAAAGTGCGTGTAGCCCCACCAAGTGAAAGGTCCGTGAAAGCTGATCTCTGGGCTTGATATGGATCCTATTTACTCCCGGTTCACAAAGGAAATTTTGACACCTCACTACTCAGTCGGGCCTTCATAACCTTGCATATATGATGTAAATTCATTTGAATTATAATGATTTATATTTTATATCAGATTGCTTGAGTTTATCAGATGAAAAGTAATTTGTTCATTATATAAATTGTGGTTTGTTTTTAGCACATATTATTCAGGAATGTTTATGGCAGTGAATCAAGTAAATATGTTTTTGTAGAAAAGATTATATATAGATATATGTAAACTATTTTTAGCAATTTTAGCTATGTGTCTTTAGCAAAATTGTTACTAGAATATGTGAATTTTTGAAACTTAATTTAGACTTTCATTAAAAATTTGTAATTTAATATAAAGTTTGAGTCTGTTTTTTTTTTCTTAGTTGACTAGAAATATTTTATTTTATTTTAATTTAATTTTAATTTTAAGATATCTTCTACTGCTAGGTATCTCCTAGCCCATTTCGGACCTTGGCTTTCCAAAAATTTAATGTTAATTAACTTTTTTTTTTTTTTTTTCTAAAACACAACGCATTTCTTTAATTTATTCAATTGGCATGATTTTTTAAATTCTATACGATCTTTTATGAGTAGTTTGGATGTAATTAAATCTAATTTGGTTAATATTGAATAATCAATTTTATTTAACAAAGTAATTTAATGGTAATTAAGTTATTAAGTTGAGTTAAAAAGTTAATTGCATACAATGCATTTTCATAATTAAGGGCCATTAAATAAAGTAATTAGCACCTAAGGACCTCAGTTACATTTTAATATGAGAAAGGATATCTAAAATGGGTTTACGTAGCAATTTTCAAGATAATCGTTAGAGCCGTTTTTGCGATACCGACTTTTATCAAATTTGGCCCATTCAACTGTTGACTGGAAAACGACAATTGCATACAAAATGATGTCTAAAAAGGGTTAAGATGGCAATTTTGAAAAAAATCTGTACAGCCATTTTTAAAGGAACGTACTTGCGAGACCTGAAATTTATACAGGTCGCCAACGTTCCTCAACTAACTATATCATACGAAAGGACATCTTATAGAGTGTTTATATAGCAACTTTGAAGAAAATCGTCAGAGTCGTTTTTGAGATACGGAGTTACAGGTCTACCTCTGGTTCCCGATGTTCCACTTCAATTTCCCCCAAAATTTGAAAATGTCATCTGTATACCAGACCTGCTTCAATTCTGAAGTTTCGTAGTTCTATCTTTATTAGTTTCGGATATATGGTAGTCAGAAGGTTCCCCACACACATACACACACACTGACCAATTAAAAACTATTTTTTTTTTTCCCTTTAACTCAGGAGACCTTAAAACATGTAAATCGGGTGAAAACTCGACATCAGATTTTCGGATTAAATACAGTACTTACATTACCTACAGTAGTCTGGTAATGGAAGTAAAAAAGAATCGCTATTTTTTATACCGCTTTACAAATAAAAGTTAAAAAGAAAGTTCATTGAAATTGCTTATAAACTTCGCTTCTGGCTCTCGCTGTCTTCGGCAGAGACTTCCTCACCGCAACATCTCCGTATTGGATAATTCAATTTATAAAGATTTCAATAAAATAGGGAATTAGTCATTAGTCATTTTCTTTCTAATAATAAACTGAACGGAAAACTCACAATATTTTACCCAGAGACACTCTGTACCGTTAGACCAATAAAAAAAAAAAGTCTTTTCCTTTTTTACCCTCTCGCACTAAGTTAAATACAATACTTCCATTATTTACGGTAGTCGGATAATGAAAGAAAAAATATTTAAAATAAAATTTAGAATAATCTTGCTAAAGCAATGGAATAGCTTGGACCTCTTGGCGAAATTTGAAATTTGGCACCGAAGTAGCTTGGACGTTTCTCGCCAAGTTTACTTACGCAATCACGATGCCCATTTTAACTTATTGCGGAAATGATAACAAAAATATACAAAACTGCCAAGTGGCCTTATATATATATATATATATATATATATATATATATAGTAGTTTTAAAAATAAACAAAAAAAAAAAAAAAAATCCTTTTAGGACAACGTATATCAGCATCATGAACTATATTAACATTTTATCAATATGTATAGACCGTATGCAAGTGACGTCATTCCTTCACCCGGAGCCATAAGTGGTGTCCAAATACAGAGCGACTATCCAATGGCTTTAAGTATAAGATAAACAAGCAGTTTTTTTAACCAATCCCAATCTCAGCTCTGTTTGCTTGGGCTCCAGTTCAGTCGTTGCTAATAGCAACGTGGCGTACTTGCATACGGTCTATAAATTTTTACTTTCTCTTACGCATAAGGTAGAGAAAGTATTGTTTTTGGGTCAAATTTTCGAATGCGAGATTTTGCTATAATTACACGTTTTGAGGTCCCCTGAATACGAAAATCATGTTTTTAGCAAATGGTCTGTGTGTATGTCTGTGTGTGTGTGTGTGTGTGTGTGTGTGTGTGTGTGCGTGTGTGTCTGTGTGTGTGTGTGTGTCTGTTATCAGCATATCTCAAAAACAAATTATCGCAGAAAGTTCAAACTTGGTATTCTAAATGCGTATCATATAGGGATGCTACAGTAAGCTTTTCGTTAAGATCAAGCAAATGGTTCGTGTACAGGGACAATCAAGAGAATTCTAATACATTACGTCTATGGGGGAAATTGCAGGTAAGTAGAGTATAACGTCTATAGACTGCACTAAACCAAATGAAACGAATATATATTTTTTGTAATAGAGATAGTTAACTGGGGAAAAAATTTTGTGTATGTAGGAGCCTCGCCTCCCCCCCTGGGGGGGATGTCCCCCCTCGAGGGGAGTAAATTTTCATGATGGGTATCTTTCAAAAGAGCTCGCCAATACCTTTAAAACGAATGGTTGAACCATCGATATGCGATAATTTAAAACAAAGTTATTTATTTTTTTTACTTTTAACGAAAAAAAAACTTAGAAAAAAAAATCGCATTTTTTTTTTTTTTTTTTTTTAATATTGAGAATAAAATGGGCTTTTTTTAGATATTTGGTGTTATACAACTTCTCTAATATGGAAATCGTCTGCATTATCATAAAATATATATATTTTTAATTATAATATTAATAAATTATTTTTTAAAAACAGAATTATTTTTTAATAACCGAATTAAATTCTATATAAATGTAGGTGCATTAATGAAACGGGGGGCTGAGGGGGGCGGTAGCCCTCCTCACACAGAACTAATTATCATATAAAACTCTTCAGAAGCCTAATATGAATTGTTTAACGCAGGTTTACATAACAGTACTCGTTATCTTACCTTTTAATCTGCAACCTGTATTTATAGTATTAAATTTCAGGGTAGGAGAAAGTCGTGTTGGTGACACACCAGATTATTTAAATTTATAATGACGTCAATTTTTGTGAGATCCATAATTTAAAATTTATTTATGTTTTTTTATTCTTGACGTTTAATTAAATGTATTTAAGAAAATGAACTCACTTTTTTTTTTTTTTTTTTTGTAACAATTAAGTTATAGCTAATATTTTAATGGATTTTTTAAAAGTTGTTGCGAATTGGTTATATTCAGACTTTAATTAATTAAAAGAAAACTAATCAAAAATTCGAAAATTGGGCTTCGAGGTGCACAAGGACTCTTCGAGAGACACCTTCGTGTCAAAACACGTGACTATCCGAGCTACCGTCTTTGCGCTACGCCGTCCACACACACAGAGACAAACATTGCCTTATATATATATAAAGATGATTTTAATAAATTACTAGCAAACCCGTGCGAGATTTTCGCACTTTAATTATTGTTAGTTACCTTTAAAATTTGAAACTCATAAATATTATACCAATTCACCGCCTAGTTAAAATTTAATTTACCAGAAGCCTAATTATTACTAGAAACTAGAATCAAATTAATATTGTGAAATGGTGAAACCAAAGTCATTCCAAGAAAAGTTTCAAAATAAAATTCATGGTTGACGACCAAGTTTTCATACTGCCGCAAGCAGTACAGTTTTATCACAGGACCCCCATGACGCCTTTTAAAATTTTGTCGCCGTGTTGCAATAATTTTTTATTTAATTATTTTGGTATAATTTTTTGTTTAAAAAAAACTAATTTCTATTTTGATTATACTTTTTACCATTACTTTTTTTAGTCAATTTATGATAATTCCCATTCTGTGTATATCTTTAAAGTATTGCTATGTGTAAAATGATCAGGCATGAGAATTTTCCGCGGATCCGCGATTTTCCGCTTTTTGGCGATTTTCGTTAATTCCGCGGTTTTTTATTTTGTTAAAATCAAACTCCAATAACAATCAGTGTTCAAACGCTCCACGGAAAACTTCAGATTTTCAATCTTTTTCCATCCAAAATATAAATGTCATTAAATATAAATGTCATCAAAATATAAATGTTATCAAAATATAAATATCATATAAATATTCATTTTAAACATGCTTTATCAGATTCTATAACATCTAAAAGAACAGAATTATTCAATATTTCTCACTCATGTAATTTTTTTTGTCCCCCCCCTTCCCTTTTTCATCTCTAACCATTGCCGATCAATCATCCTGCGGGAAGCCTTTTATTTTTGAATATTTATCCATCCACAATATTAACTTTAAACTTACTTTATGATATTCTAGAACCCGTAAAAAAATAGAATTGTGTTTAATATTTCTCTCATGAACTACTTTTTATCCCCCCTCCCTTCTTTCCCATTTTCCACCACCAGCCAATGATTAAATGTTCATTGCAAGCTAACATTTTTTCTTTTTTTTTTTAACACATGTTTTATTGTGTTGATGTGCATTATTCTTTTAGTTTAATTTGTCACTTTTAAAATATTTTGTATAGTTCTTTCCTGTCAGCATTATTTTTCATTTGAAATAAATTTTATGAACGTACATTTGTATAGTTTTCCCCTCGCGCGTTATTTTTCTTTTAAAATTAATTTTATGAACACGAGCGTTTCCTCTTTTTTAAATTTTCTGCACTCTCATGCCTGATTGATGCTTGCAAAGATTCTGAAGAAGCAACTTTTAAAAATACATTTTACCATAAAATAATCTCATCAGACAAATGTCGTAATTTTTTCTTATTCAATTATTGAGCTGAGTTCGCGTGCTTAAATGTTGCCCATTTACAAATATATTTGTTTTTTCCCTCGCGTATTTTATTAATTGGATCATTATCATATCGTTTCGACAAAATATAATCGTAACTGGACCACGTTAGAGAAATATTAGATAGATTTTTACTGAGTGAATTTGAACAGGAGAATGTAGAAGAAAGTCATGTGGTGGCCAAAACATTCTAGTTTTTCAAGTATCTATCGATTTATCTTGATCCAAATTTTAATATATTAAAAAAAAAAAAAAAAAAAAAAAAGTCGTCTAAATTATCAATATTTTTTTAATAACTTAGTGGCTATCAAAAACCCTAAATTGACATTTCTTTATAAACATATGTTTTAAATATATGTGGTGATTTGAATTTGAATAATAATTATTAATTAACATTCTTCAAAAAAAGACATATATATACATGTATGCGTGTCTGTGTGTGTATATATATATATAAATGTTCTTCAAATTTCGAAATATTTCTACCCTTTTAGGGGCATAACAATTCTAAAATTAAGAGAAGAGCTAAAAAAAAATTATTTTCAAAATGATTCAAATTACTTTCAAGAAAATGACATAATAATTAAATGCTAATTAATATTTACTCATTGTCAGTATTAATAACAAAAAGTAATTTATAAATGTTTACAAAAAAATATTTCATTCATTCGGCATTTAAAGGGAAATTTCTAGATATCCAATGGGTAAGGTCTAGATTCCTTAATCCCGTCCCTTTCCTACGCTCCTGAATATATATAATAACTAGCTGACCCGTCCGGCTTCGCACTGATGAACAAATTTTAGTTAAAGATGGATTGATATGTAAAAAATCAAGAAATATATCAGTTTATATGTTATAGTCAGGCAATATTATTAACTGGAAAGTCAAAATATAATTTTACAAATATTTGTTTTAATTAGTTGTTAAATGTTGGCAATTTTTACTTAATGCTATTTATTTATTTATTTATTTATTTCATAAAAAGAAACATTTCTTTACTCATGAATAAAAAATATTGAAAAATAAACCTATGACATGAAAATGTTTTTGATAAAATTGACGTCATAATAGCTTTAATTATTATTTAATTTTTCATTCCGCAAATATATTTAATTTTTTCCATGATTGATTATTATTTTAATAATGTATATTAAAGGAGAAATCAATAATATGAAACAATATTCGTACAATATATACTATTACAGAATCTGGTGTGAAACAACCACACGACTTCCATTACCTACTATTACACGTAATATATACAATTTTTTGGAGATATTACTTGCATTTTTTGAGATTTTCGAGTAAGAGAAACTTCATACACGTATAAAGACACATACAACAGAGTTTGCATAGCGAGTTAAAAAATAAGGGGAAAAAAATAGATAGTTATTTTTTTAAACACGAATTTCCGAGATCTAAAACTGAACTAACCTAATCAGGATGACCGTTAATATTCCTGTAATAAGCACGTAGTACTTGAGAAAGGTTATCTAAATTGGATTAAAGAAAAAATTTTCAAGAATACGTTAAAGCCGTTTTTGAGATACCAACTTTTACCAAAACTTAACATACTCAATTATTGACCTAAAAACAATAATTACATACAAAAGGATATTTAATAGGAAATATCCATGGCGAGTTTGAAAAAAATCCGTACAGGCGTTTTTAAAGGAACGCACTTGCGAAGTCTGAAATTGAGCTGTTTATAAAGGACGCCTATCAATTTTCCTGAACTAAGCAACTTTTCAATCGAAAGGGCATCTAATATATTATTTATATAGCAACTTTGAAGAAAATCATTAGAGGTGTTTTTGAATATGGGCTTAGGGTCCCATTTCTGGTTTTCGATTACCCAATTCCGGTTTTTCAATTTTCACGAAAATTTGGAAAATTTATCTGTACACCAGACCTGAATCACTTGTGAAGTTTAGTAGTTCTATTTTTATTAGTTTTGGAGATATGACAGCCAGAAGATTACACACACACGTGCACATATACACACACACTGACCAATTGCCAAAACCTATACAATACTTCCACTACCTACGGTAGTAGGGTAATTGAAGTAAACACATACATCTCGTATTTACTACGATAATATACAGATTTTCGTATTACGTTTTCGATCGCCAAATACAAAAATCGCCAATGACGATAGATATCAAATCTATGCTTTGTTTTCAATTAAAATATTGAAAATTTTAATTAAAAATTTATTTTACCAAAATTTATTATAGCTTCTAGCACTTAGAGAGAGACAGTGTAACTTTTGATTATTGAAAGAAAAAAAAAAAAAAAGCAGTCGGCTTTTTAGTTCTAGCGATCGTTCTCTACATATGCATATAAACCTTTCTTTTTTTTTATATTAGTATAGCTATAGAGCATAGGTATATTAAATAGGTTTTTAGTCAACATAATGTAACTCAAATAATTAAATGCTATTTACATTTCAGTAATGGCTGTATGCGCTATGTATATTGAGCTACTTGCCATAACTGTTAGTTGCTAAAAATAGTCGCCAAATAAATTTAAACATCTCAATACGCAAGCGAAGTATGACATCACTGACCGCCCGTGGATGCAAGAAAAAGATTTTCCATGTTAATCGCTCATTGGACATTTTTTTTTTTTTTTTTTTTTTAATTATTAAAATTCTAGAAGAATTATTTCCCGATTTTAATCCTCATATTTGGGTATAGATATGTATTAGTTATTGTATGCATGCGTTAGATTGAGTTATTTTGCTGTCAAATTGACAAAATTTTAATTTTAAATTTCAAAACTGTCACCCTTGGCGTTTTTTGTATTTGGCGATCAAAAACGTAATACGAAAATATACATGCCAGATGTATATTTTCGTAATATGTATTGTACGAAATATTGTTTCATATTATTCGTTACACTCTTAATGTAAGTTTTTAAAATAACCATGATTTTTGAAAGGAATTAAATTATATTCGCCAGATAATTTGGCGATATTTTTATTTTTCTGCCAAGGATGACGGATATCAAATCTATTCCGCTGCAACATATTAGTATATTATATCAGATACTTTATTTAGACATTTGAAAACAAATTTGACTTCAAATTATGATAGAATATTTATCCTTTCCCTTTTAATTAGTTTATTAGTTGGATGTTTATTGTGTAAATATCATCCTTTGAAATGAAATGTTTATGTTTTCAATCGAATAAGGAAATTTGCCATTTTTTGTTTCTAGAGTTTTGAAATTTAAAATTCCAATTTTATCAATTTTACAACAAAAACAATTTAATCTAACGGATGCACATGATAACTAATACATATCTATATCCAAATATGGGGATTAAAATGGGGAAATAATTTTCCTCGATCTTTATTATTTTTTTACAAAAAATCCAGTTCACTTTTTATATTATTGTTCGCGTGAAAATATATTTTATTATATGTCTAAAAATAAATTAATTCGTAAATCTTTTTGGCAACAATTATAAATTAAAATAAATAATATTATAAAATAGAATTTCTTATTTTATTTTATTTTATTTATTTATTTATTTTTAAATTCCAATTTCGTTTACACACATCAGTTTAAACCACGGAGTAATAAAGACTCCGTGGTTTAAACATTGATGCTTAGATATTATCCGCGATTGTAATGAAATGCTCGCCCTCTGGTGGGCTAAGGTGAAATTACAATAAACATGGTTTAATTCAAATTCCATACAGCCGCCATTGCTTGCCGATATTTAGTTTCACATATATTTATTGAATAAAAATGAATAAATACGGTAAAAAAAGATAACACATACTTTTGTGTGCCACAGTGTAACTCCAAAGGATCAAGAAATCCAGAATTGAGCTTCCATTTATTTCCAAATGCCAAATTTAAAATTTCAGTTGCTTCGGCTAATGGAAGTAAAGAATTAATCAGATGATTTGAAATTAATATTTGTTCAACTTCAGTTAAAAATCTACTTCCGATCGAACTTTGAATAAACTGAAGTATTTTTTCCAAAAGCAATCAATTTTCCATAATGTAATGGCGGAGAAATTATAGTACGAATATTAAGTAGAATAACAAAAGAACACTAATGGAACACACGTGGCTATAATGTTTACTAACAACTGCAGTGTTCACAAAGCGCCGTCTATCGATCATTACAAACGCGGATATCATATCATATCAAATTAAATTATTAGAAAAATAAACACTTTTAATTCTATAATGACGTCAGATTTAACGTGTAAGTTTAACAATTAAAAAAGCTTTATATGAATTTCAATTTAATGCACGTGCAAATATATTTCTTTTCTTTTCACGTCAAGATATTTTAAAAACGAAATGAATATGTAAATGTTTCTTTTATGTTGGCAGCAGCTAATTTTTTTAATATTTCATTATTTTCATTTCTATTACGGCTTCTATGGGGATTTTAATTAAAATGCTCAGATTTTAAACTAAAATTTATTTATCAAAATTAAATATAGCCTATAACAATATGGCATACTGTAGCTTTCGGTCAGCGAAAGAAGTTTTTAAATCGGTTCAGTAGTTTCAGAGATTACCCTCCACAAACAAACAATTTTTTGCGCTTTATATAATGACTAGCTGACCCGTCCGGCTTCGCACTGATGGACAAATTTTAGTTAAAGATGGATTGATATGTAAAAAATCAAGAAATATATCAGTTTATATGTTATAGTCAGGCAATATTATTAACTGGAAAGTCAAAATATAATTTTACAAATATTTTTTTTAATTAGTTGTTAAATGTTGGCAATTTTTACTTAATGCTATTTATTTATTTATTTATTTATTTCATAAAAAGAAACATTTCTTTACTCATGAATAAAAAGTATTGAAAAATAAACCTATGACATGAAAATGTTTTTGATAAAATTGACGTCATAATAGCTTTAATTATTATTTATTTTTTCATTTCGCAAATATATTTAATTTTTTCCATAATTGATTATTATTTTAATAATGTATATTAAAGGAGAAATCAATAATATGAAACAATATTCGTACAATATATACTATTACAGAATCTGGTGTGAAACAACCACACGACTTCCATTACCCACTATTACACGTAATATATACAATTTTTTGGAGATATTACTTGCATTTTTTGAGATTTTCGAGTAAGAGAAACTTGATACACGTATAAAGACACATACAACAGAGTTTGCATAGCGAGTTAAAAAATAAGGGGAAAAAAATAGATAGTTATTTTTTTAAACACGAATTTCCGAGATCTAAAACTGAACTACCTAATCAGGATGACCGTTAATATTCCTGTAATAAGCACGTAATACTTGAGAAAGGTTATCTAAATTGGATTAAAGAAAAAATTTTCAAGAATATGTTAGAGCCGTTTTTGAGATACCAACTTTTACCAAAACTTAACATACTCAATTATTGACCTAAAAACAATAATTACATACAAAAGGATATTTAATAGGAAGTTAACATGGCGAGTTTGAAAAAAATCCGTACAGGCGTTTTTAAAGGAACGCACTTGCGAAGTCTGAAATTGAGCTGTTTATAGAGGACGCCTATCAATTTTCCTGAACTAAGCAACTTTTCAATCGAAAGGGCATCTAATATATTATTTATATAGCAACTTTTAAGAAAATCATTAGAGGTGTTTTTGAATATGGGCTTAGGGTCCCATTTCTGGTTTTCGATGACCCAATTCCGGTTTTTCAATTTTCACGAAAATTTGGAAAATTTATCTGTACACCAGACCTGAATCACTTGTGAAGTTTAGTAGTTCTATTTTTATTAGTTTTGGAGATATGACAGCCAGAAGATTACACACACACGTGCACATATACACACACACTGACCATTTGCCAAAACCTATACAATACTTCCACTACCTACGGTAGTAGGGTAATTGAAGTAAACACATACATCTCGTATTAACTACGATAATATACAGATTTTCGTATTAAGTTTTTGATCGCCAAATACAAAAATCGCCAATGACGATAGATATCAAATCTATGCTTTGTTTTCAATTAAAATATTGAAAATTTTAATTAAAAATTTATTTTACCAAAATTTATTATAGCTTCTAGCACTTAGAGAGAGACAGTGTAACTTTTGATTATTGAAAGAAAAAAAAAAAGCAATCGGCTTTTTAGTTCTAGCGATCGTTCTCTACATATGCATATAAACCTTTCTTTTTTTTTTATATTAGTATAGCTATAGAGCATAGGTATATTAAATAGGTTTCCAGTCAACATAATGTAACTCAAATAATTAAATGCTATTTACATTTCAGTAATGGCTGTATGCGCTATGTAATATTGAGCTACTTGCCATAACTGTTAGTTGCTAAAAATAGTCGCCAAATAAATTTAAATATCTCAATACGCAAGCGAAGTATGACATCACTGACCGCCAGTGGATGCAAGAAAAAGATTTTCCATGTTAATCGCTCATTGGATTTTTTTTTTTTTTTATTAAAATTCTAGAAGAATTATTTCCCGATTTTAATCCTCATATTTGGGTATAGATATGTATTAGTTATTGTATGAATGCGTTAGATTGAGTTATTTTGCTGTCAAATTGACAAAATTTTAATTTTAAATTTCAAAACTGTCACCCTTGGCGTTTTTTGTATTTGGCGATCAAAAACGTAATACGAAAATATACATGCCAGATGTATATTTTCGTAATATGTATTGTACGAAATATTGTTTCATATTATTCGTTACACTCTTAATGTAAGTTTTTAAAATAACCATGATTTTTGAAAGGAATTAAATTATATTCGCCAGATAATTTGGCGATATTTTTTTTTTCTGCCAAGGATGACGGATATCAAATCTATTCCGCTGCAACATATTAGTATATTATATCAGATACTTTATTTAGACATTTGAAAACAAATTTGACTTCAAATTATGATAGAATATTTATCCTTTCACTTTTAATTAGTTTATTAGTTGGATGTTTATTGTGTAAATATCATCCTTTGAAATGAAATGTTTATGTTTTCAATCGAATATGGAAATTTGCCATTTTTTTTCCTAGAGTTTTGAAATTTAAAATTCCAATTTTATCAATTTTACAACAAAATTAATTTAATCTAACGGATGCACATGATAACTAATACATATCTATATCCAAATATGGGGATTAAAATGGGGAAATAATTTTCCTCGATCTTTATTATTTTTTTACAAAAAATCCAGTTCACTTTTTATATTATTGTTCGCGTGAAAATATATTTTATTATATGTCTAAAAATAAATTAATTCGTAAATCTTTTTGGCAACAATTATAAATTAAAATAAATAATATTATAAAATAGAATTTCTTATTTTATTTTATTTTATTTATTTATTTATTTTTAAATTCCAATTTCGTTTACACACATCAGTTTAAACCACGGAGTAATAAAGACTCCGTGGTTTAAACATTGATGCTTAGATATTATATCATATCATATCAAATTAAATTATTAGAAAAATAAACACTTTTAATTCTATAATGACGTCAGATTTAACGTGTAAGTTTAACAATTAAAAAAGCTTTATATGAATTTCAATTTAATGCACGTGCAAATATATTTCTTTTCTTTTCACGTCAAGATATTTTAAAAACGAAATGAATATGTAAATGTTTCTTTTATGTTGGCAGCAGCTAATTTTTTTAATATTTCATTATTTCCATTTCTATTACGGCTTCTATGGGGATTTTAATTAAAATGCTCAGATTTTAAACTAAAATTTATTTTATCAAAATTAAATATAGCCTATAACAATATGGCATACTGTAGCTTTCGGTCAGTGAAAGAAGTTTTTAAATCGGTTCAGTAGTTTCAGAGATTACCCTCCACAAACAAACAATTTTTTGCGCTTTATATAATGATATAGATATAGATTTTAAAGTTTTTTTGCTGTCTTCTAAGCCTTAAATTTTCAACGAGTAACGAGGTTGAAAGTTTAAGGCTTTATTGTGTAAAATCTGTTAAATTTACAGGCTGAAAACTCGCACCTTTACACAATGCAGAGTTTAAGAATATTAAGAGTTGAATTTATAATATATACATAAGCAGATTTGATCTGAAATATTTTATTGCATTACAGAATATTATACAGAAATTTATCTTTGAAAGAAAATATAAAGTAGGAAAATTAATGATGATAATAGTAATAATATTAATAAGAAAGCATCCACGAAATTTTATTCGTTAAATTTTCAACTATGATAATTTATTTCCCATGATTCACTCCAATCTTTTTAAAATGAATAAAGCACCATATTAAAACATAAACAGTGGGAAATATGGAGACAATACAATATGCAGATTGATTACCGTAAAAATGCAATTAGTTGCTTCCATTGGAAAATTTCTGAAATAAATTCCGATAATTACAACTCTTAATGAAATTAGTTAACTGTAGAAAAATTTAAGAATATTTAAAAATAATTTCTTTCTTTCTTTTTGTTTTTTTTAGAAATTTTTAAATTAATATTTTCCTCAAAGCTTGAATTATTAAACAATTAATTTGATAAATTACGTTGCGTTATTATTGTTATTACTATCATAAAATAAAAATTTATACTAATATAATAAGTATTCCTTTATAAATTGTTATATTTCGAAAAATGATCCCAGCATTCTGTCTTTGATAATCAATTAAACAGCTGCCTACATATTTTTAATCTATTTACATTCTTTAAAAAAAAAATATGTCCAGTTTGGAGCAAAATAAATCGATAAATACTTTAAAAAAAAAATAATAATAATAATAAAAAGTTTTATAATTCATTAGTCTTATTTGCTTTTTTTTTTTTTTTTTTAATAAATACAGTAGAGCGCCGATTATCCGAACACGTCGGGACAGACCCTAGTTCGGATAAGCAAAAGTTCGGATAATTGGACAGACAATTTAAGGGATATTGTGGCAATAAAAAAACCTTCACATTTTATCCAGGCTTAGGACTGGCATATTTTGAAGTTGCCTGACATATTTATGATCCTCAAAATGGACGTTTATGCTCAATTTTAGCCCAATTCTGCCATGTTAAGTAAATCGTAAATTCCAAATAACTTACGAAATTTTTAAATAAAAAAAATCATAGTCAGGGATGTTTATGCCACTATCTTATATAATATTTTAAAATATTAGTATTATTATTATTTAACTCTAGAGATTATAATTTAATTATTATTTAAGCAAAATATGATTTTGATTGCTGCTTGCTTCAAAGAAGACATTCTTTTCAATGCTGCCATATCTCGAATTCTTCTTAGACATGTTAATTGAATAGGATCTGCGTCGTTCTGCGATTCGAGCCATTTCAAAGCTGTTTCCAAACATTTGAAAGGGAGGAATAGGTTGTTCGGATAATTGGAAGTTCGGTTAATTGGAGTTCGGATAATCGGTAGTAAATAAAATTAATTTTTACACTTAAAAATTCATTTATTCAAGACGTTAAGCATTTTATCCAACAAATTAGTCTATCAAAAACCGTCTTTACATTCACTCGTTTCACATAGAAAGTAAAAAAGGAAAACTCATGAAAGGACAACTGTATCAAAAAGATGCTATATACAGATATAATTACATTTTTATTTATAAAATTAACTGTTTGATTTACTCCTATTCCATTTGACAAGAAATATCCGGGGGCAAAGGGCGCATTCGAAAGTATTTCCCGGTCACTTCCTGAGTTGGGAAATGACGTCACGCGGGAAGTTCGGGAAATTAGAACTATCATATAGGAGCCATGTGTGTTTATATATTTGTTTCCCGGGAAGATGAGATGTGTACGGAAGTAGTTATATCTCGGTCATTTTTCGTAAGGCTCCTATATGGTAGTTTTTCCCGAACTTCCCGCGTGACGTCATTTCCCAACTCGGGAAGTGACCGGGAAATACTTTCGAATGCGCCCAAAATGTCCCGAGAGCGAAGTATCCCGAAGGCGAAATTTTTGGATACCACTCTTCAGTGGATCTAGAAGAATTCAATGTGAATATTACATGATGTAATAATCCTGCTACAGTAAGTACAAAACCTTGAATAAACACCCTAAAAGGTAAGAACTCGCAACAATTGTTACGAGTTCTTGCCTTTTTGTACTCACTACTTTTATTATTATAGCATTACTTTTATTATTTTATTACTAGTATATAACCCCGTCAAAAATGACGGAATGTGAAATCAATTAAGGTAGGTGAATCAACGAATGCTTTGCCTGCTTCGGTGGACACTATATTTAAAGGGGACTAATGTGCAAGTTGCACCTGATGGAACTAATATGCAAGTTGTAACTGACGGAACTAATGTGCAAGTTGTACCGAACGAACAAACTATTTCTTTTAACGAAAATACCTACTCTATTTATCTCTTCGACAACTTTAAAATTTAAAATTATTATTATTATTTTATAGATGTCATTTTCCCATTTGCATGAGCTAATTTAATATTTTATTATTTTTATTTATTTATTTATTTTATTTTATTTTTATTTTATTTTTTTATTTTATTTTTTTTTTTGTCCGTGAAAGCATATTACATTTTATTCTGAAAAAAAAAAAAGAAAAGAAAAAGAAGAAGAAGCTTGATAAAAATAATTAAAGACTTTTAAATATGTTTGTACAAACATTTTAAGAGTTTTAAGGCTTTAATATGTTTCTGAAATATTTTAAGAGTTTTTTTAAAATAAAACGGTCAAAGAGTCATTCATTCGGAATTGAAGATTCGTCCACTTGGAATTTTTATTTTCTGAATGGCAACAGTTTTGGTTTGTTTTTATCTGGTATTGTGTTGTTTATAATAGCCAGTTATCCGTTATATTTAATTTAGACCTTTAAACATTATAATTGAATAGTTTTTTTAAGGTATTAAAGAAAATAAATAAGAATAGGTGTGATACAAGACATATTATATGTATGTTTCCGTAAGTTGAACAAACATTAAAAAAAAAAAAATAAATAAATAATAATAATAATAATAATAATGGCTGCCAAAAGTTTCTTTTTTGAAGCGGTCTAACCGGAATCGTTCATGACTGAAGAGGGTCATTATTATTATTAATTTTTACTTTTATTATTATTGCAAGTTTTATACTTATTACTTTTAAACACCAGCTTTTTTTTTTTTTTTTTTTCTCTTTTTTAAATAATTATTCTTTCTAAAATCATAGTTGCCAACTTAGTACCTTTTGGCTACTGTAAAAATTTAATAGAAATATTTATTTCATTTAATCCGTGAATTGTAACGGTTTTCATTGAAAAAGTCAAATAAAATTATTTATTAAATTTTTCCGGTAGCCAAAAGGTGCTAAGTAGCCAAATTTAGCTAAAGTTTGCAGATCCTAAACTTGATATATAGGCTACTTCTAATGCATACGTTCTGCCTAAGTACAAACGGTAACAAAAGTCTCCGAACACTAGCAAAAATTCCTATATAAAAAAAGTACACTTAATACAGTTTTCTTAACCTTCCTACCCTGTTGAAAAAATTTTACGTTTTACCTGTACGGGTCGAATCGACCCACTTTGTATAGATTGAATTTAGGTCTTAAGAAAGAATTTCTATGGAGCTCATTTTACATCTACGTTTCCGACAATTATCGCCATCTATTGACTATTCCTGAAAATGAAGTCTACTCAAAAGAAAAAAATTGGTGCTTTAAGCATTTCTATGCATGTTAATACACGTTTCTATGCACGTTTTACCTGTATGGGTCGAATCGACCCATTTTGTATAGATTGAATTTAGGTCTTAAGAAAGAATTCCTATGGAGCTCATTTTACATCTATGTTTCCGGCAACTATCGCCATCTATTGACTATTCCTGAAAATGAAATCTACTCAAAAGAAAAAATTGGTGTTTTAAGCATTTCTATGCATGTTAAGAGCCATTTTTTTTAAAGCTGGACAAAGTCTATGGAGGTGTGATAGTTGACATCTTCAATTTTTCCGAAACTTTCAGGATGTGCTAGTAGTACTGTGATAAGAAAAAGTGAAATTTAATTTTTTCTGAATTTGATTTGTTCGACCTACAGAGGGGGTCAAAGTCTGAGGCCGTAAATAAAGGGTGCCATTTTAATATCATTTTACTCCTAAAGGCATGCGTGATCCATGTCAATTTTTTTAAATACGGATACTACTTGATACTAAGTACATTTTAGCTTAAACAGTTTGGTGGGTCATTCATGGCTTTAAATGCCAGGGTCATTCGAAAGTGCAGTTTTCGTTGATTTTTTCCATGTTTTCAGTCTGAATATCTGCTAAAGCCATGAGTGCCAGCATAAAATAATTATGGGGTTAGTTACACACCTTAGTACAGAACTTAAAAATATTTAAAATTGCATGGGTCACTCTTGGCTTTAGTAGATAAACGGTTTCAAAGTTGAAAATTTTCAAAAAATGGTAAAATTTGATGGTAAATTACTCTATAAGCCATGAGTCAATAACTATGAGAGAGAGTTTTAATTATACCCTAGATGGTCTAGTTTTAGACCCAGGTTACAAACCTATGGGGCTTGTAAGATTTATTTAGATATAGTCTATTTTATATCGCCAATGTGTACCTGTTCTATGTAGTACAAAACGCTTGAGACCCAATTGTGTAATACATTAATGCTTGTTTAAAACTTCCCATTTTACATTACAGAGGTCAGCATCAAAATAAATATAAAATAAATATAAAATTAAAAAATCTGGAGTGACTCCACTCGACTTTCCGAACATTGAGTAATTAACAGTTTTGTAGATAAAGCCTATAAATGCTAGATTCGCCAAAATGCTTATAGTTAGTGCAACAGTGATTTATAATATTCATATAAATTTTCAGCTCAATTGAATCAGGCGTTTAGATGCTATCGCACTTTTAAAAATTTGGTCCCATAGGCCCTAAAGTTAAAGAATTTTTCTTTGTGTCCCTGTAAAAACACTATAAGTGCTAGATTCTCCAAATTCTATACTGACTGAGAATCTGTGACCTATAATATGTGTATAAATGTTTTGCTCAATTGAATAAAGCGTTTAGATGCTATCGCACTTTTAAGATTTTGGTCCCATAGGCCATAATGATAAACAAGTTTTCTTTGAGTCCCTGTAAAAAAACTATAAGATTCATCAAAATCGATAGGGTTCTTGCTACGGTGACTACCAACTTACAGCTCATTCGAGCAAAGCGTTTAGACGCTAGCGTGTTCACTCACACACATACATACATCATCGTAAAAAGAGTGAAGACGGACTCAGGTAACCTCGAAACGTATAGAAACATCAAAATCTCAAATTCGGATTTTTGACATGATTACAATACTTTCCTCACTATAGTGTTCGGAAAGTAATAACCTAAGATACATCTGAAATGTGCATATTGTTATATTATGTAAAACATATATAGGGTGATGAAAACAAGACTGTATACAAAATAATAATAATAATAATAATAATAATAATAATAATAATAATAATAATTGCGCATGAGACTAATTGAAACAGGTGTTTCAAGTAGCTTCCCCTATATTTGTTTCAGTTGGCCCCTGCCCGCAATTTTCACTTCACGAGATGTTAAGCTACCAGTACTTATGCTCGTGGGCGTTTCAAATCATATGATTAGCAAGCTGCACCTATACACTATAAACGCTGAATCAATCAGAAACATTCACCAATTTTTGTTACATAAAATGCAACATCACTTAAAAATTTGAATTTTTACTCACAGTAAAAAACAGTACTCAAAAACAGTTTTATCCTCATAAAATCAACAGATGTTTACATACACATCTTTTCTTACATTGTAAAAAAGGTTTTCTGTGTCTGTACTTCCCTTTATTGGAAAAGAATAAGAACTTAAAAATTGTATTTTTTGTTTCCATGTTTCAACTTACTCCGTACTTCAACTTGCCCCTGTCTCCCTTATGTAATTTTTACTTTCCGAACACTACAGTGAGGAAAGTATTGCAGTCATGTCAAAAATACGAATTTGAGATTTTGATATTTCTATACGTTTCGAGGTCCCCTGAGTCCGTTTTCACTATTTTTGCGATGATGTATGTATGTATGTGTGTATGTGTGTGAGTGAACACGCTATCGTCTAAACGCTTTGCTCGAATGAGCTGCAAGTTGATACGCATGCTGGAAGTCACCGTAGCACGAACTCTATTAATTTTCATGAATCTAGCCCTTATAGTTTTTTTACAGTGACTCACAGAAAAATTCTTTATCATTATGGCATATGGGACCAAAATTTTAAAAGTGCGCCTCATTCAATTGAGTAAAAAAATCATACACATATTATAGGTCACAGATACTCAATCTGTATAGATTTTAGAGAATCTAGAAGTTGTGGTTTTTTTACAGGGATACAAAGAAAAATTATTTATCATTATGGCCTATGAGGCCAAATTTTTAAAAGTGTGATAGTGTCTAAACGCCTTATTAATCTGAGCAAGAAATTTGTACACATGTTATAATTTGCACCAACTGATAGATTTTGGTGAATTTAGCACTTACAGTTTTCTTACAGGGACACAAAGAAAAATTCTTTATCATTAGGGCCTATTATGGGACCAAATTTTTAAAAGTGCGATAGCATCTAAACGCCTTATTCAATTGAGCTGAAAATTTATATGAATATTATAAATCACTGTTGCACTAACTATAAGCATTTTGGCGAATTTAGCATTTATAGGCTTTATCTACAAAACTGTTAATTACTCAATGTTCGGAAAGTCGAGTGGAGTCACTCCAGATTTTTTAATTTTATATTTATTTTATATTTATTTTGATGCTGACCTCTGTAATGTAAAATGGGAAGTTTTAAACAAGCATTAATGTATTACAAAATTGGGTCTCAAGCGCTTTGTACTACATAGAACAGGTACACATTGGCGATATAAAATAGACTATATCTAAATAAATCTTACAAGCCCCATAGGTTTGTAACCTGGGTCTAAAACTAGACCATCTAGGGTATAATTAAAACTCTCTCTCATAGTTATTGACTCATGACTTATAGAGTAATTTACCATCAAATTTGACCATTTTTTGAAAATTTTCAACTTTGAAACCGTTTATCTACTAAAGCCAAGAGTGACCCATGCAATTTTAAATATTTTTAAGTTCTGTAATAAGGTGTGTAATTAACCCCATAATTATTTTTATGGGGCACTCATGGCTTTAGCAGATATTCAGACTGAAAACATGGAAAAAATCAACGAAAACTGCACTTTTGAATGACCCTGGCCTTTAAAGCCATGAATGACCCACCAAACTGTTTATGCTAAAATGTACTTAGTATCAAGTAGTATCCGTATTTAAAAAAATTGACATGGATCACGCATGGCTTTAGGAGTAAAATGATATTAAAATGGCACCCTTTATTTACGGCCTCAGACTTTGACCCCCTCTGTAGGTCGAGCAAATCAAATTCAGAAAAAATTAAATTTCACTTTTTCTTATCACAGTATACTACTAACACATCCTGAAAGTTTCGGAAAAATTGAAGATGTCAGCTATCAAAAGTGTCCAACTTTAAAAAAAATGACTCTTAAATAAATCCTTGTCAAATCCTGTTCTTAGTCAGTCTAAAAAAAAAACGATTCGACAAGGATTTATTTAACAAAACTGTATTAAGTGTACTTTTTTTTTATATAGGAATTTTTGCTAGAGTTCGGAAACTTTCGTTACCGACTGTAGAAGTTTTTAAAAATTCGAAATTAAAAAGCAGCGAAATGATTGAAAAAGTTCTAAAATTACGCTTTCATCAAAATTCCATTCATACGATTTAAACATTTTACTGTGAATACGTGAAAATGACTAGTGTCTTGTCTTAATATAATTAAAATCAAAATAATTTTTGTAACATGTTAGAATAAAGTCAGTTTCAGAAAATCTCTCAAAAGAAGTACATTGTCTTTTAAAAGGGCGTCATTTCTTAAAAGCCATTCGATGGAAAACATGCATTTTCATAGAAAAATGCTACGATTTATTGCATAGCGTGGAACTTTTATTGACTAGCGGTAGAATTAGTAGTAAGAAAAAGAACCTTAACTCCAAATTAAAAAAGAACATGAGTAGGTTTTTTCATGTTACAGATATTGTGTTGCAGAAAAATGAGACATTATAAAAAAAAAAAAAAAAAAAGATTTATTTAAATATAGTGACTAGCAAAGCGGGCAAAGCTAGCTAGTATCTTATGAAGTACCTTTTAATTATCTTATAAAATTTCTTATTAAAATAGCTTTTAAATTAAAATAGATAATTAAAATAGCATTTAATTATCTTATAATAATTAATTATGTTATAATGTTTTAGTTAAATCTTACCTCGTTCAGTTGCGCTCTGTCGGCTCCAACGAGGGCAAAGAGGAAGTTTTCACAAAGCTCAGGGTCGTCCATAATGCAAAAATGCGCCCTAATAATCCTTGTTAATGGGCTGTCTGAAATTACCTCACCATGAGTAAACAGATCGTTTACAAACTGGAAGTGTAAAAATATAAATGTACAGGATAGTTATAATTAAAATTCCACTGTAAATACTAATCTGAAAGTTCACTCTATAAACAGTTCCCCGAAGGAACGGACTGCATTTAAATTTGGCATGTGCATGTGAACTGAAGGAATTAGAAAACATTCTTTAGTTGAAAAAAATATCTACCAAGATGAGCTGCGATGGGGCGCAAGATGAGTTGTGATACACGAAAAAAGAGCAAATTTAACAAATGAATATTTGTGTGCGAATGTCGTTCATGTATATTTATGTGTGAATGACGCACACGAAATTTAATTTAATAGAACTGTTCATGTATTCGTATAAGTCATTCCTTTTATTATACCAAGTGGTTCAAAAATCACTGTAAACGTCAACGGCTTAAATTCAGTTGGATGGTCACATATTAACCCGTTAGTAGTCGCTAGTTGGTCGATTTGCCGCCCATCTTTTAGTATTGCAAGATTTTTTTATTCAATAGCCACCAAAAATTTTTAGAAGTGGCATTTGATATACATAAAACACGAATAAAATCGAAGAAACGTCGGTCACATCACTTCTTAAAATTATTGGTGACAGTTAAATAAAAAGTGCGCAATCTGTAATAGGTGGCACTGTCTATAGCGACTACTAACGGGTTAAACGAAAAAAAAGTCTCACTTTTTGAAGTTTTTTTTTTTTTTTGCATCTGAAATTAAGACATTGGAAATGTCTTAAAACATCATCCGTTTTAGGGCACAACACCGTCATTTAAGCTTTTTCATAAATAAATAAAAGTTCTGTGTGAATCGTTTTCTGTTAAAAACAGATTTAAGAATATCCTAGAGCACAAATAAAGCACAATAATTTCTAAAAGAAGATTTTATATTTTCCTTCCCCGGATGCGAACTGCTTATCTAGGGTATCGAAGAGGGACGCAATACTTTTTGAAATTATTAATTCTGAAATGAAGCTAGCTTGGATGATTCAGAAGGAAGCTTTTTCATCTAAAGATTATGAGAAATTTAAAACTCTTGAGACTTTTAACCCTTTCAGTTGCAGTATTCCCGCTGATGGAACACCTAATTTTAATTCTCAAGTGCAAAAACTCATCCCGGAAATTTTTTAGCAAAAATTTACATTTATAGCATAGCAGAAAAGGCCCCTTTTTTTTAAACGTGAAAATTTAAAATTTCTTCAATTTTAATTATGTTCGTAAATTCCGGTGGCAGTGCAATTTAAATGATCCGAATTACCTTGCACCGCAAAGGGATAAAGTACTTCGGAATAAATTGAAATGTTGGCATCTATGTAACTTTTACGAGTTTTTGTTGTCGATAATGTTTACTTATAAAGTGATTTATTTATTAAATTAAATATTATTTGAATTTAATAAGGTTTACTTACAGATGTTTCAAACCGAAAATTTCTCGAAAAGGAACAATGCTAATTTTTTATTTTTTAAATATTTATGATCAGCTATGTGTCTAAAAGCCATTTTTAAAATTAGTTTAATAATTTTTAAAATAAATTAAGTAGTGAACGTTGAAGGGTTAAAGATGAGGAAGATATAATACGCGTAAAAATTAAAATTTTGTATCGACAAGACAAGAAGGACTTTCTCACTCCTATCGTTCTACCATCTAATCATGAAGTTGTTAAACGAATGATTTCACATTTTCATCTGAAAAATTGTCACGCAGGTCATCCGATTCTTTTAAATTTGATTGGAGAACAATATTAGATTTTGAATGAAAGAAGAACTGTGACATCTGTTTTATCTAAATGTACTACTTGTAAATGATTTAACTCTAAGAACATGGAATCTTCGCCTATTTCTCTACCTGAAAATCGAGTAAAAGATGCAGCTGTGTTTCAAATCATTGGTATTGATATGGCTGGTCCTGTGTTTCTGAAAGACAATCAAAAGAGTTGGGTTATCTTATTCACATGTGCTATTTATCGGGTAGTACATTTTGAACTTGTTGCATCAGCATCTACAGAAGCTTTTTTGATGGCTTTAAGAAGATTTATATATCGCAGAGGGAGATGTTCTGTCATATATTGTGACAATGGTCCTAATTTTGTTGGTGCAGCCATCTATTTGAAACGACTGAACTGGAATCATATACAAAAAGATGGAGCAACCAATTCAATTGAACGGAAATTCAATCCGCCAACTGCTGCATGGTGGGGCGGATGGTGGGAAAGGCTCATCAGAGTGATGAAAGATCTATTAAAAAGAGTGCTTGAATTATGAAGAAATGATTATGGTATTGGCTGATTGCGAAAGCGCTATCAATTCTCGACCTTTGACTTACATGCCAGAGCAAGAATCTATTAAACCAATTTCTCCTGCCATGTTTTTGTAAGATATTCATGAATATATTTTACCACACACTGATGCAGTCGAGAAAAACTGTTTCACACGAAGGTTTAAATATAGACAGGCACTGCAGAAAAGTTTAAGAAATCGATTTAGATCAGAGTATTTGGATTTAGTCATTCAACGACCGAATGTGAGAAGAAGCCAACAGACAGTTTCTGTAGTAGACATTGTATTGGTGGGAGTTGATAATAAAAAAAGGATGCACTGGCCATTAGGACGCATCATAGAGCTTGTTCATGGCAAAGATGGAAAAGTGCGCATCGTAAAGTTACAAACATCTCATTCAGAGATACTTCGACCAATACAAAGAATCTGTCCTCTAGAAGTAACATCTAGTGACGGTGCTGAAAATACGTTTCCTAATCCAGCTGTGAAGGAAGCACAAATTGAACAGCCTTCGGAAGATAAGTCCTCCACAGAAATTAAAAAGACTAGATATGGAAGACGAATTAAAATGCCAGACAGACTGATTTTATGAAGTTTATAAAATGTTATAGATGTATGAAAATGTAGAATCGAAAGGTGGGAGGATGTTAGATATTGTCCATATTTTAATTTATTTTATCCTCTCATTTTTATATTTTTAACTTCGTGATATATTTCTGTTATTGTAAAAAGTAATTTTCTGGTTTTCAGTAGTAGCATTTTTCCGTTTGAATAAAGATTTTTGCATTTTTCAAATGGTTTTTTCCGTAAATTATATTCAGCGTAGCTGTTTTTTTTTTTACTGTTATGTTAGTTTTAGAAAAGCACAGTACGTGTGCAAAAAGGATCCTCCTTTTTGCACTGAAGACGGTACGCTTTAGGCTACCGAAACAGCTGTATGCATTTGCAATATTTTTCTTTGGCGTTTCTGACGTAGTAGTTCATTCGGGTTTTACTATATTGTTATACAGAATTTTTCCGAGACCTATTCCTGTTTTGATTTTGTTTTTTCAGATTCTGATGATATAATTTCCTTCTTTCTTCAGGTGCAAAAACACGTGTTTTACTACCTTGGAAGCAAAAGCAAGAGGGAAAGACAGTCAAAACCCATGCAATGCTTACATTAATTTTATGGTGTGTGAAGAAGTTCTTAAGTTTAAATATTTATTGTACACCTGTTCTTTAATTTATTTCTCTGATAAAGTGATATGATATTTTAATTAATGATGTTAAATAAAACGACAAAAATAATATCATAGTTTATTTTTGGGACATCATTCCATTGTACGTTATGAATTGGTTTAATACACATATTTCGCTCTCCTCTTTTTAGGTTGATTTCTTTAGAAATCGACCTATTGCAACCACTTCGTTTATCTATCTATCTATAATGAAATTTGGTCATTGCGATAACTCCCGAAATAATACTCCAAATTGAACCAAAATTGGACAGTGAACTGATCTTATAAATATCTTGAATGTGTTCGTTAACCAAGTTGCTCCGACTTTTTGTCTTCAAGTGGAATCCACTTGAATATTTCAAAACCACATTGTAAAAAGCTTATTTAAAGCAAGATTTGCTTGAATATCGATGTAAATATAGACCCCATACTCCAAATCGAACCAAATTTGGACAGTGTCTTAACTTATCTTATAAATTATCTTAGATGAGTTTGGTAACCAAGTTGATCCACCATTTTATTTTCAAGTGGGGACCACTTGAAAATTTCAAATTCAAATAGTAAACAAGTCCTTCCGGCTAATTCGGAAGGGTAGGTTGATTTCTTTTTCCTTATCAAATAGCTGTCATTTTGTTTCAAAATGGCGGCTACAAATTATAAACGAATTAGTAGAAATATTGATGTAGGCTATCTACATATGGAGTTTTAAGCAAATCGGTTCATAAATACCTTTTTATGTGAATTTAAAATTTCAAAGTGGCCGGTGCTTGGAAGCAAGATGGTGGTCCAAGTTGACAAATATATCAAATGCATTTGTGAGATAAGACTACTGTACAAATATATTTGGAATTAATTCGGAATCTCAAAAGTCCTCATGTTCAAAAATTAAGTGGCTGCCACTTGCACCAAAATGGCAGAGAAAGTTGCTCATTGAACTAATTAATCTAAGATATTGTTGCAAATTTGAAAATAATTCTTTTTTTTTTTTTTTTGTAGAAATTCTTTTAAAAAAGCTTAGTAAGTTGATTAAATGTTAATTAATCAACTTAACTGCATTTGTAGTTTGTTTTAACGTTAAAATAGCCTAATTTTCCCTTAAAAACGCATTAAAAAGCTCCAAAATGGCAGGTAATAGATTTGGCGAGTTTACCACTTGGCGACTTTTTTGGCGACTTTTGGCGAGAAAATCCATAGTTCATTAATAAACTTCATTGAGACACTTATATAACCTATGTATACCTCAAAATTTAAACAAATTAGGAATACGCTTTTTACAATTTGAATTTGAAATTTTCAAGTGGTCTCCACCTGAAAACAAAATGGTGGAGCAACTTGGTTAAGAAACTCATCCAAGATATTCATAACACAAGTTAAGACGCTGTCCAAATTTGGTTCGATTTGGAGTATTATTTCGGAAGTTATCGTGATTTTAAATTTTCAAGTGGTAGCCTGATTTCAAGTGACCCCACTTAACTTAAGGTATCCGCCACTTTATTAAAAATGGCGGATAAACTTCATTGAGACCCTTATGTGGCCTGAATTTACATCAAAATTCAAGCAAATCTTGCATTAAATATGCTTTTTACAATGTCGGTTTGAAATTTTCAAGTGGTTGCCACTTGAAAACAAAAAATCGGAGCAACTCGGTTAACGAACTCATCCAAGATATTTATAAGGTCAGTTCACTGTCCAAATTTGGTTCGATTTGGAGCATTATTTCGGGAGTTATCGTGATGACAAAATTTTCATTATAGATATATATATGCAATAGGTCGATTTCTAAAGAAATCAACCTAAAAGTGTATTCCGAATTTATTTGAATTTTGATGCATACATTAGACCTAATAAGTGTCTCAATCAACTTTATTAATAAACTTTATCTGCCGTTTTTAACAAAGTGCGGATGTTACAAAATAAGCGAGACAACTTGAAATTAGGCTACCACTTGAAAAATTATAAACATGATAACTTTTTAAATTCTAATTCAATTCGAACCAAAGATGAATAGTGATCTTATCATATAATTATCTTGGATAAGTTCACTGGACAATTTGTTCCAACATCTTGTTTCCAAGTTGCAGCCACTTGAAATCACACTGCCACTTGAAAATATGCAATCACGATAACTTTTAAAGTACTAAACTGATTCAAATAAATGTGGGATAGTGAACTTATAGTACAAATATCTTGGATAAGTTCACTTGATGACTTGATCCGCAATTTTATTTCCAAGTGGCGGCCACTTGAAAATTTGTCAGTATGGCAATTTAGTAATACTGAATCAATAGGCATCAAATTTGGGTAATGAATTTATCATTAAAATATTTCAGATAAGTTCGCTGGTCATGTCACTCCGACTTTTTTTTCCAAGAGATGCCATTTGAAAATTTCTTATGACGATAATTTTTGAAATACTGATTTAATTTGAACTAGAACTGAACAATGAACTTATCGTACAAATATATTGGTGATTTCACAGGGCAAGTTGTCTCGCTATTTTGTTTCGAAATCGCAGTCACTTAGACTGCCACTTGAATATTTCCCATAACAATAACTTTTGAAACACTGCACTGATTTGAACCACAGTTGGACAGTGAACCTATGCTTTAAATATCTTGGAAGTGTTTGCTCGGCAACTTGCTCCACTCTCTTCTTTCCAGGTGGCGGCCACTTGAAAATTTGTTATCACGGTAACTTTTGAAAATCAATTCAAACCAAAGTTGAAAAATGGATTTATCACTCAAACAACTATGATTTCGGTGGGCAAATTTATTTCCAAGTTGCGTCCACTTGAACGCTGCTACTTGAGACTTCGTTATCGCAATAACTTTTGAAATACTGAGTTTATTCGAACCAAAATTGGACAATGGACTTATTTTACAAACATTATTGCGTACTTGCGAGTTCGTAAGTTTTCCGAGAATGAAAGGCGAAAATTGCAAAAATTCAGTAATTTATTTACAGAAAATTCCAGTAGAATGCAAGTCTATAAACTAGGTATCAACTTCAGTTTCACCAGTAAACACAGCTTAAATAACAGCTGCCAACAACAAATTCACAGTGCAAACTGTATCAAAGTATTAACATAAAGCAAGGCTCATTCAAAGAGGCTCAGAACTCCTTCAATAGCAATGCAAGCGTTTGGCGAATCTCAACTGCGACTGACAGACTTGTTGCGTTCGGCCACCTTTTATACCCCTTTATCGAAACCAGAAAAATCTAGAAATTTCACGCAACTGGTGAACCAATCACGTTACAGCGTCCATCTTTGGTATATCGATAATAAGGATTTTCTCGCCAAAAGTCGAAAAAAGTCGCCAAGGGGGAAAAGCTGCCAAATTTGGCGCCAAATCCATTACCTGCCTTATTGGAGCTTTTTAATGAGTTTTTAAGGGGAAATTAGGCTATTTTAACGCGAAAACAAACTAGAAATGCAGAAAATTAACATTTTATTAACTTACTAAGCCTCTTTGAAAGAATTTCTACCAAAAAAATTGAATTATTTTTAAATTTACTACAATAGTTTAGATTAATTAGTTCACTGAGCAACTTTCTCTGCCATTTTGGTCCAAGTGGAAGCCACCAAATTTTTCAACACGATGACGTTTGAGATTCTGAATTAATTCCAACTATAGTTGTACAGCAGTCTTATCTCACAAATGCATTTGATATATTTGTCAACTTGGCCCACCATCTTGTTTCCAAGCGCCAGCCACTGGAAAATTTTAAATTCACATAAAAAGGTATTTATGAACCAATTTGCTGAAAACTCCATACGTAGATAGCCTAAATCAATATTTCTACTAAGTCCGTTAATAATTTGTAGCCGCCATTTTGAAACAAAATGACGGCTACTTGATAAGGAAAAAGAAATCAACCTTCCCTTCCGAATAAGCCGGAAGGACTTGTTTATTTTATAAAAACTAGTATGTTTTAGTCATGGCAGAATCTTCCACGTCGTTCTGTATAAAGCCGTCACCTACCGGTTAAACAAATACTTAATTCTAATTAATCACAACAATAACAGCAATAATAATAATAATAATAATAACAATAATAATAATAATAGCAATAATAATAATAATAATAATAAATTCTAGCTTTTCACAGTGATTCTAATGCACATTTAAGCAATAGATGCTGAGATGTAGAAATGTGGAAAATTGCAAAAGGTGCGATTTTCCATATGGATAGCGGCACCTGTAGACAAAACAGTGCCACTTATAGGTCAAAATTATGTCAGCGCTTTTTTACGTACTGACCATCTCACGCCTCATGTTTGAAGCATTTAGAATATGAAATATTGCTTTCCCGTAAGTGGGAAAAATTTCAGTACATCAGTATCCCTAGTCGGCCTGTATGCATTCCAAATTAATTTAACCTATCGTTCAATAATGATCTTCTCACAAATTGAGTTTTGTGCAATTACACACTGTAGAAGCTGAGATACAGCCTTCATGTAAATAGAAAAATTATAGCATAGTAGCGTTGCCTGTTTGGTGATTTCCATTAAAAGTTGATAGTCACCAATTTATTTCAGGGTGCAACTAAATACAAAACTTTATGAAATTGCATAGAAATTGAATGCATTAGAAATTGAACTAGAGTTCTCATAGGATTTTTGCCACAAATAAACAGACAAACATTTTTTTTAAAAATGATCAAATCCTATTCAGTGATGACATCTCAAAATACATAAATCTATCGAAATTTGGAAACCAAAAAATGCTTACAAATAAATCCATGATTTATTTTCTACATACAATGATGTTTGTGTGTGTTGCTATGAAGGCAATTGACTGTCTGCAGCGCTACAGAATTTTGCATGGAGGTTCATTTTGACCTTATCCGATGCACCTTGAAGCCCGATTTTCGAATTTTCGATTATCTTTGTTTTTAATTAATTGAAACCTGAAAAATGAAAACATTATATTAGCATCAAAATTAGCTTTAAAACATATTAAGATGATGCCTAAGAGTTTGCGCGTTATATTTTTTTTCAACATAAAAAGAAATATATTTATTTACACGTGAATAATAATAATAATAATAATAATAATAAAAAATCAAAAGTTAAATTTGCTCATTCATATGACAAAATTGACGTCATTATAAATTTAAAAATTTTATGCATATTGAAAAATTGTATTTCAATGTTATCATTCACGTGTAAATAAATAAATATATTTCTTTTAACGTCGGAAAAAAGAACGTATACAGGGTGGGCGGAAAGTAACTCCTTACTGGAAATAATTTTTTTCTCCTAAACGAATGTAGGTATGAAGGCAATTTTTTGTACACATTTAGTTTATTGTGTGGCATGATAATTACAAAAGTTACAATTCAATGTGTGCCCCAATATTTTCTATGCACTGTCTTAAACAAACAGGCACGTTTGCTACGGCCTTCCGCAAGAAATAAATTAGAAATATCAGTCCTATCGTTACAAATTTGGTAATAAATGAAAGGGGCGATTTTTCTGAATACAAGGGTACAAAAAGTTTTTCGACACGTCCATTAGATTTTTAAAAATTAACTAAAGTATGAAATCAGGAAAATGAAACTCATCAGGAACACCACTTATGACCTCACGGATTTTGTTCTCAAGGTCACCAAGAGTTTGAGGTTTACTGCGGTACACTTCTTCCTTAGTCCACCCCCATAAAAAGTAATCGCATGTGGTGAGGTCTGGACCTTCTGTGGACCTCGGCGGCCTATCCAGCGTCCGGTGAATCACTCATCAAGCCACTGCCATATATTAGACATATGAAAAAGGAAACAATATTACAAATAATGCCACACTACAGTCTACAAAACAAGGTAATTTTCATTGCAATCTACACATAACATCAATTGCTATTCCAAATTCAAACTAGGGAGTTACTTTCTTCCCACCCTGTAGATTATAATTTAAATTTTTTAAAGGTTGCACATTTAGTGAAGCATTTTACTGCTTTCTATTTATTTTTATAATACACTAGCTGTTACCCGTGACTTCGTTCACGTGGAAATTTTGATGTGTATGTGTGGGAACTGACGGTTTGATCATAATATGTAAAGTAATGAAACCTCATCATTGTGGTGCTGTGCAAAACAGAGTCTGATGAAGTACACTCAAAAAAATTTGTAGCTCATTGAAAGCCAAAATGAAATGCCAAAATAAATAAATAAAAAGTTATCGCCAACATGGCGATAAAAATTTAAAATTCGTCCATAGGGATCCTGTACTAAAGCAGTACTGCGTTGCGGAAGTATAAAAACTGGGTCGTCAATTATGAATTTTATTTCGAAACCTTTCTTTGTATGATTTTAGTTCACTATTGCACAATATTAATTTGGTTCTAATAATAATTTGGTGACTGGTTAATTAAAATTTTAACTATGTGGTGAAATTCATATAATATTTATGAGTTTCAAATTTTTAAGTTTTTTTTTTTTTTACAAAGAAATGATTTTTTTTTTTTTTTCATTTCCCGGCGAATTGTTGAATAATATTTTAGTTCTTAAACAATTTTGGACGGCTTTGCCCGCTTCGCTGGCAAACTCTTTTCTATATGATTTATGAAAAAAAAAAAAAAAAAAACCCGTGGGCTTCCATTTGGGTGCTTATCATATATAACAGTTTCGATGCGGACAGTATCGAAAAATTTGAAGTAGCTCTTTTATATCTGAATCCCAGTTACATATGAACAACATTATACGTGATGTACATAATATTTGCTTTCAAGTTATTTTCCTATATTTATTTGATTTAATCAATCAACCATAGAATGACAGTATGGCTAGTCGTATTATGGTAGGTAATCAGAAGGATTTTAACATACATCACACACTAATTATAAAAAGCGATACTAACCATAACAATATTTAATTAATAACAAAACAACGCAAAACAATATATGTGTGTTACAATGGCGCCGATCGAATACAAACCAAAACTGTTTAGATACGAAAACAGTTAATATGACAGTTAGCTGCCAAGAGAATTACACCTACGCAGAGGTGTGTTGAGTTGTTCAGTTCGGAGTGCGTTCAGTTTCCGTATTGGGAGCGATTCGATCCCCACACCATCTCCCCTCCTGGAAGAAGCAGAGTCTAAAAAAATAATAAAAAAAGTTAATAGTTTATATGTACAGTTTCAGTATATTTCTTTGGGAAATGAACCCGACGTCCACAACGTGTCTGTACGACGGGTTTTGGTATGTCCGGAGGATCCACTGATTGTTTTGGCAAAGTCTCATCTGCAGAGGGATCAGGTTCCTGGCTAACAGGTGTAGTGTCCAGTTTGTCATCCGTAGAAACAGATGTAGGTTTAAGCTGATCATCTGAGATAAGATGTGCAGGTTTCAGCCTGTCAATTGAGACAGTGACTACTTTGTGGTTGATGCGGAGGGTATACGTTTTTGCTCCACGTTTAATCACCTCATGAGGGCCTGTATATGGAGTATGTAATGATGGTTTAACTGCATCAACTCTAAGAAAAACATGGGAACATGTTTTTAAATCTTTAAATATGAAAACTTGTTTCTTGCTGTGATTTGAAGTGGGCTTGGAACTAAGTTGATGAAAATGATTATTTAATTTTTGGAGAAAGTCATTGTCAACGTGGATATTGTCATTTGCCGAAAAAAATTGTCCTGGCAAACGCAGATTCTGTCCATAAACTAATTCAGCTGATGAACAATTAAGGTCTTTTTTGAAGACAGTGCGTAACCCTAATAAAACAGCAGGTAAAGCAAGTGTCCAATGGACGGAGGTGTGGCACATGATGGCTTGTTTTAAAGTGCGGTGCCATCTCTCTATAATTCCATTCGATTGTGGGTGGTACGCCATTGTGCGAGTTAGTCTAATACCAAAATTTTTTGATAGAGCTCTAAACAAATCTCCACGAAATTGAGGTCCTTGATCTGTAGTTATACTTTCTGGTATTCCAAATCTTGCGAACCATCCGGTGTAGAGTGCCTGAGCTACCGTGTCAGTTTTTATATCCGAAATTGGAAAAGCTTCAGGCCACCGTGTACATCTATCAATACAGGTAAGGCAGTATGTAAAGCCCTGTGAAGATGGCAATGGTCCAATAAGATCGATGTTTATGTGTGAGAAACGAGCATTTGGTACTTTAAATTCCTCTAAGGGTGCAGATACATGGCGAGAAATTTTTGCTTTTTGACAAGCGATGCAAGATTTAGCCATTAATGCAACCTCTTTTTTTATACCTGGCCAAATAAAACGTTCTGTAATTAGTTTAACTGTTGTTTTTACTCCTGGGTGAGCTAACCCATGTATGGCATTGAAAACAGACTTACGGAATTCTTGAGGAATATAGGGTCGCACGTTATTAGTTGATGTGTCACAAAAAAGTTGCAAATCACTGTTTGGGATGTGTAATTTTTGAAATTTAAGATTAAATTCATTATTTTCAAGAATTTTTTTAAGTTCTGGATCGTTATCCTGACTTTTTGCAATTAAATTAAAATCAATGGCATCAGGATATTTAACGTTGCATATTCTAGAAAACGTGTCAGCTACAATATTTTCTTGACCGCTCACATGGCGGATGTCAGTAGTAAATTGAGCAATGAAGTTTAATTGATGGACCTGTCTGGGTGAAAGGGTGTCATATTGCTTAGTAAAAGCTTTTAGTAAGGGTCTATGATCAGTGAAAATAGTGAAATTTCTCCCCTCTAGTAAATAGCGAAAATATTTTACTGCCGCAAATATTGCCAAAAGTTCTCTGTCGTATGCACTATACTTAATTTCAGTTTCACTCAGTTTCCTAGAGAAAAAACCTAAAGGTTCCCAAGCTTTTCCCGTGTGTTGCTGAACACAAGCCCCAACTGCTTTATCCGAAGCATCACACATTAGTGCAATAGGTTTGCTAAGATCCGGGTGAGCTAAATTAACAACCTGAGTAAGTGTTTGTTTACACTGTTGATATTCAGAGTTAGTAATGTCGGACCATACCAAAGGTGTTTTATCATTTTTCTTGCTAGTACCTAGCATGGCATGTAAATGAAGCTGCATTTCGGCTGCATGAGGCAAAAAACGTCTATAGAAATTTAAAATTCCCAGAAATCGACGCAATTCATTTACAGTTTGGGGTTTTGGGTAATCTACGATAGCTTGAACCTTTTCCGGCAAAGGAGCTATACCAGATTTATCAATAAGATGTCCAAGAAATGTAACTTTGTCTGAAGCGAATGTGCATTTGGATAAATTTACAGTTAAATTATGATCCGCAAGCCGTTTTAGAATAGTATTAAGATGATTAAAGTGTTCTTCAACTGAGGAGGATGCAACAAGAAGATCATCGATGTATACAAAACAAAAATCGAGATCAGAGAGTATTTGGTCCATATAACGCTGCATAGTCTGCGCCGCATTGCGTAGACCAAAAGTCATGAAGTTAAACTCGTATAAACCAAAAGGGGTAATTATTGCAGTTTTGGGAATGTCTTCCTTATTCATTGGGATTTGGTGATAAGCTTTCTTTAAATCCAATGTGGAAAAAATTACTTTGCCGTGTAAATTCGAAGTAAAGTCATGAATATGGCGAATTGGGTATTTGTCGGGTACTGTTATAGCGTTTAAAGCACGGTAGTCGCCGCATGGGCGCCATGAACCGTCCGGTTTCCGAACCATGTGCAATGGACTGCTCCAACAACTTTTTGATGGGCTACAAATTCCCTTTTGCACTAAATATGTAAATTCGGATTTTGCAGCTGCTAATTTGTCAGGAGCTAAACGTCTGGCTCTAGCAGCAACCGGAGAGCCTTTAGTTTCGATAACATGCATTACATTAACACATTCAGAATCACTCGGTGATTTAGGAACATCTTCAAATACAGAATGGTACTTCCTTAATAATTTATCGAATTGAATGGTATCATGCAGAACAGTTATTTTTGGGATGGGTTCTGAAGAAATTTTGCCGATAGAAGTGACTTGTGTTAGGCCATCTATGAGTTTTTTTGATTTTAAGTCAACAATAATTCCATAATGATGTAGGAAATCAGCCCCTAAAATTGGTCGGGAGACCTCCGCAACAGTAAACGTCCATGGCAAAATTCGACGTAAACCTAAATTTAAATTTACGGAACGTTTTCCATATACGTTAATTTTTGTGCCATTTGCAGCAACTAGCTGAAAAACTGAAATTGGTTTACGGCGTTCATCGGCTGTCGGTGGCAAAACTGATAAATCGGCGCCTGTGTCAATCAGCAGGTTTATACCCAAAGTTTTTTCAAAAACCACTAGGCGACAATTGTTCTGGCCATAGGCGTTTGTCGCCGCCCACGCTTGGCCTTCTAGTTTTCCTTCGACTTAAAATGGCATGGCTGCGAACATTTCGTGGATTTATCACCGAATTTCTTATGATACCAACAAATAACTTCACGTCTAGGGGAATGAGATTTTGAATCGGAATTTCGACTACGTGTTCTATTTTGCGAACAAATTTTAAAGAGTTTATCAATTTTTTTATTGATTTCATGAATTTGTTGTTGCAAGTCATTTACTACATTATTTATAGCAAGATCATTTCCTGTTTTAGGCTGTGTTTCGGCTAAGTTAATTGAGTTAGAATATGTAACGTCGGCTATCCTGTCTGCTACTACAGCTAATTTTGATAGCTCAATATCCGAAGTAGCTAAAATTGCTTGCATTTGTGATGGCAAGCGCTGAAGCCAAAGAGATTTTAATAGATCATTCCCCACCTTACTGCCGGCTAAATCCTGCATCTGCCGAAGTAACACTGACGGACGTTTATCACCTAAGTCAAGATCTTGTAACAGCTTTTTTAATCGACGTTCTTCGGAGTCAGTGTAAACTTCAATTAATCTCGACTTTAATGCATCATAAGAATTAGAAGAAGGAGGAGAAGTGATAATATCACTCACCTGGCTGAGTATATCCGTTTCAATATTTCCGACTACGGTATGATATTTAGTAGTATCCGCTGTGATTCCAGCATTGACGAATTGGCTCTCTATTTGCGTGAACCATATTCGCACATTCTCTTTCCAGAATGGAGGTACCTTTACCGAAACTCTATTTACTGAAGGCGGTGTAACACCTTCGTTGTCGGATGGCATCTTGAATAGCGAACACAATAGAAAACAATAAGAATGATGTTCAAAATATGCGGGTCACCACTTATGGCTAGTCGTATTATGGTAGGTAATCAGAAGGATTTTAACATACATCACACACTAATTATAAAAAGCGATACTAACCATAACAATATTTAATTAATAACAAAACAACGCAAAACAATATATGTGTGTTACAATGGCGCCGATCGAATACAAACCAAAACTGTTTAGATACGAAAACAGTTAATATGACAGTTAGCTGCCAAGAGAATTACACCTACGCAGAGGTGTGTTGAGTTGTTCAGTTCGGAGTGCGTTCAGTTTCCGTATTGGGAGCGATTCGATCCCCACAACAGCAATTTCAAGCCACATATAATATTACAATATGCTATGATCGGCTACTTCTATCGCATGAGACAATTATTATTATTTTGTGGTTATATATACTTCATGCTTAGTTAATAGTAGTTGGTATCACGGAGTAATATTAATAGGAGTTGAAGGTCCAATGGGAGAAAGCTACGAAACTGTGATCTAAATTTTTGGTAAATATTGAGGGCGCCACTTGTCATTCCTCCCTACTTCGGTGCGGATATACTGTTGTTTTCAATAGAATTTTGCTGAAGTACATTTAAAATTTTTTATTTTAAGCAATTTAATTTTTTTGTAAGTTCTTAAAACTGCATAATTCAGATGTTTCAAATAAATGCTTCCTTCCTAGTTGTAAAACAGGCTATGATAGTGATAAGAAAAACAAAAAAAAAGCCCTAGGAGAAAAATAAAGTCCGAGTTCGTGTTTTCTGCACCTAAAGTAAGTTTATTTTTTTTCTTTACAAAATTTCATCCATTCTCCTTCCTCCCAATTGTCTGTTTTAGCTAGCTTCGGTTCATAAGAATCGTCATTTTTTAAAAGCTCTCTTTCAAAGTAAAATTAATATAAAATGGCTCTTAAAAAAAACATGTTGGTTAGAATACTCTATTTAATGAAATTTGCTTTCAATCGAAATTTTTTCAGCTTGATATTATTTTAAAAAAAATAATTAAAACCAGACATTTCCCCATTGAATAACATTGCGGAAGCTGGAGAGAAGGAAGGATTGCACGCTGGCGCCATCTGTAAACATTAGAAAACAACATCACAAAATTTCAGCGTTACCTTCTTCTCCTGTCTTTTTACTCCGTGGTTGGTATATAGAAAAATAAATAAATTAATATGTAAACTTGATCACGGTACAGCCTTAATGCCCTTGGCGACTTTTAAATTTTTGTTGCCGTTTTAGACCAATATATAATTTATGCGATTATTGTTCCTATACGCAAGCGAAGTGTGACGTCACTGACCGACCGTGGATGCAAGAAAATGATTTCCTATGTTAATCGCCCATTGGATTTTTTGTAAAAAATGATTAAAAATCGAAGAAAATTATTTCCCGATTTTAATCCCCAGACTTGGGTACATATATGTATTAGTTATCATGTGCATGTGTTAGATTGAGTTATTTTGCTGTCAGATTGACAAAATTTTAATTTTAAATTTCAAAACTCTGTCGTTCTTGGCGCTTATTGTATTTGGTGATCAAAAACGTAATACGAAAATATACATACCAGATGTATATTTTCGTAATATGCATTGTACGAAATATTGTTTCATATTATTCATTACTGTCTTAAAATAAGTTGTTAAAATAATCATGATATTTGAAAGGAATTAAATTATGTTCGCCAAATAATTTGGCGATATTTTATTTTTTAACCAAGGATGACCGATATCAAATCTATTCCGCTACAACATATTAGTATCTTATATCAGATACTTTATTTAGACATTTGAAAACAAATTTGACTTCAAATTATGATAGAATATTTATCATTTCCCTTTTAATCAGTATATTAGTTGGATATTTATTGCGTTAATATCATCCTTTGAAATTAAATGTTTGTATTTTCAATCGAATATTTAAGTTTGCCATTTTTTTTTTCTAGAGTTTTGAAATTAAAAATTCAAATTTTGTCAATTTTACAACATAAATAACTTAATCTAATGCATGGACATGATAACTAATACATATCTATACCTAAATATGGGGATTAAAATAGGGAAATATTTTTCATCGATATTTAATAATTTTTTACAAAAAATCCAATGGGCGTTTAACATAGGAAATATTTTTCTTCCATCCACGAACGGCCAGTGACGTCATCACTTCGCTTGCGTATTTCTTTCTATCTTTTCCTTGGCGAAAAATGTCCGATCTACTTCAGCATCAAAATTATAAAAAATTGTCAAGAATTATCAATAAGAAAATACCTTTAATATATTGCTGAATTAGCGTTTATGCCAAGCGTTTCATCCGCCATACTAAAAAAAAAAAAAAAAAAAAAAAAAATCTGAAGTTGAGGTATATAAAAAAATGCTGTGAAATAAAATTCAGAAGAAATATGTTAGATTTGTAATATTACTATTTTATTTTAAAATTATAAAGTGTCATTTTCTCATCGACCAATTTAACATTTAGTAATTTCTTATTTTTCGCATGAAAGCATGTTTCATTTTATGCTGAAAACAATAAATAAATATATCTCGTAAACTTTTTTTGGCAACAATTAAAAATTTAAATGGCTGATATTAAGTCAATATAAGTCAATAAGTTTATTATTTTCATATTTTAATTAATTTTAAAGATTTTTTCAATTTTTTTTTTTCCTAAACCATCCCTGACCTATAAGGAAAAAAACAAAAAAAGAATGATCGAAATCGGTCAAACCGTTTACGATTTTATAAAGGACATAGAGACAAACATTCATTTATATATATATAGATTTTTCTTAATTTTAACGTTTTAATAAATTTGATACTATGACTTACCAGTAATATAAATATTCAAAATTTACATATAGTATTTATACTGAAATAAAATAATCAAAATGAAATATTTAACCCCATTACCTACGGTATTCGGGTAATGGAAGTAAAAATTAAAATAATCCAAAGAAAAAGACAGTGGCGGATCCAGAACTTGACTTTTGGGGGGGGGGGGCTAAGATTTTTCAAAGTGTTATTCTAGACCAATAAAAAATTTACAATTGCAACATTCAGTTGTGAATGTCAGTGTTTTTTTTTGGGGGGGGGGGCTTCAGCCCCCTAGCCCCCCCCCCTTAAATCCGCCACTGGAAAAAGATAAATTAAATACTTACAAGGAACACATTTTGAACTGGAACTACATATCTTACGGCAGAAGAAATGTGGCCAACAAACGCCGCAGGTGCTAAGAAGATAAGCAGTTTCAACTGAAACAATAAAGTATGAGAAAATAAGTCATGTTTTAATTCCACTTTCACTATTTACAGTGTATTCGAAAATATTGAACTCGTAGTTTTTGCTAAGATATTGATCCACCTGTTATAAACAAGTCGGTCTTTGCCCTATAGTAGTCAAGATTTCCAAATGAACCCATATTCAAATTTTCCATATTCACCAAATCAAAACAGTGGGCAAATGTCGTGATAAACAGCGAAAAATGAAAAAACGATGATTTAAAATTTAACTTGTTTTTTATCAAAACAATGGTATTCGAGCCAGAAAGGTAATTTAAATTTAATTACTTGTGAAAATTAACTCCAGTTATCTTTTGCACTATTTTATTTTTTTGAAATACATGTATGGGAACCTCAGATAAAAATTCACTTTCTTTATTTCAATACATTGTAGTAAGCTTCATTAGTTTTCAGCTTTAGTTTCGTGAAATTTGAGCATTTATTGTGCGAAAAGCTGACTAGTCGGTCTTTCTCAACCAAGCGGTCAAAATTTCCAACTGAACTTTTTTACTTTCCGAACACTATAGTGAGGAAAGTATTGTAATCATGTCAAAAATCCGAATTCGAGATTTTGATGTTTCTATACGTTTTGAGGTCCCCTGAGTCCGTTTTCACTATTTTTACGATGATGTATGTATGTGTGTGTGTATGTGTGTATGTATGTGTGTATGTGTGTATGTCTGTGGGTGAACACGCTAGCGTCTAAACGCTTCGTTCGATTAACCTGAAAGTTGGTACGCATATTGTAAGTCACCATAGTACGAACCCTATAGATTTTGGTGAATCTAGCACTTATAGTTTTTTTACAGGGACACAAAGAAAATTTTTTTATCATTATGGCCTATGGGAGCAAAATCTTAAAAGTGCGATAGCATCTAAACGCCTTATTCAATTGAGCAAAAATTTTATACACATATTATAGATCACAAATACTCAATCTGTATAGATTTTGGAGAATCTAGCACTTATAGTTTTTTTACAGCGACACAAAGAAAAATTCTTTATCATTATGCCTATGGGGCCAAATTTTTAAAAATGTGATAGTGTCTAAACGCCTTATTAATCCGAGCAAAAAAATTGTACACATGTTATAGATCACAGTTGAACTAACTGTATAGATTTTGGTGAATCTAGCACTTACAGTTTTTTTACAGGGACACAAAGAAAAATTCTTTATCATTATGGCCTATGGGACTAAATTTTTAAAAGTACGATAGCATCTAAACGCCTTATTGAATTCAGCTGAAAATTTATATGAGTATTATAAATCACTGTTGCACTAACTATAAGCATTTTGGTGAATCTAACATTTATAGGTTTTTACAGGGACACAACGAAAATTTCTTTGTCATTATGATCTATGGGCTCAAAGTTCAGTAGCGTTAAATAAAACAACGTGTAATAGATGGAGAAAAATACTCAAACACACTATTATGGTTTTCTCTCTTTTGTTTGTTTAACAACTACTCTTTCTTTACTTTATCTACAAAACTGTTAATTACTCAATGTTCGGAAAGTCGAGTGGAGTCACTCCAGATTTTTTTTTTTTAGTTCCCCATCATACTATAGGTATGGGGAACTTAGGTAATCGTGAAAATTTTCGACCTCGGTTTTTTGACTTTTTTACACGTTTTCAGGTGTGAGGCATCCGAAAATGACAAAATTTCTATGGTGTCTGTCTGTAGGGTGACTGTTAGTGTGTCAGTCCATTAGTGTGTCAGTGTGTTAGTCCGTTAGTTTGTTAGCCTGTTAACACGATATCTCACGAACAAATGATCGCAGAGAGGTCAGATCAGTTTTAAAATATTACTTTCGACACTGGCAAGAACCCTATTCTTTTGCAACATTCGAATTAAAAAACTTCGTAAGTTATGAGAAATTTACGATTTTCTTAACATGGGAGAATAGGACAAAAATTCACATAAACGTGCATTAAATGGAAACTTTTTACTGTAAAAATGTCAGACCAGTTTTAAAATATCAGGTTTGATGCCGGAATGAACATTAGTAACTATAAATGTGCTACTTTGAAAATTTCGCAAGTTATTGGAAATTTACGAATTTCTTAACATGGCAGTATCGGGCAAAATTTCACATAAACGTCAATTTTGAGAGATATTTTCATCGTAAAGATGTCAGACTACTTTTGAAATATTATTTAGATCACTGGCATAAATATTAATGACTATGAATTTTCTAATATAAAAATTTCGTAAGTTATTGGAAAATTACGAATTTCTTAACATGGCAGCATAGAGCCAAATTTCACATAAATGTCAATCTTGAGGGATATTTTCATCGTAAAGATGTCAAACCACTTTCGAAATAGTATATAGGATACTGGCATGAATATTATAGACTATGATTTTTCCAATTAAAAAAATTCGTAAGTTATTTGGAATTTACGATTTACTTAGTATGTCAGAATAAGGCAAAATTGAGCATAAATTTCCATTTTGAGGATCATAAATACATTAGACAACTTCAAAATTACATTTATATTTGTTTGAACATGATTGAATACAAATATTCTAACATGAGAATTTCGTAAATCATTCGTAATTTACGATTTTACCAACATAGCGAAATTGTAAATTTTTCATATGAATATGAATTTTGAGGATTATTGCATTGGAAATAGTAGTATGAAAACTAAACAACGGAATTGACACTGATAAAATAAATTAATAGATTAGAATAAGATATATATATTGAAGTTAACGGTGGATAGCCTATTAGGCGGGGATTTCATTCTGTCACTGTATCAAGCTTTGGTCAAATTCATTTCTTTTAACATGATTATAATATGTCTCGCACTAGAAATTTCTGAGAATATAAATATGATGGGGAACTGAGCAGAGTCCACCTATGCCAACTAGTTTCAAATCATAAACAGTGCCAAAGGTAAGAAATAGCGAATAAGAAAAAAGAGAAGTTTATTTAAAATTTAACTATATGCTTTTCAAAATAATGGAATTGAAGAGTAATGCAATGTAATTTATATTTAATTATTTATGAAAAATAACTTCAGCGAAAAGTCTTCTTCAAAATCGACGGTAATATATTTGTCGATGAAAAAATACCTAAATAGCACAAGTTTTTTTTTTTTTTTTTTTTTTTTTTTGACTCTACCTGAATACGAGCCCGATAACAGATAAGTATTATAATTTTTACTTTCTTCTACATTCAACAGAAGAAAGTGTTGGATTCTTAAAAAATTTCGACCTAGGTTTTGATGGATTTACATGGTTCGAGAGGTCTAGAACAAGATTTGACCATGTTTAGGAAATGCCTGTCTGTCTGTTTGTGTGTGTGTGAGAGAGAGAAAGACAAAAAAAAATTATGGCAATTGTATCTCAGGAACTACTGCAGAGAATTTCATAAATTTGATATGTAGTTGCACCTTGACATAAATTATTGCTTATCAACATTTGGTGAAAATTTTCCAACAGGAGGGGCTGCCATCCCGCTTTTTCTAAATTTCTAACATGGCGGTATAAGGCAAAATTTCATGTAAATGTACATAAAGAGAATTATTTTTTAATAATCATTATGAAATTAATATATATATATATATTAGTAATAGTCAACAAGGAAAATGTTTTTTTATATATAGTAGCATTGCTTGTTTCCCACCGAGGGGGGCGGAAAATTTCCATGACGGGTATTTTTCAAAAGAGCTCGTTAATACCTTTAAACGAATGCTTAAACCATCGATCGACGATAATTTAAAATAAAGTTATTGATTTTTTTTTTTCTTTTTTTCATTTTTAACAAAAAAAAAAAAAAAAAAAAAAAAAAAGAAAAAAGAAAGAAAGAAAAAGAAAATATTCTCGTAAAAAAATAGAACCAACTCCAAAAAGCAACTGTTAATCAAACAACTAAAAGTAAAATGAAACTGTAAATTATGTCTAAAAGTATGAAGTAAATTCCTTTGCCAAACAACATATAAACACCTTCGATGTCGGCGCAAAATTAAAATAAAAATTGATTATTTTTTAACAGATTTATTTTTAGACCGCTAGCTACAAACGCTGTTGTTTCGAACGATCCATCTTCATAGTTTACTTTATCCTTTTATCACTGTATACAACTGGTCCATTAGCAAAATCTACATAGATAGAACAGTGAACATGCATCGTGATTCGGTATTTATGTTTTTACGAAGTTACTAGAGATTTCTTTGCAAACTTGACATAGCTTTGATATCTGTGTCTTTGGCGGGCTTTGGATTTAGCAATAAAATCGTAATACAACAAATAACAGTATACTTTTAAAAACTAAAGAACGCGATTTTATTGAAATGTGAACTGAAAAGCACATTTTACCATGTTTTTATTAACTCATTTTCTAGTTTGTTTGTTTATTTGTCCAGTACAAATCTTGCAATCGATTTTTAACTAACTTTCTGACCAACCAGACATTTAAAACTTTTGGAATAGCTCAAAAAACGATGACAATGCATTCTTTTAATACTTTTATTCAATTAATAACTGTTTTCTTTTAATTAATTAATAAAATGTGAAAATAATAACCTCATAATAGCTATAAAATTAGCCATTTAAGTTTTATTCTTAAAAAATGGGTTTTTATAATGGTTATCTCATATACCAATGTTTCGTATAGTTATATGCCATAGACGTTGAGATATAACCATCCCGTTATCAATGAAATTTGTAGTATATCAGCGCCATCTATTGGCCAATAAGCGTCCAAAATGAGTCAGCATAATGTCTCATAATAGCCTGATGATACTCAATAGAACCTGAGATATAGCCTTCATCTAAATTCTGGAAATCGCTGTGTAACAGTGCCACCTGTTGAGCAGTTTACACCAAAAGTTGACAGGTACTAACTAATTTATGTTAAGGTGCATCTACATACAAATTTATATGCAATTCTGTGCAGTAGTTCCTGAGATATAGCCTTTCCTTAAATTATGAAAATCGCTATATAGCACCGCCACCTGTTGGCCGATAAGCATTCAAATTGAATCAGCATAATATCTCATAATGGTCTTCTCATATATCAAGTTTTTTTTTTTTTAATTATACGTAATGGAACCTGAAGATATAGCCTCTCCTGAAATTGCACATATTGCTGTATACCAGAGCCACCTGTTGAGTGGTTGACACCAAAATTCGATAGGCACTAATATAGGTCAAGGTGCATCTATATATAAATTTATATGTGATTCTGAGCAGTAGTTCCGGAGATACAGTTGCCACAAATTTTTTATCACACAGACACACACACACACAGACAGATAGGCGGACAGACAGACAGACATTTTCTAAAAATGGTCAAATCGTGTTCTAGACCTCTCAAAACGTGCAAATCCGTCGAAAACAGGAAGTCGAAAATTTTACGAATCCAATACTTTCTTCTATAGAATCTAGAAGAAAGTAAAAATAGCTCCAAGACAAAATAGTCTCATATTAAAATAAATCGAAGATAAGATAGCCACAGGACAAATATGCCCCGAGAAAGTACTCCGACAAAATTCCTCCAGGATAAAATAGTCAAAGGTCAAAACAGCTCGTCAAAGAAACTCCAAAAAATAAACAGAAGACAAATCAGCTACGACAAAATGAAAATAGATCAAGAAAGTAGTCAGAATTCAAAAGAACCCGAGAAAATTGCCCGAAGATAAAATAGCTCGAGGACAATATATCCCAAACAAAATACAGGATAAAATACCCCTAAGATGAAATAGTCCGACAAAATAGCAAATGGACAAAACGGTCGACAAAATAACTCTAGGATAAAATAGACCGATTTTAGAACAAACTGGACAGTTCATAAATCTGCAGAACTCTTTGAAGATGAGTTTTTTTATATAAATAATTATTCAAGCTAAACGCTTTAATAAAATTTAGTTTTAAAAAAATCAAAATTTCGTATATTATGTCTACGGGGGAAATTGGAGTTAAGTAGAGTTTAACATCTACAGCCTGCACTAAGCCAAATAAAATAAATATATATTTTTTATATGCTTAAAAGCATGTATTTTGTTTATTGTGGTATGAAAATCATTCTTCATTCGTTTACAGGGCAACCCAAAGTATTCAGATATATGGGGTCTATACTTTGAAATTGTTGGAATTAAAATTCGTTTTGGGTTACAAGTTTTTTATATAATACTAAATTTAAGTACACAATATTGTTTATAGACAATATACAAGGCTACCCAAAACTGAGCTGAACGTTCTGTTCTGTTGAATGTAATTGGTGGAATTTCTTTGATGCATTTTACTATGTCGATGAACACTGCTCAAAAAGGAAAATTAGTTTTTCTTATTCACGCTGTAAACAAAGTATTTTTTGAAATTCTATTTTCTTTTCTTTCTTTCTTTCTTTTTTTTTTTTTTTTTCTTTGTATAATATCGTGAGTAGAGATTCCCTGAATACGTGAGTCCAATATTTAGTGGTTGATCTGTACGTATTATCAGCATAACTTAAAAACAAATAATTGTAAAAAAATTCAAATTTCGTATTTTAAAGGTTACTACTTAAAAAATGTATTAAGATTGGCAACTTTTGAGGCAGATTAATAACAGCCTTGACTTTTCTTTTTAAATACATGTAGGCATTATAATTGAACAGGGAGTTGAGGGGTGTGGCAGCCTTCCTTTTACACAGAATTTTATGTGAAAAGTGTTCCTAATCCTTTTAGATTATTTTAAAAGTACATTGAACTTTATTATCTTACCTTATTAATCTTAAGACTTAATATGCAATTTACCTTTATAGTATTAAAATGTAGGGTAAGAGAAAGTCGTGTGAGTGACACACCAGATTATTTCCTATCGCATAAGGATTTTTTGCTAATTAAAAATAATTACTAGTATGGAAAACGTAGTAAACGTATGTACAGGCGTTTCTTTTATATGGTGTTTATGTCATGTGTTAGAATGCTTCCTGGCTATCATTTGGTTAGCAGGAATCGTAAAGTCGGATTTTTCAAGGATCGCGAACCAGCTGGTCACTAAAGGCGGCTAGTATTAAATAAGTATCAGAATGTAAGCTTCGGAATTTCATACTCATACCTCTTTTTAGACTCAACTTTAATCCATTCGCTTTCTTTGTGCTTGGCTATATGTATACTTTTAAAATGTCTTTTTTTTTTTTTTTTCTAGATTAATATCTTACAAAAAAATTTTACAGAAAAAACTCACTTTGTCATTGTAATCTGGCCTCTCGGAAAGCATTGCAGCACTTGCCGGGACTCCTTGCGAATAAGCAACCATGTAAAGAGCTTCTTTCCCAGTAACTTTTAAAATATAGTCAATCGTTGCTGGTATGTCGTACTGACCCATTTCATGAAAACTAATCAAAAAAAGTTTTTTAAAAATTACGGTAAAGTAGGATAAGACCAACGAGATATATAAATTAGAGTGCTGATTCAATGGACGAAGGATTAGCTTTCCGTGGTTCAAGATGAATCACGTGACATGCTCCAATAGGTTGCTGTGTTTGGCCCTTTATCGCTATTTTGGCATTTAAAATATCAGTTCGACAAATTATCATTATTATTAGGTAACATGACAGTCCTATGACCGAAATAAATTGGTTTTAAAATAATTTTACACACATTTCACATTTTAATAAATAATAAAATACCTTTTTTTTCATCGTTTCCCAACAAAGTTTAAAAGTGTTAATAAAAGAAAATTTAAACTTTTAAAGAGCTAAATTTAACAACAAATAATAATTTTTCAACTGTTTTTAAGCATTTTGTCGGTTAAAGTTCAACTACACGAAATAGAAAAGAAGTAAAATCAAAATCAAAATGATTTAGAACAAAAGAATATTAAACTACGTAAGTAAACAAAAACATTGGCTGCGAAGAACAATCTCCAAACCGTTGCCATAGAAATTTACTGAAAATAAGCTGTTACCAAGGGAACCACCGAATACGCAGGTGCAAAGAGACCATGTCACATGACTCATCTTGGACCTTCTCAAGGGTTACCATTTATCACTCTACTTTATATATCTCGTTGGATAAGACATATAAAGAGGCTTCACGTATAAACTTAGAATGTGCTATCAAAATAGCAAGAAACACGCACATACACAAACCGCCAAAAATCGTGCGGAGTGACACGGGAAAAGAAAAAAAAAAAAACTTTATTATTATTTGCTATTTAATAATTATAAGGACAACAATAGAACAAAAAACAATTTTCTTTCTCAAAACAGTTAAATGTATATATCCTTGTTATTAAACGATCAATATTTGTACATATTCGGGATATCAATATCCGCACATAGGAATTCAACCAAATTTGGCTTAGAGGTTCATTAGAAAATAAAAAATAGTTTTTACGATGGCAGTGAAAAGTTATTAAAATGAGCAATTTAATAATTAAAATTTTAACATTATGCACAATATTAGCATTATAATTCAATTTCGACATTTATTTCAAAATATTGTCAATAATATATATATATATATATATATAGATATAGATATAGATTTAAAAAAAAAAAAAAAAAAAGTCCTGAAAAATTAAATCTGTATGAGAAAAATTTTCTGATAAAATTGGCATTATAACAAAGGCTGGTTGGTTAGTTGTGTGGGATAAGGTCCTATCATTCCTTCCCATGTTATCGATCAAAAATTTTTCATGTCGAAAAAACACTTTTAGCTTCAGCTATCCGCGTTTGTAATGATCGATAGATGGAGCTTTCTCAACTGCAGTTGTTAGTAAATATAATAGCCACGTGTATTAATTTATTGTTCTTTCTTCTTGTTCTATCGTTGTTTGAGCGTGAAAGCTATCAGTGGTATGATATATTCACCTTAGCCCACCAGAGGGCGAGCATTTCATTACAATCGCGGATAAGAAAGAACCACGGATTAAGACTAAACATTTAATCCGTGGAAAGAACTGAAACTCGGCAACAGGAATGGACGATATTCCTGTGACGTCACAGTGGGTAAAATCGACGAACACGTGACAGATATTTTCTAAACAAATTAGATTCAAGATGCCATTTTATTGTTACGCATAACATTTTCCTAAATATTTCTCCAGTAAAACTTAATAATCAGATATCTGTTCAAACAAGAATAAAAGAGAAATGTAAACAACTGAATCGAATGATAAAGTTAAGACTATTCCATATCGTAAAATTGCAGAACATTTTATGTATACACACATATATATATAGTGAATAAAAGATTAATAAGAACATTTTATACACACACACATATATATAGACAACAAAGCTTAAATAATTACAGTTTCAATCACTTTAATAAAGGAATTTATTAAATGGAACATCCATTTAAATTTGTTAACATTGCCACATGGCAACTTTTAATAATAAATATGTTGATTAATATTAAAGTATATTACTAAAACTGGATTAAAAACAAAACAAAGGTATCACTATATCACTCTTGCTTCAAATTCATATAATTTGTAACTCTTATAAATAATATTGCAAGATAAAAATTTGTAGGCCACAATGCTTTGCTATGGTAGAGTTGAGAATTGTTTTCCGAAAACAGCTGATATTTTATAGTCTCGAACCCAAAGGAGGAATATGGTCCATAGAATAGAAATGTCTCGTATTCTCGCTTTGACTGTGAGTGTTTTTCCATTTCTTCGTATTGTAATTCTGTCATATGCTATCTGTAATTATCTGACGAAGATTAACAAGCGGCTACGAGTCAAAGCATACAAATCTGATATATAACTTATCATTTAACGTCTCGAATGTTAATGAATATTCTAAATGACGAAATTTGCGTTGCATTTAATTGTTCTAATAAATTTGTCTAAGCAAGTTAGGGTAACCTTCTATAATTAAGTTATATTCCCCATATCTTTGTGCATATGGTATTGGTATGTTTTACTAATTTATTTAAAGTATAATTTGCATTATCAGCTGCTTCGTTGTTATTTTGATGTAAACAGTTCTATTATACTTAATGGAATTTTTAGAATTCTTTAAAGATTGTTATTGGAGGAGCAGGTATAGGTCGCTAGTTTTAATATATATATATATATAAGAAAGGAGTAATGAAACCTAACAAAACATATATATTAATTATTTTATTAAAAAAAAAAAAAAAAAAAATCCCATTACAATTACTCAGCGCTGCTGCGTAAACTTTATTTTTATGCTGAAATCAAGCTAATGATAAAATTTCAACTTTAATTTATTTGTATTTTTATTAACACTTTCCAACAAGGTTGAAAAGTGTTTATGACTTCGGTTTGCCTGTCTGTCTGTCTCTCTGTCCGCGATCTAACTCCCGTAAATATTTATGGAATTTCTTGAAACTGACATATGTTATTCAAGTTCACTATCGGACGGTCCCTATTGAAAATGGAGTTTGTACCTCTACTGGTTTGTGCACAGGAACACCCGAATGTATTTCAAAGCATTGTGTTCTATGAGAGGTATTTCTATAAACAATATTTTCATACCTTTACTCTAGACATATCTTAATGAAATTCAAATATGTTATTCAAGTTCACTATCGGACGTTCACTATTGAAAATGGAGTTTGTATCTCAACTGGTTTGTGTACAGGGACACCCGAAAGTATTTAAAAGTATTGTGTTGTATGAGAGGCATTTCTATAAATCATATTTTAACACCTTCACTGTAGAATATCTTAATGAAATTGAAATATGTTATTAAAGTTCACTATTGGATGTGTCCTGTATAAAATGGAGGAAATACCGCCACTGATTTATGTACAGGGACACTTAAAAGTATTCCAAAGCATTCCGTTCTATGAGAGGTATTTCTATAAATCAAATTTTAATAACTTTAGTTTCCACGAAATTTTAGGAAATTGAAATATGTTATTTATATACACAAAAGAATGCTTTGCATAGAATATAGCATGATTAGCATTATATTTACAGGGTGGCACAAAAATATCCAGTTATATTAAGAGCTATTAATAAAAAAATTGCTAGATATGTACTTTCGTTTACGTTAAGCGTTTTTAACACTTTCTAACATTTTTAACACTTTCCAACAAGGTTCAAAATAGTTTATGACTTCGGTTTGTCTGTCTGTCTGTCCGTCTATCCGCGCTCTAACTCCCGTAAATATTTACGGAATTTCTTGAAACTGATATATGTTATTCAAGTACACTATCGGACGTTCCCTACTGAAAATGGAGTTTATACGTCTACTAGTTTGTGTACAGGGACACCCGAAAGCATTTCAAAGCATTTTGTTCTATGAGAGGTATTTCTATAAACCATATTTTTCATATTTTTACTGTAGGCATATCTAAATGAAATTGAAATATGTTATTCAAGTTCACTATTGGATATTTCCTGTATAAAATGCAGGAATTACCACCATCAGTTTATGTACAGGGACACTCAAAAGTATTCCAAAGCACTGCGGTCTATGAGAGATATTTCTATAAATCAAATTTTAATAACTTTACTTTCCACGAAGTTTTTGGAAAGTGAAATATGTTATATGCACAAAAGAATGCTTTGCATAGAATATAGCATGATTAGCATTAGATTTACAGGGTGGCACAATAATATCCAGTTACATTAAGAGCTATTATTAAACAATTGTTAGAATTGTACTTTCGTTTACGTTAAGCGTTTTTAACACTTTCTAACATTTTTTAAGTGTGAATATGATTTCAGTTTTGTGTATCTGCCTGTCCGTCTACCTGTCTGTCTGTCCGAGCTCTAACGCCCGTAAATACTTATGGAATTCCTTGAAACTGATATATGTTATTCAAGTTCACTATCGGATGTTCCCTATTGAAAATGGAGTTTGTACCTCTTCTGGCTTCTGTACAGGGACACCCAAAAGTATTTCAAAGCATTATATTCTATGAGAGGTATTTCTATAAACCATATTTTCATACTTTTCCAGTAGACATATCTCAATTAAATTGAAATATGTTATTCAGGTTCACTATTGGATGTTTCCTGTATAAAATGGAGGAAATACCACCACTGATGTATGTACAGGGGCACTTAAAATTATTCCAAAGCACTGCGTTCTATGAGAGGTATTTCTATAAATCAAATTTTAATATCTTTACTTTCCACGAAGTTTTAGGAAATTGAAATATGTTATCTACATGCACAAAAAAAAAAATGCTTTGCATAGAATATAGCATGATTAGCATTAGATTTACAGGGTGATACAAAAGTATCCATTTATATTAAGAACTATTAATAAAAAATTGCTAGAATTGTACTTTCGCTTATATTAAGCGTTTTTAACACTTTCTAACATTTTTAAGTGTGAATATGATTTCAGTTTGTGTATCTGTCCATCTGTCTGTCTGTCTTTCTGCCCGCGCTCTAACTCCTGTAAATATTTTTTGAATTTCTCGAAACTGATATATTTTATTGAAGTTCACTATCGGATGTTCCATATTCAAAATGGAGTGAATATCTCCTCTGGTTTGTGTACAGGGACACCCAAAAGCATTCGAAAGCATTGTGTTCTATGAGTGTTATTTTTATAAGTATTTTCCCTATAGAATGTTCCCCATTTAAAATGACATTAATAGGTCCTGTATAACTAGTTTGTTTACAGGGACACCATCAACAATAGTAAAAAAAATGCCACTGCATTACGTTTTAGAACAGAATTTTTTTAAAGTTATATTTAAAAATCTTTCTACTGTAAAAATCATAAAAATGTTGAAATGTATTGTTAATAATCTAAAATAACGTTTTGTATAAAATATGATATGATTAACTCTCTGATTTACAGGGCTACACTAAAATATTCAGAGAGATCAAAAGCTGCAATTATAATGTAATGGCTGCATTTTCTTTTGTGTTAACCCTTTTTAACTCTTTCCAAAATGCCTAAGAGTAATTTAAAAATCAATTAGTCTATTTGTATATTTTTCAGTCCTTCTGTCTGTTGTGTGATAACGTAGGCAAAGAATATTAAAAGCTATTCGATACAACAATTTCGGACAGTTTGAAAGTGTTACTAATCAATGCGTACTGCATGATTTTTCTTTCTTGTTAGTATTTTCAAACAAAGTTCAAAAGTTTTTAAAACAAAGACAAAGCCTTACCAAACAAAAATTGTAAATGGAAAAGATAAAATTCTTTGAATGCTGTTATTTAAATAAATAAATAAATAAATAAATAAATAAAAAGTTTGAAACTGTTTCTGGAGATTTTTATTCAATTTTTGTACATAAATTATTCATAAATTTTATTTGCTAAGACATACATGTGTATTCCAGCGCTATAAAAACTGCTTCGGATAGAAAAGTTGTTATAATCTCCCTCTAATGGCCGTCTTTCTCCGAGTGAAAAGGAATCACATTTTCCCCTCGATGATCAATCTATACCTTATTATTATATCTATAGGCATAACAAAAGGTGATTTAACAGAGTTGATTGAGAATAATTGAAAATGAATCATTCCTTATACAAACGAATAAACCCAACCGGAACATTTACATTTGCTTCAACTTCTTTTCAACCAATCAGAGTTGCGTATTTGATAAATGGCAACAGATTAAGATGAACAGCTTTATTATTTCCCTTTTGCATGGAGATCCATTGCCAAATGTTTTTAAAATTGAAATGTTTTTTAAATTATAATTAATTCTGTTTTGAGCTACAAAAAAAAAAAAAAAAAAAAAAAAAAAAAAAAATCCAATATTTAGAAATTTTTATAAACTTATCTATAGTAATTGCACACTTTTAGTTTATTTATATACTAGCAAACTCGTGCGAAATATTAGCATTTTTTTTTTTTTCTTATTTACCTTTAAAATTTGAAACTCATAAACGTTACACCAATTTTACCACCTAATTAAAATTCTAATTTACCAGAAGCTAAATTATTATTAAAACCAAATTAATATTGTACAACAGTGAAACCAAAATCATTCAAAGAAAGGTTTCCAAAGAATATTCATGGTTCACGACCCAAATTTCATACTTCCACAGGCAGTACACTTTTAATATAGGACTCCGACGATGCCTTTTAAATTTTTGTCGTCATGTTGGCGATGACTTTTTATTATTATTATTTTTTTTAATAAATAAATAAATAAATAAAATAAAATAAAATAATTCCTATTTTGATTTTGTTTTTTATGATTGTGTTTTTTAGTCAATTTATGAAACAAAAGTTCATATTCTGTATATATCTTTAAAATATTGCTAGGTTTAAAATGACGCTTGCAAAGATTCTGAAAAAAGTGCTGTTAAAAATACATTTTTTTCGTAAAATAATCTCATCAGACAAATGTCGTCACTTTTTCTTATTAGTACATTGAGCTAAACCCACGTGCTTAAATATTGTTCATGCATAAATATTATTTTTTTTACCCTCGCGTATCGTATCGTTTCGACAAAAAATAATTGAAACTGGTCCACGTTAGAAAAATATTATATAGATAGTTTCATGATGCACTGGAAGTTCCATACTTTTTAGGAGGAACAGCTTTAGTATTGGACCCCCTTAGCTAACTTTGAAATCAGCACTGAAGTAGCTCGGACGTTTCGCACTAAGGTCTGTACATATGCAACTGCGATAGCCATTTTAATATATCACCAAAATGGTGCCAAAATTTTAAAAGTCGTCAAAGAGGGGAGGGGGGAGGGTCTTAAACTAAAGCTGTGTATAGGAATATTTCATTGTTACAGTTTATTTATGTGTAATTTAAAGTATTTAAATGTTTAAAAATTTTCTAAAAATGTCTCACGGGAGCATAGATATAGTAATAATGTATACATTAATCACTGAGGAGAAAAAAAGTTATTCCTTTTCACCTGGGAAAAGACGGTGATTTCACCAAAATATGGCCGTCTTTCCCCGAGTGAATGTACACACGAATATTTTAGCAAATAAAATTTATGAATAATTTATTTACTAAAGGTGAATGAAAAACTCCAGATTAGAGCTGGACGATATCAGAAATTAAATATCGCGATATATCACCAAGTTAATATCGATATTAATGCTATATTGCGATATTTCTTTCAAGAAAAGGAAAATAGACATTTGCTACTTTTTAAAGACAAATGAACACCAATTTTAATGTATGCAAGCGTGGACTGTTTTCTATATATTTTCTGGTATATTACTTCATAAATTTTCATTAAAAATAAATAAATAATAATAATTAAAACAAAAAAACTGTATAAAGAGTGAATCAATGTTTTGTGTTTATTTGAATATATACCATTGCTTTTAAGTATACACTGAGGAAAAAAAATATACCACCTTCCTCTAGAATAAATAAGTGGCCATTTTCTGAGTCCTTTAACTAGAAATATAGATTTCTGAGCTATGCGTATAAGGCACGCCAATAAAATGAATAGACAAAATGATCGAGAATTTCTAGTTTACACATTTCTAGATGGTGAAACAATATTCTGAATATTCCGAATATTCTCAATCTTTCGTTTTGCGAGAAGTTCTCGCTTATTTTCTAGACTTGGGTAATAAACCAAGATTATAGTTGCTGAAACCCGCCTCTTATAGTCTAATTATTTACAGAGATTTTTTTAATAACTTTGCCCTCGATAATATAGGCAAACGCTCTAGAACTCTAATAGGGGCTTCTAGAACTTGCTTTCCATGGGGATTAGAATTTATAAGTATGACATAATACTAAAAATAATAATTTTTCTAGAGCCACAATTTAGATTCTAGATGTCAGTTACAGAATTTTTCTCAGTGTACTTGTGTATAATTTGACCTCCATTCTTCCGATTTTTAGCTTTAATTATTTTAAAATAACATTTTAACAGAGTTAATATGTGATATGGGTTTTAATTACATCGTATATCATAAAAATCCATAATTATAATAAAGATAAAAGCTTAACAAAAATGAAACTGTCTTAGAATGTAGATGATCAATAAAATTTTTTGCAGAAATCATCCCTATAACATATATAAATCAATATGAATGATTCACTTACATGCAGAATTTTTAAAAATAAATATTAGTATGCGTTTTGAGCCGCATTTCCATTCCCAAGTATAAAGAATGCTTATTTACTAGTAGTCATGACAGTCATTGATGGTTATAATTAAAATAATTTCAGTAAAAAGAAATGCACAATATATATATTTCCATAGAATAATCTTTCTCGGTTGTAGAGTAATATTTTTAATTTGAAATCCTCATAACTCATAAGTATTCTAAAGGTCAGTTACCTGCCGTTTTTATTTTTTCAATTACTTACCATAAAATTATATATATATATTTTAAATATATATATTGAATTCATATTTGGTAACAGTTTTATAATAATTCGAAATTTTATTATATATATATATATATTATCAGTATGTAAATAATATGTTATAAAAAGAAAAAAATAATAATAATAATAACAATAATAATAAATTTTATTTTGTTATTTAAAATAACTCATTTTGCATTTAAAACAGTATTATTTTATTTATCTATTTATTTTTGTACGACAATTTTACCATTTAATTTCAGAAACTGTCTTAAAATATTAAGTGAAATCTAGAAAAACCAAACATGAATAAATAAGTAAACTAGTTGGCATAGGTGGACTCTGCTCAGTTCCCCATCATATTTATGTTCTCAGAAATTTCTAGTGCGAGACATATTATAATCATGTTAAAAGAAATGAATTTGACCAAAGCTTGATACAGTGACAGAATGAAATCCCCGCCTAATAGGCTATCCATCGTTCACTTGGATATAATTATCTTATTCTAATTTATTAATTTATTTTATCAGGGTCAATTCTGTTGTTTACTTTTCATGCTACTATTTCCAATGCAATAAACCTCAACATTCATATTTATATGAAAAATTTACAATTTCGCTATGTTGATAAAATCGTAAACTACGAATAATTTACGAAAATTTCCTAGTAGAATATTTGTATTCAATCATGTTCAAACAAATATCATGAACTTAATTTTGTAGTTGTCTAATGTATTTAGGATCCTCAAAATGGAAGTTTATAATCAATTTTGCCTTATTCTGACATGTTAAGTAAATCGTAAATTCCAAATAACTTACGAATTTTTTTAATTGGAAAAATCATAGTCTATGATATTCATGCCAGTATCCTAAATAATATTTCGAAAGTGGTTTGACATCTTTACGCTGAAAATATCCCTCAAGATTGACGTTTATGCGAAATTTTGCTCAATTCTGACATGTTAAGAAATTCGTAAATTTCCAATAACTTACGAAATCTTTATATTGGAAAATTCATAGTCATTAATATTCATACCAGTGTCCTAAATAATATTTCAAAAGTAGTCTGACATCTTTACGATCAAAATATCTCTCAAAATTGACGTTTATGTGAAATTTTGCCCTATACTGCCATGTTAATAAATTCGTAAATTTCCAGTAACTTGCGAAATTTTCAAAGTAGCATATTTATAGTTACTGATGTTCATTCCGGCATCAAAACTGATATTTTAAAACTGGTCTGACATTTTTACAGTAAAAAGTTTTCATTTAATGCACGTTTAAGTGAATTTTTGTCCTATTCTCCCATGTTAAGAAAATCGTAAATTTCTAATAACTTACGAAGTTTTTAAAATCGAATGTTGCAAATGAATAGGGTTCTTGCCAGTGTCGAAAGTAATATTTTAAAACTGATCTCACCTCTCTGCGACAATTTGTTCTTGAGATATCGTGTACACAGACTAACAAACTAACGGACTGACCCACTAACAGACTAACAGACACCCCACAGACAGACACCATAGAAATTTTGTCATTTTCGGGTTTCTCACACCTGAAAACGTGTAGAAAAGTCAAAAAACCGAGGTCGAAAATTTTCACGATTACCTAAGTTCCCCATACCTATAGTATGATGGGGAACTAATATCTAAAAAAATATATGAATGAAAATGTAAGTAAATATATTTACTTTTATGTCGAAATAAAAATATATAAATGTACAAACCTTTTTTTCTTAAATAATTAAAATAATATTGAGAAAAACAGTGCTAAAGAAATCGAACTGCTTCAGACTTGGAAAATTTTAATTTGGCACCGAAGTAACCCGGATATTCCTTTCGAAAATATTTACTTATGCAATTTCTATAGCCACTTTAATTCATCAGTAAATTGGCAACAAAAATTTAAAAACCACAAAGGCGCTTTATTGCTAAAGTTATACCACAGACATTTTAAGAAATTAATATAGCAATCAATGCTAGTGAATGAAACACAGTTAGTGTATTCTTTAATGGAAGACTAGATTAAAATAGGTCCAGTCGTACTAAATTAAATTCTGTTTTCATAAAATGTAAGCAGAATTTCTTTCTTTCTTTTCACTTTTCTTTTCTTATAAATCTCTTATATTTAATAAGAACAGCTAAATAATAATAATAATAATAATAATAATAATGAAATGCTGCACAAAAAATAAAATAAAATAAAAATGAATAAATAAAATAACTAGTTGGCATAGATGGACTCTGCTCAGTTCCCCATCATATTTATGTTCTCATAAATTTCTAGTACGAGACAAATTATAATCATGTTAAAAGAAAAGAATTTGACCAAAGCTTGATACAGTGACTGAATGAAATCCCCTACTAATAGGCTATCCACCGTTCACTTCGATATATTTATCGTATTCAATCTATTAATTTATTTTATCAGGGTCAATTCCGTTGTTAAGTTTTCATGCTATTATTTCCAATGCAATAATCCCCAAATTCATATTTATATGAAAAATTTACAATTTCGCTATGTTGATAAAATCGTAAATTACGAATAACTTACGAAATTTTCCTATTAGAATATTTGTATTTAATCATGTTCAAACAAATATCATAAATGTAACTTTGAAGTTGTCTACTGTATTTATGATCCTCAAAATGGAAGTTTATGCTCAATTTTGCCTTATTCTGACATGTTAAGTAAATCGTAAATTCCAAATAACTTACGAATTTTTTAAATTGGAAAAATCATAGTCGGTGATATTCATGCCAGTATCCTAAATAATATTTCGAAAGTGGTTTGACATCTTTATGATGAAAATACCCCTCAAGATTGACGTTTATGTGAAATTTTGCTATATTCTGCCATGTTAAGAAATTCGTAAATTTCCAAGAACTTGCGAAAATTTTGAAATAGCATATTTATAGTCACTGATGTTCATTCCGGCATCAAAACTGATATTTTAAAACTGGTCTCACATTTTTACAGTAAAAAGTTTCCATTTAATGCACGTTTAAGTGAATTTTTGTCCTATTCTCCCATGTTAAGAAAATCGTAAATTTCGAATAACTTACGAAGTTTTTAAATTCGAATGTTGCAAATGAATAGGGTTCTTGCCAGTGTCGAAAGTAATATTTTAAAACTGATCTGACCTCTCTGCGACAAAATGTTCTTGAGAAATCGTGTACACAGACTAACAAACTAACGGACTGACCCACTAACAGACTAACAGACACCCTACAGACAGACACCATACAAATTTTGTCATTTTCGGATTCCTCACGCTTGAAAACGTGTAAAAAAGTAAAAAAACCGAGGTCGAAATTTTTCACGATTACCTAAGTTCCCCATACCTATAATATGATGGGGAACTAATAATAAAATGCTCAGTGTTATATCATTATTCAATCGAAAAACTGTCACTATAATATTTCTGAAGATAAAAATCTATTTTACTAGCTAAATAAAGAACTAACTTTGTTAAAATATTTAATAATAAAAATCTGGAGTGACTCCACTCGACTTTCCGAACATTGAGTAACTAACAGTTTTGTAGATAAAATAAAGAAAGAGGAATTGCTAAACAAACAAAAGAGAGAAAACCATAATAGAGTGTTTTTTTCTCCATATATCACACGAGGTTTTATTTAACGCTACTGAACTTTGAGCCCTTAGATCATAATGATAAAGAATTTTTCGTTTTGTCCCTGTAAAAATCTATAGATGCTAGATTCACCAAAATGCTTATAGTTAGTGCAACAGTGATTTATAATATTCATACAAATTTTCAGCTCAATTGAATAAGGCGTTTAGATGCTATCGCACTTTTAAAAATTTGGTCTCATAGGCCATAATGATAAAGAATTTTTCTTTGTGTCCCTGTAAAAAAACTGTTGTGCTAGATTCACCAAAATCTATACAGTTGGTGCAAATGCGACCTATAACATGTGTACAATTTTTTTGCTCAGATTAATAAGGCGTTTAGACGCTATCACACTTTTAAAAATTTGGCCCCATTGGCCTTAATGATAAAGAATTTTTCTTTGTGTCCCTGTAAAAAAACTATAAGTGCTAGATTCTCCAAAATCTATACAGATTGAGTATCTGTGACCTATAATATGGGTATAAAATTTTTACTCAATTGAATAAGGCGTTTAGATGCTATCGCACTTTTAAGATTTTGGTCCCATAGGCCATAATGATAAAGAATTTTTCTTTGTGTCCCTGTAAAAAAACTATAAGTGCTAGATTCACCAAAATCTATAGGGTTCGTACTATTGTGACTTACAATATACGTACCAACTTTCAGGTTAATCGAACAAAGCCTTTAGACGCTAGCGTGTTCACAAACATACACACATACACACATACACACACACATACATAAATCATCGTAAAAATAGTGAAAACGGACTCAGGGGACCTCAAAACGTATAGAAACATCAAAATCTCGAATTCGGATTTTTGACATGATTACAATACTTTCCTCACTATAGTGTTCGGAAAGTAATAATAATAATAATAGAAGTAAACATGTATAAAAGCGAATTTACATTCTATGATACTGCGCACGAACACATATTTCAGATCGAAATATGTATGGATATTATTAGTTCCCCATCATACTATAGGTATGGGGAACTTAGGAAATCGTGAAAATTTTCGACCTCGGTTTCTTGACGTTTCTACACGTTTTCAGGTGTAAGGAATCCGAAAATGACAAAATTTGTATGGTGTCTGTCTGTAGGGTGTCTGTTAGTCCGTTAGTCCGTTAGTTCGTTAGTTTGTTAGGCTGTGTACACGATATCTCAAGAACAAATTGTCGCAGAGAGGTCAGATCAGTTTTAAAATATTACTTTCGACACTGGCAAGAACCCTATTCATTTGCAACATTCGAGTTTGAAAACTTCGTAAGTTATTAGAAATTTACGATTTTCTTAACAGGGAGAATAGGACAAAAATTCACTTAAACGTGCATTAAATGTAAACTTTTTACTCTAAAAATGTCAGACCAGTTTTAAAGTATTCGTTTTCATGCCGGAATGAACATCAGTAACTATAAATATGCTACTTTGAAATTTTCGCAAGTTATTGGAAATTTACGAATTTCTTAACATGGCAGTATAGGGAAAAACTTCACATAAACGTCAATTTTGAGCGATATTTTCATCGTAAAGATGTCAGACTACTTTTGAAATATTATTTAGGACACTGGCATAAATATTTGTGACTATGAATTTTCAAATCTAAAAATTTCGTAAGTTATTGAAAATTTACGAATTTCTTAACATGGGAGAATAGGACAAAAATTCACTTAAACGTGCATTAAATCGAAACTTTTTACTCTAAAAATGTCAGACCACTTTTAAAATATCCGTTTTGATGCCGGGATGAACATCAGTAACTAGAAATATGCTATTTTGAAAATTTCGCAAGTTATTGGAAATTTACGAATTTCTTAACAATGCAGTATAGGGCGAAAATTCACATAAACGTCAATTTTTATCGATATTTTCATCGCAAGGATGTCAGACTACTTTTGAAATATTATTTAGGACACTGGCATGGATATTAATGACTATGAATTTTCAAATATAAAAATTTCGTAAGTTATTGGAAATTTACGAATTTCTTAACATGGCAGAATAGAGCAAAATTTAACATAAATGTCAATTTTGAGGGATATTTTCATCGTAAAGATGTCAAACCACTTTCGAAATATTATTTAGGTTACTGGCATGAATATCATAGACTACGATTTTTCCAATTTAAAAAATTCGTAAGTTATTTGGAATTTACGATTTACTTAACATGTCAGAATAAGGCAAAATTGAGCATAAACTTCCATTTTGAGGATCATAAATACATTAGACAACTTCAAAATTACATTTATGATATTTTGTTGAACATGATTGAATGCAAATATTCTAATAGGAAAATTTCGTAAATTATTCGTAATTTACGATTTTATCAACATAGCAAAATTGTAATTTTTTCATATAAATATGAATTTTGAGGATTATTGCATTGGAAATGAAAACATTAGCATGAAACATAAACAACGGAATTGACCCTGATAAAATAAATTAATAGATTAGAATAAGATAAATATATTGAAGTGAACGATGGATAGCCTATTAGGCGGGGATTTCTTTCTGTCCCTGTATCAAGCTTTGGTCAAATTGATTTTTTTAACATGATTATAATATGTCTCGCACTAGAAATTTAGGAGACCATAAATATGGTGGGGAACTGAGCAGAGTCCACCTATGCCAACTAGTTTTACTATTTTCATCTCCAGGACATCCTAAATATTTCTTTATTTGCATTTTTAGTTCCCCATCATACTATAGGTATGGGGAACTTAGGTAATCGGGAAAATTTTCGACCTCGGTTTTTTGACTTTTCTACACGTTTTCAGGTGTGAGGAATTCGAAAATGACAAAATTTCTATGGTGTCTGTCTGTAGGGTGTCTGTTAGTCTGTTAGTCTGTTAGTGGGTCAGTCCGTTAGTTTGTTAGTCTGTGTACACGATATCTCAAGAACAAATTGTCGCAGAGAGGTCAGATTAGTTTTAAAATATTACTTTCGACACTGGCAAGAACCCTATTCATTTGCAACATTCGAATTTAAAAACTTCGTAAGTTATTAGATATTTACGATTTTCTTAACATGGGAGAATAGGACAAAAATTCACTTAAACGTGCATTAAATGGAAGCTTTTTACTGCAAAAATGTCAGACCAGTTTTAAAATATCAGTTTTGATGCCAGAATGAACATCAGTAACTATAAATATGGTACTTTGAATTTTTCGCAAGTTATTGGAAATTTACGAATTTATTAACATGGCAGTATAGGGCAAAATTTCACATAAACGTCAATTTTGAGAGATATTTTCATCGTAAAGATGTCAGACTATTTTTAAAATATTATTTAGGATACTGGCATGAATATCACCGACTATGATATTTCCAATTTAAAAAATTCGTAAGTTATTTGGAATTTACGATTTACTTAACATGTCGGAATAACGCAAAATTGAGCATAAACTTCCATTTTGAGGATCCTAAATACATTAGACAACTTCAAAATTACGTTTATGATATTGGTTTGAACATAATTGAATACAAATATTCTAATAGTAAAATTTCGTAAATTATTCGTAATTTACGATTTTATCAACATAGCGAAATTGTAAATTTTTCATATAAATATGAATTTTGAGGATTATTGCATTGGAAATAATAGCATGAAAACTAAACAACGGAATTGACCCCGATAAAATAAATTAATAGATTAGAATAAGATAATTATATCGAAGTGAAAGGTGGATAGACTATTAGGCGGGGATTTCATTCTGTCGCTGTATCACGCTTTGGTCAAATTAATTTCTTTTAACATGATTATAATATGTCTCGCACTAGAAATTTCTGAGAATATAAATATGATGGGGAACTGAGCAGAGTCCACCTATGCCAACTAGTTTTTTCTTTTAAATACCACTTAATATTACTTCGAACAATCAATGCGACTGGAAACATTAATTTTACATTCAATGTTCGAAATCACTCTATTGCGTAAACCGTAAAGATATCGATACCAATGGGCGAATATCTGGCAGACGAGCTTTCGCGATCAAAGTTGATCCTGTGAATATTTCTGAACCCATAGTAGATATCTCGGATGGGATATCGTGTTTCGACTAACATCAAATATCATTCCTAGTAAACACATCTGCTGATTGTAGATAGTATGCATAGTGAAGGAATCGCAATATCATTGGTTGATGAAGTTGGTCTGAGGTTGAAGAAGACAGTATTTTTTTCTAGAGGAAGTAGAACGAAACGTTGGTAATTAAAGGAATGTATTTCCGCTTATTTGCGCGATAATTAAAGGAGATGGCTTTCAATAAACACTGGTTTATTTTTTTATTATACGGTGGACTTTTTAAAGCAGTGATATTTTAGATTTGAGGTTTCGCAGAAATAAAGGAAGAGGAAGTATATGTATTGTGAGAGAGATCATTTGGGGTGGGATTATATTTTTTTATTTTATCAGTGAGTGATTGGAGGAAAATAAGAGAATGAGTATTAATATAAGGTAGTAGCCGGAACCCGTCGAATTCGACGGTCACTTTATTGACGGAAATGTTTAAAAAATTGTCGCATCACTATTTAAATATATTTCAAGTTAAAACATCTAATATAATTTACGACATTTCACTTAAAAAAGAAATTCGGAAAAATGCTTATAAATAGAAATGAACCTTAAATTTGTATGATTTCATATCTTTAACTTGATTTTCCTTGATTTTCTATTTTTAAATAAGAGCATCGCAAAAAAAAAAAAATAAATAAATAAATAAAATAATAATAATCAGCTGTAACAAAAAAATTACCTCAAACTAAACAAAACTCTGGTTTCTGACCCCGAGGCCTGCGGCAGTGTATACGCCGGCCGCTAATAACATAAAAAAATTAACAAAAATTAACCTGGAACTGAACGAACCCACCCGCTGTTACCCAGGCCCACGATACCTTAAATGAACCTTAAATTCATATGATTTTATATCTTTAACTCGATCTTGTTTGAATTTCTGTTTTTGAATGAAAGCATCACGAAAAAAATAATCAGCTGTAACAAAAAAATTACCTCGAACCGAATGAAACTCTGACTTGTGACAGCGCATACACGGACCGCTAATAACATGAAAAAATTCCCAAAAATTAACCTTGAACCGAACGAACCTTTGACTCGTGTTTCCGCTGCCTGTGGCTTCGGCACCGTATAACAGCCATGCTACGCAAAATTCAGCTACATCCACCAGAACGCGCAGTATGTTATATACGAACATCACCAGTTGCCTTGAATTTCCAAGACCTTTTAAATAAAGTGTCACATGGTGGTGTCAACTGCAAAAACCTTTAGTTACACTTTTCACCACCAGGGGCACAGTATGTTCTGTATGAACATTACCAATGGTCAGGAAATACTAAGACCTTTAAAATAAGGTGTAACATGATAGGGTCTACTACAAAATTTACCTAGTTCCATTTTTCACCACCAGACTATATTGTATACAAACATCTCCAATCTACATGAAATTTCAAGACCTTTAAAATGAGGTGCTACATGTGTGGGTCTAGAACGGATTTCCCTCTCAAACTAATTTCTCCCCTTTCCTCCCCAAAAATCGAAAATTCCAAAATCGCAGAAATTGATTTTTTAGAATTCGAGTCTAGTCCCCCCATGTACAACTTCTTCACCGTGAAGTAATTTGGAGCTGAGTTAAACTCGCAAACATTTTTTAACCCCTGCCCTCCAGGGGGGGGGGAATGTTCAACTTTTTTTTATTTTTCTCTTTTGATGACAAATCTACAGACCAAGATCTTTTTTTAGACACCTCAACCAAATTTTTACACCTAGGCGTTCTCCTTATTTAGTGGATACAGGCAAAATACGTTTCAAATTAATATATAGATACTGCACATTCAATCAGACATTCGAAAATAGTCAAAACTAAAATATAGGAAATATTGAATGACAATTAACAAATGTAGAAAAAATATTATATTTCATAAATATTATAAAAAATACAGGAAATATAGGAGCGCTGCGAGGCCTGCAAATGTGGTAGTCGTTTTCACTGAATATTTTCACTACTCGTAATATTTTCCAACGGTTGTTTTTAAATGCCGCCCGATAGCTAATAGCAATTGGCGCTGCTGTATGCGGACATTATTTTGTGTTATGTTGAGCCGCTTAATATTGTATGCGCTTTGGTCTATTAGTTTTATTTGAGTTTTAAGAAACTGCCAGATTTAACAACTTTCTACTTGTAGGTATTTTTTAATGTAGGTAAAAGAATACATGTATGAAAGGGAAAAATGCATAAAAAATAAAAGTATTTTTAAGCATCCTCTAGACATCATAAGAAAATAATTTTTGTATTCTGCACATCTGGCTAACCAAACCTTTCGAATGATACCATTTTCAACCCTCTACTTTCATAATTAATATGTTAAAAGTGTACCACAAATTTTATGTTTGCCTAATAATATATATATATAATTGAGAAAAATCATGCTGAAGAAATAGAACAGCTTCAGTATAAAATCCCTTTGCAAAATTTTCAATTTGACACTGAATTTTTTGGAAGTTTCTTGCCAAGGTTTTTCATTTACGCAATTGCGATATCCATTTTTATTCATTACTGAAATGACGATAAAAAGCCACTGAAGGGTATCTAAACTAAAGCTACACCACAATAATTTTAAGAAATGAATATAGTAACCTATGCTAGGGGATGAGATACAGTGACTGCATGTCTTTATATGGAAGGATAGTTCTGTCGTACTAATTTAAGTTCTGTTTATAATGAATGTAAAAATTATTTACTTATTATTTTTAGAGGGGCGGAGGGTGGTCAACCAAAAATGATAGCAATTTCAAAGCAAATATAGTATTACAAAAAATTTACAACTCAAAATAAATCAATGGTACACCAGCCTATATCATAATGCATCATCCCAAATTTATCATTAAGTTTACGTTTAATATTTTTATTTCTGTAAAATATAATTCAAACGATCTTTCTTTTGTACTCACTGACATGACTTCTGCAAATTTAGGTTCTTAAAATTATGGTTGTACTTTAAATATTCATAAACCTGGATTGAATATATAATAAGGACTGGAAAATTCTCTCAAATATTTATGTTTGGTACCCAACTCTTTAAGCTGCGAGTCATTTTTGATTCACAAATAATTATGCTAACATACGTAAGTATCTATCACATTTGATTTACTTTCCATTGAATTATTTTTCAGAATTTAATTTAAATCAAAGTATTTCAATGATGTACAGATAAGCGCATTTAATTCATGGTTCCTATTAGATTAGAGGGTGGTATTGCGAGAATCTTTGAATATTTTGGAAAGTCTCACTCAAAAATATATCATAAGGGGGATTTCGACCTAATTTTTTCACATTGCTCTATGAGTATTTCATCAATTTTTTAGTTCAGTTGGGTAATATATTAATTGTTTTCCAGCCTGTAGTGATCTTTTTTTTTTTAAAACTTCTATAAAATTTCTTGATTAAAAAAAAAAAAAAAAAGAAATATTATGTAATTATTTCAAAATACTTCTTAATTATAAATATCTGTTAAGAGGATATATGAAGTGTGTGTTATAACAACAAACAACTACGACGTGTGAAGGCTAAAAATTGCAATGATTATACATTAAATAATTTAAGTTATTCCAGTTACTGCACTTTTTGAATGCTCAAAATAAAATTGAAAATAAATTTTAAAACAGATTAAGTAATAACATGAGCAATTCTTTCTGCGTTTCTTATGAAAATTTAGATCCTGAATACCGAAGAAGTACCTCTCCTTAGTCAAACTAGTATGTTGTGGCCACCACAAGACTTTCTTCTATATTTTCCTATACATATTCAATCAGTAACAATATAAAAAAAAAAAAAAAAAAAAAAACGATTTTTTTTTTTCTAAGTTTTTTTTTTTTTTTTTTTTTTTTTTTTGGAAAAATTAATACATATTCAATCACTAACAATATTTAAAAAAAAAAAAAAAAATGCGAATTTTTTTCTGAGTTTTTTTTTTTTTTTTTGGTTAAAAGTAAAAAAAATTGATAACTTTGTTTTAAATTATCACAGATTTATAGTTCAACCATTCGTTTTAAAGGTATTGACGAGAGGGGGGAAGCGATGCCCCCCCGAAGCACAAAATTTTTTTCCTAGTTACGTACTACTATTATCAATAATTCATATTAATTTTACAATCACAAGTGTAAAATAACTCTTATTATGCACATTTATACGAATTTTTGTCCTATTCAGCCATGTTAAAAATTTAGATAAAATGCTATCACAGCGCCTCCTGTTGAGCTATTGATCCCCAAATATAATCAGCACCAGTTTATGTCGGGGACCAACTAAATACCAAGTTTGGTAAAATTTCGTTTAAAAAAAAAAAAAAAAAAAAAAAAAAATACGATTTTTTTTCTAAGTTTTTTTTTTTTGTTAAAAGTAAAAAAAATCGATAACTTTGTTTTAAATTATCACAGATTTATGGTTCAACCATTCGTTTTAAAGGTATTAACGAGATCTTTCGAATTATACCCATCTTCAAAATTTAACCCCCCCGGGGGGGTACTTCCCCCCCAGGGGGGGAACCGATGCCCCCCCATGCACAAATTTTTTTTCCTAGTTAACTACTATTATTATCAATAATTCATATTAATTTTACAATCACAAGTTTAAAATAACTCTCATTATGCCCATTTATACGGAATTTTGTCCTATGCTGCCATGTTAAAAATTTGCATAAAATGCGATCACAGCGCCACCTGTTGAGCTATTGATCCCCAAATCTAATGGGCACCAGTTCATGTCAGGGTGCAACTAAATATCAAGTTTGGTTAAATTTCTTTCATTGGTTCGTGAGATACAGCGTCCACAAAAAAATGATACAGACAGACAGACAGACACACAGACAGACATTTTTTAAAAACTATCAATTCGTGTTCAGGACATCCTAAAACGTGTAGATCCGTCAAAAAACGGAGGTCGAAAATTTTCGCGAATCCAATACTTTCTCTATATTACATATAGAAGAAAGTAAAAAAAGGGAAAGAAAATTAACATTTGACTTTTTTTTTTAATTGTTTAATTTGCATTTGTAATTCTCTAATAAGAAATTTGGAAAAAGTAAATTATGTAATTTCTCACTTAAATTTCAAATATCCCACTTAATTATTATTTTTTTTTTCAAACATAATAAGGTATATATGCATTATTTATTCCTCTATGTGTAAAGTTTACGCCTTTGTATGAATTCTAGAGTATTGTGTATATAGCACTGGAAACTCTACTTTTATTTATTTATTTTTTTCCTGCTTTTTATGTGTTTATTTAAAATGTTATTGTTTACATTTTATTTTCTACTGCATCTATATCTTATTTAGTATATTCAAAAATTATATATGCTTAAAATAATCGCGAGATTGTACCTGATAGAAATTGGTTTGTGCATTATCATTATTTCAAAAAATAATCTACATTAAGCAGGGGTGTTGAGAGCGTCCAAGAATGCAAAAAGAAATTCATACACTAAAAGTAATCCATCAAGTATTTAAACATAAAATAATCATTTTAGATTAAATTTATTCATACGATTATAATAAGAATTCAAAAATAAACGAAATAAATAATGGGAGTAACTAAAAATAAAAATACTTATTAAATGTGTAATACAGAAATATTGATAAAGCTCGATGCAATTTTTATCAGGTGCAATTTCGCGAAAATTGTAATAATCTAACATTTTGAATACACTATATACACACAAAACATTAAAAAATGCTAATAGTAAAATTTCGTACAAATACATACAAAGTAGTAAGAAGGTTAAAATTGTAACACTAACATTTCATATACAAATGTTAACAGGAAAGGAACACAGCTTTCAATACTATTACATAATACTCTAGAATTCAAAGTCTAAACTTTAACTAAGTAAAAGAAATAAGATAATAACAATAATAATAATAATAATAATAATGCATACACACCTTGCTGTTTTTAAAAAATAGAAAATTGTGAAAATCTAACCCAATATTTACAAATTACCCTCACTGATCACCATCACCGTAAGCCACGCCACGATACCACAGAAGGCATGAGTCAAATTCATATTCTGATTGGTCCGTGGGTCAGGTTTCAGAGGTCACCTGCATCTAGGTATCCGAAAAGCCCCCCCCACCGATTGGTCACTGAATTCCTCTAAAGAAAGGAACAGCCTTCGCGCATGCCCAGATCATGCGATTTTGGTCTTAAAGAAATACCTTTGTGTTTTAATATATAGGATTGCGCACTCTTTCTGCTCGGGTTTCGTTCGGTGATGCGTGGTAACGGGGAAGCAGAATTTAAGAAGATATTGTAAGGTTGGCGTTGAACGTTATTTATCGGCATATCGATCGATCGCGCAGTGCGCACTAGATAATATCGCTAAAGGGATATATCGGCAAAGCAAGATCTTAAATATTGTTATCGCGATATTAAAAAAATATCCATACATGGGGATATATTGATAAATAATCCAGCTCTACTCCAGAACCAGATACAGTTTCAAATTCTTTTTTCTTCTACTTTTCTTTTTTTCAATACCACTTAATGGCTGATTCCAAAGTTTTTTTTTCGGCATCAAAAATATTTGCACCATAACATGGGGATGATAGATCTATATATATTACTATACCTATGCACTGGAGACCACGAAAAAGAGTTATTTTCTTAGTTTTTGGTAATAGAATTATTGCATTGGTATTAATTATTAATTATTATTATTCATTGTATTAATACTAATACTAATGTAGCTCTTTCAAGTGCTAAAAGGAAAACATCATTAAATGTACTTTGCCGATAGAAAATCAACACCATTACAGCGACACTATCGACGCCGTTTCTCGGATATATTATCAAAGCTTACCGATGAACAACAGGTTAACTTTTTCTCTAGAAGTATGTCATTTGATTTCTGTATCTTCCCGCACGCGTCGCTACACCATACTCAGACTCAGAAACCTTTGGACAGCCCCTGCCTGTCTGGACTCGACCAAGCTTAACGGGTTGGATGCTGTCCATCGGAGCGAAAAATCGCCAGATCACCGCATGGAAGCTACCTACAACCAGACAGTCATCTAGTTGCTAAATAGAATGAGCTGTGTTCAGGCTTCATCCATCGACATCAGAAATGGATGGGACTGCAATGTAACTTCTGGTCAGCAATGTTACTGTAACACTAGAGCTCAGGGTAGCGACTTCTGCTTCTTGGACACATAGCTTGACTTCCACACCACACCCTCCAAGATAGCCACGGTGGAAACGCACAGACGCGCTCCTGGATGCTATGAAAATTTTGACTAAGTGCACTTACTAGCTGAGAGTCGAAATGAAAGGAGAACAACTGTAAGTATAAATTAAAATCAATTTTGAATTTAAGCAAGGAGGGAAAATTCGCTGGGGGAGCCGCAATAGGTAGTAGTGCACACAAGATTTAAAACCAAAAGTGGACGCCAATGAGAAAAGGGGAAGGATGCGACACTTAAGATTTAGGAATAAGATGCTTAACGAAATGAAGAACAATGAGATAAATATTAAAAAAAAAAAAAAAAGAATACATAGTGCCACGGGAGAAGGAAAGAAGGATTTGAGCGCATAGTGAGAATTAGATTTTGAAGTGGCAGGACCTAGAGACATAATATGGTCTGGAAAGATATATAAGCAGGATTTTCTACGGTAAAAACATTCAGTGGTCTCAAGGCAGCTAACTGGCAAAGCCGACTAGTATATATGTATATATATATATATATATATATATATATATATATTATTTAACGACATTTCTTGCAATCATGGAAGCCTCTGAGATCAGTACTCTGTACATATGAGTATCTTATATCAGACATTTTATTTAGACATTCGAAATCTTACTTCAAATTATGATAGAATATTTATCATTTTCCTTTTAATTAGTATATTAGTTGGATATTTATTGTGTAAATATCATCCTTTGAAATGAAATGTTTATGTCTTCAATAGAATATGGAAGTTTGCCATTTTTTTTTCTAGAGTTTTGAAATTTAAAAATCGAATTTTATTAATTTTACAGCAAAAAACAACTTAATCTAACACATGCACATGATAACTAAAACATATCTATACCCAAATATGGGGATTCAAATCTTGAAATAATTTTCCTCGATTTTTAAATTTTTTTTTACAAAAAATCCAATGGGCGATTAACATAGGAAAACTTTTTCTTGCATCCACGGGCAGCCAGTGACGTCACCACTTCGCTTGCGTATTGCGTTTTGAAAATTCAAATCATTTAAAGCATACCTGAAATTCCAAAACTTGTATTGGTCTGTCGTGTATTGAACGTGTTTTCTCGAATAATCATTTCCTCTTGCATTGAACAGCCATACATCATAGCCTTCGTCAGGTAGTACGAAACCTATGAACAGAATTCAACCTATAAAAGGTTAGCTAAACTTTATGGATTTTTATTGATAAGAAAAAAACACTAATTTCAGTTATCATAGGGTTAGTTAAAGACGCGTGCGCTTTCAGTAAAAGGGACTTACAGTAAAAGTCCCAACATTTATTGTTACTCAATTTGTCATATGTATTTCTCGCATAAAATTTTATAACCCAATTATTTCGAAGAATGATCTACTTTCTTTGTAAAATTCACTTTCTGTTTTAAAAAATTAAATATGGAATATCAGCGATATGGAATATCAGCTATTAATCTATGTTAACCAAACTGAATTATTCACTTTGCTTTTCAAAGAAAACCAAACTGTTTCCAGAAATTCTTTTGTACCGAAGCATCTGCTAGCGAAAAAAAAGCTCACCCTACTCAGCGAATATGTTTTCTATAGAAATAAACAAACCAGTCCTAGAACAGAAGAAACCAGTCCTAGACAAACCAGTCCTAGAAACATAGTCCAGGCAACAGAAACCATACTGATACTTCACCTGAAAAAAGTCATAGTAATTATGAAAATTGGCTGACTTTATACTTTTGTGGTCGCTAAATCCGAAATTTCAACTTTCCATCAAAATTTCTTTGTACGTTTCCTTAAATTTTGATAACACTTTTCATTTTCGTTAAAATAATAATAATAATAATAATAATAATAATAATAATAATAATAATAATTTAAAATTAGGAAAATAGACAAAATTTGCAGAAAAATAAGTCTTATTACAATTTGATGTATGATAAATTAGAAGGAAGGGACAGGAAGCAAGCGGGTGACCTTAACTTCATACTACTATTCCGGAGATGGAAATGGTTATGTTCAGCTACTTAGAGACCATTTGCAGCCATTCATGGAATTTCTATTACGAAACAACGATGGAAGTTTTGTGGATGACAATGCGCCGTGTCACCGGGCTGCAATTCTTCACGGTTGATTTGAAGAACATTCTGGACAATTCTAGCGGATTATTTGACCACCTAGATCGTCCGACATGAAACCAATTGGACATTTATAGGACATAATCGGAAGGTCAATTCGTACACCAGAAAAATTTTCGCAATTTTGGACAGCTATAGAGGTTATTTCTGCAATGGACTTCGAACGACTTGTTGATTCCATGCCGCGTCGAGTTGCTGCACTTCACCGGGCAACAAGAGGTCCGACACGATATTAGGAGGTATCCCATAACTTTTTTTACATCATTGTAAATAGGATTGATGAACTCATTTTGGAAAACCTAGGTAAAATGTTTCTTATTAACTAATACTAAACCTACCACGACGGGTCAAATGACCCATTTTAAACTTTTTGTCAGAATTTCTTGCAAATAACATTATCACATCGTCCATGTTTCATGTACCAAATGGTGCTAAATAATATATTTTTGCTATACATAGTAATATATATAACATTTTAAAGACGGGTTACTTGACCTGCTGTGGTAGGAATAGGTATACCTGAATTATCGGTAGGTTCAGTGTTAAGTACTAATTTGATTTTGGTTAAGTAGGTCTTTTTGAAATAGCTGCTTAGTAAAATTTTCAATTTTAAGTGAAAATTTATAAGCAAAAATTCTAAATTTTTATTTTTATCTTTTTGTACTTCTCACCTAGACTTTGATCTGGAAAATTGATAACCCAACTGTTAGCATTGTTAAGTAGTCCATGAATTAATAAAACTGTTTTTCTCTCATATCCCTGCAAATTGCCATTTCTTCCATATGGTATCCTTTGAACGGAAAGTATATAGCTATCTTCCGTCTGGACAGTGTGCTCTTCCACAGGAAAACCTTTACTTGTTATCAGTTCACTCTGAAAAAAAGAAAGGAACAAGTCTGTTGTCTTAGTATATGAATTTAACAAACACAAATGAGTGATATAAATACTATAGTTATAGAAATTTTATGGATATTATCCCATGAATGAATAATCGTAAAAATGCCGGACTAGTTTTAAAATATCCTGTATGATATTGTCTATTAGAAATGAATTAAAAGGAGTTGGCATACGACGTATCAACTTGCAGAGTATATATAAAGTTAACTGCAGTGTTTTCAATCAAAATATTATAAACTGCTACATTTTTTAATGGTTCCTGTGTTTATGAAAGCAGGGAAGCCATCCCTTACGTGTAGATTAAAATCGTGATGGAATTCTCCGAAACATCTTTAGGGGTGCGTCCCAGACCATCGCCAGTTACCCATTGCGCAGTACTAGTGCGACGTTAAATCCAACCAACTAACCATTCTGTGGTTATGATTTTGAATTTCTGTTTTTCTGTGCATGTCAACTCCTCTCAAATTTCCTTCCACAGCTGGAATGTCTTTGGATAACCCAATGGCATGAATATCACCCACTGCTCAGCTAGAGTGCGATGTTAAATACAACGAGGTAAATAAAGTAGAGTGATAAATGGGAATCCTGACAAGCTCCAAACATACGTCATGTGACGGGAACCATCTATGCGCTGTTTCCTTTGTTAACAGTTTATTTTCAATAAATTTTTGTCGCAACGGTTTATAGTACTTGGCGAATATCATAACCGCCAATGTTTTTGTTTAATATGTAGTTTAATATTTTTTGTTCTAAATCATATTAGTTTTTATTTTATTTTATTTTATTTTCGTTTTGTCGAAATTTAATCAACAAAAAAAAAAAAAAAAAGATAAATTATTATTTGTTCTTAAATTTAGCTCTTTAAAAGTTTAAATTTTCTTTTATAAACACTTTTAAACTTGGTTGCAAAATGATGAAAAAAAAAAAGTATTGCATTATTTATTATAATGTGAAATATGTAAAAAATCATTTTAAAAACAACTTTTTTTCTGTTATAGGACTGTCGAGTTATTTAATAATAATGATAATTTGCCGAACTGAAATTTTAAATGCTAAAATAGCGATAAAGGGCCAAACATAGCAATCTATTGGTTCATATCACTTGAACAAGGGAAAGCTAATCCTTTATCCATTGAATCAGCACTCTACTTTATTTACCTCGTTAGTTAAACCCAACCCATTTGTCATCGTTCTCTTAAAACTTTCCGCCTTATAGTGTAGCATTAGTCCAACATAAAAAACCCACTCACTCATTTCTCATTAATGGATCACGCAAAATTAGCCGTAACTGCTATGTCCTCTATGTTCTGATCCCTTCCGTGGAGGATCCCAGACAGCACATCGCCTCCCTAGGATATCTTCAAGACGTCTTCTGGATGAAAAGACATCCCAGAAACGTCCTTAGGATGTACTGTGGATAAGTTAAGCCTAACTGTGCTGTTAGGGATCAAAATTGTGCAGTGGCGGCTCGTGGAACGAAAATAGGTGAAGAGGCACTTCACCTAATATTTTATACTGATTCATTTATAGACTATACATTGAAATAAAATGAGTATTTTTAGTTAATTTTTAGTTAAAATTATGCTTAATAAAAATTATGTATTAAAAATATTTAAAAGTTATTTTTCAGCTCTTCACCTATTTTCGATTCGCTAGCCACCACTGAAATTGTGATGGCATGTCTCCGGATCACTTCTACGGGTGAGTCCCAGACCATCGCTATTTTCCCATTGCACAGCACTAGTGCGACGCAAAACCCAATCAACCAACCTCTATTTTCCGTAAAAATAATACCTCTGTGGGGCTAGTGCACATGTGCGTAGAAGATCTTTTTTTTCCAAATCGGGGTTGAGGCTGCGGTAGCCCAGTCGGTAGAGCGCCGGGCTCAGAATTGGAAGATTGTGAGATTGGTACTCGAGCCGGCCAAAGACTATCGTGTACACTAATGGTGGTTGGTGCACGTAAAATCTGTCATCGCCGCAATTTCCTTCGTGTTCCCATCAACCTTATACCTCTGGGTGTCACCGAAGTGGGAGAGCCATCCCTTCCGTGGAGGATCAAAATTGTGATGGCATGTCTCCGGAAAGCCTCTAGGGTTGAGTCCCAGACCGTCGCCAATTACTCATTGTGCAGCACTAGTGTGATCCAACCAGCTAACCAAATCGGAGTTTGATAGAAAAATTCGAACATTTGTAAATTGAATTTCAATAACAATAAATTTATACATAAAGTTGTTTTTTGATAATAATCTTTAATTTAAAATATTGTTTCGAGCACAATGTTTAAAATCCACTAACAATATTCTTAAATACAGGTAATAGCAAAAATACTTGTCCAATCAATGAGAAGCAACTGGCTATTGACACTTTTCTCCTTGATGGCACTCTATGTAATTAATAGTGGGACGTTAATTCCACTCAGTCTCAACCTCAATCTTAAGTTATTCCTGCAAGTATTGACCAAGACATTATAGAATTACGTCCGCGACTCATGTGTATTATGAAAATTGTTTACATCGTGAAAAAGTCGGATAAATTTTTAAATAGTATTAGCCGGGCGGCCCTTTCAATGCATTATACAAAAGAGTAGGCTTTGTTGTCTTCGATGTGGTTCAGTTGAACTATTTTAACGTAGCATTACAGCCATATATGACAATTATTATCCTTTGCGGAGAGGACATTCTCTTAAACAGCAGTTTTCGAAACGACGACAGTGAGGTTTCGAAAAACGTATGTACGTGTGTAAGTTTCTTTTCAAAATAAATAAATAATTAAAAGTAAAATAAAATCTTAAATATTTAATACAAATTTTGTGGAAATGCGCATTATGGTTTATTAAATGAAATAAACAAGTTATGTTTTAATGTATGAAATAAAACTATTTATTTGTTAGATCTAAACATTTTTTTTTAAATTAAAAATATGTATTCTGTATTGGGTTAATTCCACCTTTATATGGAATTACTGCTTTAATGCGCAATGGCATAGTTTTATACAGTGTTTTAATCTCAGAAATTTCAATGTGCCAAATATCACAAATAATTTTTTCTAGTTCTGGCAGAGTTATAGGCTGCAAATTTCGAATTCTCTCCCCTCTCCCCTGCCTTTTTTATAGACGAAACATTTTCGAGCGGATCGCGATTAGGACTATTTCCATGTCTGGTAAAGAAGAAATTCTACTATATCCTTTGTGGGATTTAACTTAAAGTGAAAAAAGATATGATTATTTACAGAATTATAGGTTCTTATGGGAATGGATAAGAAATTTTGACAATTTGAAGTGAATAAACTTACCACAGACGCCGTGTTGTAAGGTACATTTTCATCTTGATAAACGGTTTGCGGAAATGTCCAAGATACCTTCAAAATAGTCGGTCAAACACCACTTTTATGATGATTGTGTTTTATTTCGAGTTAATTGATCCCTTGAGCATAAAAATTTGCCGGACTGTTTGAAAAGTTACGCACCTCCGTACCATAATGTAATGTGTCAATGTTTTAAAAGTGCGATTTTCATTAGGTCGGTCAAATTTTCGCTGTCAGATTTGCTTGTTTTCTTCAGCTCGAAATAAAATAAACTTCACTCATCAAAGAGAAACAGTTCAGCCCAATAATTAACTAACCATTAAAAAAAAATTTTTTTTTAGCCATCTGAGGTCTTACTTTCCTAGTTTTCTTCACTAAAAAAGGAATTTTTTCAAATTTTCTGTCATTCAAACCTACTCTGTTTGATAGTTGTTATACTGTAGTTAAAGAAATTATGCTGCTAAACACTTCTTCTGAATCTTTTTTATGTTCTAAATGTTATGCAAACCGATTTTATAAGAAATGGATTGTTAACTTTCGGTCATCTCGCTTGGATGAGCAACATGGCCGCCTAAAACCAAATTTCCAGTTTAAACGGCCAAAAATTTTATATCATGCTAAAAACCCTTTTACCAATATTTCGTTAGCATTTAATTATTTTGCCATCTGACGTATTAAAATATTTTTTGATTTTCATTCAAAAATTAAAACTTTTTGTGGCGTCGTTAACTGCCTTATCCTTACAATTTTTGAAATAATTTCTAAAATTACAATTTTCCTGACAGTTGCCTTTTGATTTTAACACTGGACGCAAATTTAAAGTGTATGTGGAGGACAACATAATAAAATCTGTTCGAAAATTTGCTTTTTAAACGATAGAATTGGCGGTTGTAGAAGGCGAAAAGGAAAATATCCAAGTGTGTCTTTTTTTTATTTTTTTATTTTTTTGGTCGCTTAGTGTATAAAGAAGAAAACTAAATGCATGGTGTATACCCAAAATTTACAGAATGCCTTCTGTGATAATAACGTATCTGAAAATGGTGCAAATTATTTCAGAAATTTAAACCGTGCATTCAGAAATATCAATAGTGAACTTCGTTCAGTTTCGCGATAAATTGAAAGATATCAGTAACGTATTTGTCGTTATGAATAGTTTTCAGAACTTGTGTAGATCGAATGGGAACATTATAATAAAATGTAAAAAATCGTTAAATAAAGATTGCACAACGTATTTCAAGAACTTTTTTCTGCCTCCAACGTAGTTGGACGACTTTTTTTTTTTTTTCACCGGATAAATAAATATTACGTTCTTAATAAAAAATATTGGGTTGTTCGGTAAGTCATTTCGTTTTTCTCAGCAGAGGACTTAATTGTATTTTTTTCACACCTTCTTCACATTTAAGTCGCATTGCGATTACATATTGTGACAGCTGATATAGCAAGGTTTGCTTGTGAAAAAGGTCGTTTTATTCTGCTCAATAGTTTTTGATTGGTGCCCTATCAAATAAAGAAAATCAGAAGCGACATTTTCGGCATATTTTGTTTTTGGTATCAAAAATGCGAAAATACTATTCAAACAAGGAAAAAAGTATACGATGTGTGCACAGAAAATTTATTTAAACAACGCTATTGTGAAAATTGGTTTACCAAATTTTGTTCTGGCGATTTTGAGTTGAAGATGCGTAACGTTCTAGAAAACCAGTTTGTGCTAATGAAGACAAAATAGAGTATTGATTTATGAAAAACTGCCAAATAACAACTCGTGAGATCGCTAAGAAACCGATCAAAGTGGAGAATATATAATTCATTAAAATATTTATACAATATAAGAAAATCGTCTTTCATTTTCCAATGGAAAAAACGAAATTACTTTCCGAACAACCCAATAAAAAAAAAAAAAAAAAAAAAAAAAAAAAACGAACAAGTTTTATTTACATAATGTCTCAAAAAGGTTCCTAAAAATTTTATTGTGATTAACGTTAGCTATAAATGACGGTAACAAATTCAATAATCTTAACACTGTTTTTTGAAATAACATTCACATATAGATATTAAACTATGCTATTTTACCATAAATGACCATAGCATAAATGACCTTTAAACGTATTGTCAAATACCTAGAAAAATACTTGACGAATTATCCGAAAACTTCTGAGGAGTACTAATAATAGTATAATTCATATATTTCTGCAAAAGCTTTGTCCTGATAACAAAAAAGCATGGAGCAGTAAAAATTAAAGAAAAAAGAATATTTGGATAATTCCGTAAAAAGTAATACTTGCGAAATTACTTTTTACACGGTAATGCTAAATATTTTATATTTTCTTTAATTTATTGCTAGTCCCCATTCTGTCTTCGAGCAAAACCTTTACTGAAATGTATGTGGTATAACATGTTTTATACTGGGCCGAATTTTCGGGATAATTTGTTAGATATTTTTCTAGATATTTAACAAAAAGTCTAAAATTGAAAGCGCCCGCTCATATATTTAAAGGTATATGGTATGTGGCAACGTTATACATTATTAGAAAATCCTTGGTAGCATAAAAAGAAATGTTTCTGAATATCCTTCCGATGTATTCAGAAACGTTACAAATTAATACAGATATCTTGGTAACATAAACAAGAAGGTTTCTGAATATTTTCCTGAAATATAAAGACACATTACAAGTTAATTTCAAAAACCTTGGTATTGTAAACAGAAAGGTTTTTGAATACCTTTCCCAAATATACAGAAACATTTTTGAATATTCTTTCGCAAAATGCAGAAACATTTCTGAGATTTTCTACTGCCTGTGCTGCCTTATCATTTGGGATAACGTTTCTGATTTTTTTTTTTTTTTTTTTTTTTTTTTTTACTGTGTAAAGGCGAGTTGTAAAAAACTTTTTTCGAAGAAAAAGAGAGGCGTTGATAATGAAAATGAGGTAAGTGCCAAAATTTGCGAAACTACGTTTTTACACTGAAAATAATCTATGTTCCAACGCCAATAGCATCGAATAAGAGGCAAGTACCTAACGAGCTTCGTTTAGTTTCAGTCGTTGTCGGAAGATGGGGTTGGGGGTAACTCCCGAATAGGGACCCTATATAGAGAGACACTGGACATTGACCGAAAGTCGGCCATCTTAGTGCCAATTCGGAGCGATCCCCGTAGAACGTAATGCTTTTTTCTTCGCGATTGACGCTTTACTATACAACATAAATGAAAGGAAATTGTGTTAAATTTGTGCAGAAAGTAATGCAGAATATAAATATGTAATTTTTTTTGGTCTTAGAGAAAAAGAATTTGAAGAAAAACGAATTTTGTTTTAACCTTCGACATGATTACTTTTTTTCAATTCCTATCGGAAAACAGAGGAATTTTTTGTTGTATATTTCTATATTAAGCAAAATACGTTGATTGTGAAAGCAATTCTACCTTAGTGAAAGTAATTCTAACTTATTTTTTCTGAGGATATACATTCTATATATAAAAAGTTAGAAAATTTTTAACAAAAATATGGTAATCTTAGTTTTTGTCAAGTAATTCATGAGTAAATATAAAACTACGGCAGAAGAACAGAAATTATTTTTTATTATTTTATAAAAATATTTACGTAATATTTTTACAAGCTAAAAATACATATTTTATTTATTTCAATGACGCATTATTAATAATAATGACTTAGTTAAATATAAAAAATAAAAATTTTATTAATAATAATTTGTAAAAATATTAACTAATATCTTTAGAAATTAAAAAATGTTTTTATTTATTTTATTTATATTTGCTTATTTCATTGATTTTTTTTTTTTTTTAAATATTATGTAAATAAAAATAATTACTTATTTAAATATTATTTATAAAATTTATTATGGCAATTATTATTTAAAGAAATTTATATTTCATACTAGCAGACCCGGCCACGCGTTGCTGCGGCTAAGTAATACGTTGATAATTTGATAAGGTATATAGTATTTCCCCACAACTGGATTTGGCGATTTTTTTTTTTTTTTTTTTTTTTTTTTGCGCCTTTTTGAACGACAACGAAGTCGTTCTGGATTCTTTGCAATAAAATACGGTAACCTGCATGCTTTTATTTTAGATTTATGATTTAGCATATGATTTTATCATTTATGATTTTTAGATTTATGATTTAGCCATAATCGCCAAATCCAGTTGTGGGGAAATACTATAGTTGTTACCTACAACTATAACTTATAATATGACTTCAGTAATTATATTCGGATAATTATAACTTTAGTATCAGTATATCCCCACAGCTGAATTTGGCGATTTTTCTTTGGTGCCGTTTTGAACGATAACGATGTCGCTCTGGACTGTTTGTGATATAATATGGCAGCCTATATGTTGTTTATTTTTGCTTTATTATTTTATGTTTTTGATTTATGATTTAGATTATGATTTATCATTTATAGATTTATGATTTAGCCATAATCGCCAACAAAAAATTGCCAAATATCGTTGTGGGGATATACTGATTAATATATTACTGAAAAGATTAATATATTTTAACGAAGTGGTGAGAAGATTCTGAGTGTGTTAAAATTTTAATAGTAAATTCAAGTTAATCAAGAAGGAAAGCATTGAGGATTAAGATAAGAAAATTGCAAGATTTTAAGATCGCATTTTCAGCAATAAATATGAGTCAAAATTTGATGCAAAATACATATATAAATCACAAATTTAATCAGGAACGTTAAATTGGTAAGTTATTAAAGAAAAAGTAAAGAAAAATAAGAGAAATAATTAATTAAAGTTTTGAACATCGATCATATAGATTAGCGTTACAAAACAAATAAACAGACTTAAACTCTTCCAGACTTTTAAATAAGTTTTAAATTAAGTTTTAAAATTTAATGTTAAATAAAACAGACTTTTAAATAAGTTTTAAAATATTGAAATGGTTACTTTTTATTTAGAACGTTATGTGCAGATCACAAATTTCTTAAAGAAAACGAAGTGATACAGATTAGAATAATGCAACAAAAATTGAAAAAGCAAGGTTATGTCGTAAATAAATTTTTAACACACGTGTCACGGGAAATAAATTGTAGCATATACATAATGTATCTGATATAAGATATTAACATGTTGCAGCGAAATAAATTTCATATCTATCATCCTTGGCGGAAAAAAAATAATATCGCCAAATTATCTGGCGCACACATTTAATTCCTTTCAAAAATCATGGTTATTTTAACAACTTATATTAAGAGAGTAATGAATAATATGAAACAATATTTCACACAATACATATTACGAAAATATACATCTAGCTTGTATATTTTCGTGTTACGTTTTTGATCGCCAAATACGAAAAACTCCAAGAACGACAGAGCTTTGAAATTTAAAATTAAAATTTTGTCAATTTAACAGCAAAATAACTCAATCTAACGTATGCACATGATAAATAATACATATCTATACAAAAATATGGGGATTAAAATCCGGAAATAATTCTCCTCGCTTTTAATAATTTTTTACAAAAAATACAATGGGCCATTAACATAAGAAATCTTTTTCTTGATTTCACAGACTGTCAGTGACGTCACACTTCGCTTGTGTATAACTACATACTTTATCAATGCGAATAAAATCTTTAAATTGATTATGACGTCAATTTTCGTGAGATGTATAACTTAACTTTTTATAATTTTTTAACGTTCACGTTTGATTAAATGTATTTACTTTTATGTCGAAAGAAAATGAACTCGTATTTTTTCTTTTTGGCAACAATTAAACTTATGGAACTCACAGATATTTTGGAGCAACTTTAATAAAGGTCTATAATTAACAAATAATTGCAATAAAACAATATTGTGACAATAAATTGAGATAAAAACTATCCTATCTCTCAAGTTGGACCAAACTGCACACAGTGTGCAAAATTTTATTAAAATCGGTTCCTTAGTTTAGGAGTTTACCCCGGACAAACATCGTGACACGTAATTTATATATATATACAGATGTTAGCAAATAATATACACCTTATTTTCTTTATTTTTAATAATTTATTTTAAGAAGCCTGATACATTTTGCGTACTAGCAAAAAACCAAAAAATATATATTTATATAGTTATTTTAAATATGTTTTTTAAAATATATCAGAAAAATACGTTGAGATCTAACATATTAAATATATTGCACAACAGAACTTAAAAATTAATAGCTAGCAAATAAATAATGTAATTATCTCATATGTTAGGAAATAAATACGTAAAACAGCATGCAATAAGAGAATTCAAAGTATATAAAGCATGATATAAAATAAATAATTATGCATTTTAATCTTTTAAAAGTATTCAAAATTAAAGCAATTTATCTCCCAACAAAGTAAAAATGTAATAAATAAGTTCTTTTTCGATTATGACGTAAAATAATCGAAATTTCTTCTCAGCGTAATGGTAAGCAATGGAGCAACTGGCACTAAAATGGAGAATTTCGTCAAAAAGCCGGCGCGCCAATGTCCAGTCTCTCTCTATATAGGGTCCCTACTCCCGAACAGCTCCTGGAGTTGCAAAACTGCCGCTAATAGTGGAGAGGGAACTTCATCAACGAAAAGCTGACAGAGCATTGCGTTTTCTCTCTGTTTCGTTTCTTAACAGTCAGTATCCTTCTAGCGCAATTGCTTCAGTTACTATTGACATGCAACCAGTGCTGTTTACGTCGACCCTCACCCACAGTAACATGTTTTATTCAAGGCAGTTATCAAATTACCACCTTTGCATACATGTAGGAAGCAGTTCAACAAGTTACATGTGTATGTGGCATGATTGCTAGACGTTGAGGAAATGAAGTAAGTTCGTATACTTTCAAAGTTCTGACGTCAGGATTCCCTCCTAGAAAACATTTAGAAATATGGTGTGACAACTGCGCCAGACAGAATAATAATCGCATGGTGCTAATAATGATTGTATTTATTGTCCTGAAAGGCTATTACGAAATAATCAACCTTAAATTTCTTGTTTCTGGCCATTCCTACATGCCATGTGACAGAGGATGGATGGTTTGGTTTAACGTCGCACTAGTGCTGTGCAGATGGGCAATTGGCGACGGTCTGGGACACACCCCTACAGATGGTCCGGAGACATGCCATCACAATTTTGATCCTTCACGGAAGGGATGGCTCTCCCGCTTCGGTGACCCCCAGAGGTATAATTTTTGATGGGCACATGGAGGACATTGCGGCCACGACAGATTTTACGTGCACCAGCCCCCATTAGTGTACACGACGGTCTTTGGCCGGCTCGAGTACCGAACCCGCAATCTTCCAATTACGAGGCCGGCGCTCTACCGACTGGGCTACCGCGACCCGCCATGTGACAGAGAATTCGGACTTCGGTGTTATAGAAAAACAGAAGAGTGTGAGCAAGAACATGGTTCCAGAAGAGGTTCAAGAAATGGTGAGATCTGCAAGACTCGAATTTCCGTTCCAAGTGATTCCAATGGAAAAAGGTGATTTTTTCCATGTTGGACGTATTTGCGATTTGTTCCTGAACACTACTGCTCTAAAAATTTCTAAACTTTCTTGGATTCGCGTATCGAATTCAACACTTCCTCTCATCAGCACTAAAAAAAGACTTTCAATGAATTAGAAGAGTGGAAGCAGAAGGCAATCTTCAAGAAGCAAAAATTTAATGGATTCAAACAAATGGCTACCTTTTCTTCTAACGAAAAAATACCAATGCTGAACGAAGGAAAGAAGAAAGACTTGCTAGCAATGCTTGAATATCTCGATGAAAAATACCATAACTTCTATAAGGAGGTTTGCAAATATATTTTTTTTCTTTTCACACCTACCTGTTATGTCTTGTGTTATGTCTTTTGCTTCAATAAACCATTTGTATCAAGAACGTGAGTATTCATTTCGATATTGGACCATCAAAACTTCTTTTGCTTCTCCTGTAAAATTTAATTTTTGGCACTTACCTCATTTTCATTGTCAATGCCTTTATCTTTTCTTCGAAAAAAAAAAAAAAATATGTTAAACAAACATAGTTATGCGCACTTTTTTGATGATCTAATATATCAAAAATGCAAAATAGTAATAAGAACAATGATAATAATAGTAATAATAAGACAAACATATCATTATAAATTACTTACTACATTTCTATAAATATCCGGATCTTTAACGTCAAAAATGCTCTCAGCAGCTTCTTTTCCGCAGAGGCAAAGTACCCAGCAAAATGTAATAAATAGCACTACGCGGTTCATGCTTCTGAAAAATATGGAAGTAAAAATGTAACTTATGCAACATAATTTTTTTTTTTTTTTTTTTTTTTTTTTTTTCGCAGCGAACATCTGTTAATACAGGTATTACGCGAATAATTTGCTTGAAAAACGAAGGATTAATTTTTAAGCTCTTTCGTCTGGCAATACATATGCAATTCATTGCAAATGAAATATGTATGAAGTAACGACAAACCAGAATTATATAAGTTCAATGCCATATTATTGTTTAAACATATCTCACCTGAAATGTTGTATTTGTGTTAAAGACTCAAGTTTTAAACGAAATCGTTTTGATGCAAAAAAAACTTGACAATGGTTATACATAGCGTAACAAAAGAACTAGAATGAAAAAAAATAGTAAAAAATTGCCAACCTGTTCCACAAGATACCACCAAATAAATTAATAAATAGTTTAAAAAAAACATTTCAATAAAAAATATGAAAACAATCAGAATAATTACTTTAATTTAACTATAATTAATGATCCAACTTGATCGTTCTTTAACAAGAAGGTGCAGATTTTGAATAGAATAATTAATTTAGAAATGGAAAATAATCCCCATAAATTAGTACCTACCAACTTTTGGTGCAAATCACTGAGTATAGGGTTCCCACGGCCGCGCCTTTCTATAAAATAAATTTCTCTTTAAATTTAGAGTGCACGTTTAAGAAGGAATTTATTATAAGATAATAACGGTGGAAGAGTGGCTATAAAAATTCGGAAACCTACGATTAGGGCACATTTACGATGCCATGTCTATTTACGGGAAGTCTATATCTCAGATTTTATTGCGTATAATTCCACAAAGCTTTATATGGAAAAGAGCCAATATGAGACACTATTAGTATTCAGTACTGACCGATAGGTTCAGCTGCTACACTGCAATGTTCTCCGTTTGTGGGAAAGTTGTATCTTAGCTTCAGTTATGTATAAATGTACTAAAATTGATATTGAGATAAAAATTATGAAAGCATATGCTGGCATAATTTGGGTATGTATCTGCAAACAGCTGGCGTAGTTATTACTTGCCTTCTGCGATTTTCTACATGGCTACATTTTAATTTTTTATTGATTAAAATTGCACCAAACTGCATATGTTAAATCTTTGAAGTGGGAAGCCTTGATTATATTTTTGCGATGTTAACTAGTACATGGCACTGTTACATAAAGTGATGTAGAAGAAAGTTTTGTGACGGCCACAGTATACTACTTTTGAAAAGTCAATATAGAAAGTATAATAAATTTCATTCTTTATACTGTAGGAAAATGAATATAAAACTGATGTTGAATAAAAATGAATGAAAAGTTATAAGCTAATACCAAAAACTGTAAAAATTCGCGATAAATATTTCTAGTCGAAATAATTGAGGATAATTTTTCAGCAGGTGAAAAAAAAAAAAAAAAAGCACGAATGTTGGACGTTTTTGCTTCCAAGTGGCATATGTGTATAAATTTGCGAGCCTCACGAAAGAACATGCTTAATTGATTCGACCAAAAACAATTATCGCGTGTTGTAGTAAATTACTTGTTACTTTAGAAAGTTTTCATTTATCATTATCTACTTGTTGCTTATAATATCTTGCATTCGATATATTAGCGGTCCCCCATAATAGAACCCCTAAATAAAATAATAGGCCGGCGCATCACCGCCATTTTTTTGCCTCCGAAGAGGACAGCATTCCCGCTTGGCGTCCTTATCGCTTCCCTAATGATTTTAAGAAATCTTCATCTGAAGCTAACCGGTCAAGCGTCAAGATAAGAGCAATAAGCAACAATAATATTCCTAAAAACACATTTTTTTCACAGTACATTCTCAGGATGTCATATTATTCTGAGGATAGCCTATGGATGTACTGGGGTAAGATGTGTTGTTAGGGCGGTTTCTGTTTCTTTTATAAAATGTCACCAAAACTCAAATACACAGTAATAGAAGGTCTGTGAACACTTTATATTCACTTCTTGAATGATTATAGCAATCTATCGCTAAACAAACTTCCACATCGTAGTTTACTTAGCTAAAATTATGAAATATAATAAAACAAGTTACTCTAAAGTAATGTAAGACGATAAAAAAAATGTTTGTCGTTTGTTTATCAGAGAAACGCGCTGGGTACATGTGGCAACTCTAAGGCAACAAAATGCCTGATGCGTCAGCTCGTATATATAGGAGCCTTACACTATAAAGTTATCAGGTGTGAAATACCTATGTAGTAATAACTATTATTTGAAACTTCTGTTATATACAGTGTTCAAATATTATATTTTTGGTATCGTACAGACACCACGTATGTGATATAACTTTATTTTTCCTGAAAAAAATATCTGAATGTTACATGGAAACCGACATATCTGTTGTCAGAACATAATGTTTATGATTCTTATATGTTTACTGAGCATATACAGTCGGCAGCAAAACTATTAAAGCATAAACCACATTTTTCTCATTTTATATATTTATTTATTTTGATCGCCAATTTTTATCATCAATACTTTTTATAAACAGCATAAAGACTAAGATCGTGACTCGACAAATATTTACTAAACAAAACAGTATTATGCGCACACTTTTCAAATACGAATTATTACTAGCGCTTCAATAATCTTGCTTCTAAGTGTAGTTTGATCATTTCCCATAAGAATAGTTATACGTTTCTCAGCAGGATTTTGCGCTATAAAAGGACAATAAACCATCAGCATCCAAGATTTTATTTTCGAAATATTCGTGTAATAATCCCGCTCTTTTTTTTTTTTTTTTTTTTTTTCTTCAACAGAATCTTGTTAAGTGAAATAAAGTGCCCCAAGTCCGGCCATAAAAAGCTAACCAACCATTAGCATCTGCTGAATAAGGCTGTGGATAGCTGAAGTAATATTTTGTGAGATTTCAATAGATCGTTTTACTTTTTAGTTTTTATTTATAAAGTTATAAAAAAAAAAAAAAAAAAAAAAAAAAAAAAAAATAGCGATCATTATGTTGTTATCTATATTAATAAAATCAGACTTTTGTCTATAAATTTCTCAGAATCAAAAAAATTTGCGATATCTTTACGTTTCATACACCATGAAAACCAAAATTGACTTCAGAAACTTTTGTCTGTGTGTGTGTGTGTCATCGTGTCTGCATGTCTGTAACGCTGTTTTTGTCCGGGTATCAAGTGATAACGACAAGACGTAATTCAATGGCGCTTGGCAGGAATTTAGATCTTTACCCAACATAAAATTGTATCTATCAACTTTTTCGAAATTTCCCACCGTTCCCAGTCTGAGGGGGGGAGTCAAAAAACACGTTTGTAAGCATAACTCAGCTCCAAATTACTTCACAGTAAAAAAATTGCACATGGGGAGACTAGACATGAGTACAAATAAACCATTATCTGCGATTTGGGAATTTTTCATTTTTAAGGGGAGGGAGAGGGTAAAACGTTTTATCGTGAAATTTCACTAATTCCGGATTATTGAGTAGAATTCTACCAAAAATGGAACAAAGATGCTGAAAACAGCAAAACGTCTTGGATATTTACAAAACACGTTTTAGTTTTTTTGCGATCTGCCACTTTTTTTTGTGGGGGGTGGGGGGGGGGAGGGGAGTATGTGTTACTAAGGGGAAATTCGAGACACCCCCTTTTATCGCTAAATTTGTTCTGGAAAATTTATGAGAGCTGCGGTCACGAAGTTTGGTGCTTGGATTGTTTATATGTACCCGAATCCTAAAATAACGGGATTTATTGAAATTCGTCCCTTTTCCCTCTGGGGGGCAGGAAGCAAAAAAAAAAAAAAAAAAAAAAAAAAAAAAAAGTTTGTAAGTATAAAGTATAACTCGGCCCAAAATTACTTCACGGTGAAGAACTTGCACATGAGGCGATTCGGGGGGAAATTTCAAAAATTCCGGATTTTTGAGTAGAGTTCTACTAAAACTGGTACAAAGGTATTGAAAACAGCCATATGTCTTCTTTAGGATATTTTCAAAAACACGTTCCTTTTTTACTTTTTTCTTTCTTTTCCTTTTTTTTAATTTTTTCTTTTTATATATTTATATATATTTATATTTATTTACTTATTTTATTTTTTTTTTTTTCGGGGGGGGGGGGGGACGTTACGAAGGAGCAAATTCGAGACCCCCTTTTAGCGCTAAAGTTGTCTTGGGAAATCTATGGGATCTGCGGGATTTCGAACCTACCCGCTGGGGAAGAGGAAGTAAGAAGCGGGTAAGTTTCTGTGTAAGCGGGAAAAACCTCTACCGAACACAGCGGGAACTTTAACTTAGGTTATTAATAATGATATGAGATTTTGACGACTCATTTAAATAGTGCCCAGCGAAGCGGGCAAAGCCTGCTAGTTATTATTATTATTATTGAAAATTAGTTTAAATATGTAGTGATTAGTGAAGCAGACAAAACCTTCTAGTATAAAATATTTTTATATTTTAATTTTTTCTCTACCCTGAATGTCATTCTATAGATATCGTTTAGTGCTTAAAATGAAGTCAATTAAGTTTTCTACACCTTTAACCTTTACACGACGGCAGATTCTGACCAGATAGTGTTCATAAAGACGGCAGTAAGACGACAGATGTCCCCCCCTGTCGGCGTGTTTTATCTTCAAGCGTCTCGGTGTTAACAATGGCTGTAGGAAGTCCCGTCCGACCCATATAGCAAAGTGATATCTTCTACTAAACGATTTCCCTTTAAAGGGAAAACCTTCACACTAAAATCTCCATTGCACTCTCTTGTAGGGAAAAAACTTGTTGATTTCTGAACGAATCTTTTTACATTGTGTTTATGAATGTTTATTTAAAAAGGGATTTTATTCTGTTGACAATATAATGTTTCATGTTTAATTTGAAATATACGGAATGACTAGCGAAATAATATTAATCGATAGTCCTGATCTTTAATTGTAAATGTGCTTAAAATTATCTAATTTAAAAAAAGAAAAAGAAGGAGAAATGAAAACGAAAGATTTATTTAAATTCTATGTAAACTGTATTTGGAAGAATTTTTCTGAGATTTATTACTTTAAATATAATACTTTTAAAAAGAAGTGTTGAAGCTTTTAATAAAAATATTACAAAATAAAAACTGAACAATGTTACGCATGACTAAATAATTATTTCTGTAATATCAAGTACTAATTATTATTTATTTATACATTTTATTATATTAAGAGGTTACATGGTTTTCAAAGGCTTAAAAGAAAGAAAGAAACTTTTTTTTTTCTTTTCTCAAAATTTTGAGCATATAAAACAACATTTAAACATTTTATATAAGTTTCATTAAAAGTGGAAAATTCACAAAAAAAAAAATATATATATACTTAAAAATTATTTGTAAAATTCCATGACTAAAAAAAAGAAAAAAATATATTAACTTGTTAAAATATTAAACTTGCCAACATGATAATTACACCTGCTTTATAATTATGTGTTAAACATCTTGTATTAATGAATCATTTATGACCTTGCATGTGTTTCAAAGGCTAATGAAGTAAAATAAAATAAAGTAAAATAAGAGCATATATAAGAAATAAAAAATTTTATTCAATATTTTGAGCATATGAAAAAGCAGCATTTAAATGACTCAATTCTACTTGGAAGAAGTGTTTAATAATTCAATAAGATTGTTACATTAGTTTTTGAGAAATAGTCTCAATCGCTTTTCTAAATATATTTGAAAACCAAGACCCACCCGCTGAATATTCCAATATTTTCAATGAAAATTTTATAAAATGTTGTTTAAATGTTGATTTTTTATATAGTCAAAATGCTGACTTTTTTTTATTATTATTTATATATAGATAGATAGATAGATAGATAAAAGAATAATAATCAAAGCGTATAAATTCTAAAAGTATGTTTACGTGCAAATAAGGAATTTGTTATAAAAACTTCTATGTAGAAAAAAAAAAATCTAGATTCTCTATTGTGCTCGAATTATGTATTTTAAAATAAACATATGTGAGATACAAAATTCTCGCAAAGGGAAAAAATTGGATACCACTATTTTCTATAGTAATTTTAAACTTCATTAATTGCTGATATCTATTGATATATTTTCCGAAAATTATTCTAGGAAAATTTGGGTATTCAAATTCATCTCTGTAAATAACAAGGTGAGGAATAATAATATATGTCAATAGTACAAGATTAGAAAGGAATGAAATGATGAAATTCGGGAGAAACTCATTAAAACTCTTTTAATATTGTAAATTTGTCAGATTTAGTGAAAACGAAATAATTTAATATCCATAGATTATTATATACTTCAACTAATAGCACTGAAACCAGTCGTATGTTGCATATCATGTATCATGACCGAAGACGAAACCATGAGGAAGGGATTGGTGACCGATTAAAAAATGAAATTCGTAATTTTATTTGATAGTTTACAGTTAATGAAACTAATGCAAAATAAATCTTATTATTCATTTAATAATTAGAAAGAAATTAAAACTTCTTCACACACCATAAATTTTAAGTCAGCACAACCGGTTTCGAAAGGACGTAGCCTTTCTTCATCAGGTGCAAACACGTGCTACTGCCTTGGAGGCAAAAGCAAGACGTCTTGCTTTTGCCCCATTTAATTTCATCCCCTATTTCTGAAACTTCATTATCAGGCTCATCCAAGGAATTTATTGAAATTTACAAATCATTATCTTCTATCTCATTATTATTTTCCACATCACATTCTGAATCTTTATCATCAAAATCTTCATCCTCTAACTCAATTAAAAGTTTTTCAATTTCATCTTGCGTAAGATACCTTTTACGTCTCGACATTTTAATATACAGTATAAGACATTTTAATATAGACTGGAAATTAGAAAAGGTGATTTAGTTCAAGCTTAAACTTTAAGACTGAGAGCAGGTGTTTTTTTTTTTTTTTTTTACTCTTAGCGAATACTCTAAAACTAGCTTTTCTCTGTCTCTTCTTTCCCAGAGTGGCTCTTTTATTTCACTCTTTTTTGTTGCAGTGGCCCTTTAATTTCATTCCTTGATAATTCTTGAACTTTCCTAATCCTTCGCACTGCAGTTGCTTGACAAGCAACTGACAGCTGTAATAGAATGGTAGGTATTCACTGCATTACTGGTCAAGGACAAAAGGGATTACAGCTTTTTCCGGTCCGGTCAAATACGAATAAAGAGTATAACAAACGAATGGTAATAAACTAATTTTAAGATAAATCAAAGTTATATATACATTTAATAAAATAAAAATTAATTCTATCGTGAAAGAAAAAAAAAATAATAATAATAGTAAATAAAAATTAAAATGCCGAGACAGTTTCGGCGACAAAATAGCAAAAGTCACCAAAAGTTCTTTACTAAAGTTGATCCGAATATTTACATACATCTTTCAGAGAAATTTAAGGGGAAAGAACAGCTTTTGCATTGGACCCCCTTGTCAAAATTTAAAATTTGGCGCCGAAGATTATTATTATTATTATTTTTTTTTTTTTTTTTCCTTCAAACTATAATATCGTTTTCAAATTATTCAATTATATTTTCGATAAATGCTCAGCTGTCGTAAAACTGGTATGGTAAAAATCCGTAGATTGAAACTAATAGTCCTCCATCCTTAAAAAAAAAAAAAAAAAAAAAAAAAAAAAAAAAAAATCCTCTTTGAATTTTCCACAGAATTTTTTTTCTTCCTCAAAAATATTAAACTGCGGAATAAGGGATAGCCTTTCTTAGTATTCTGATATTTATCAACTCGTGAAATCTCTGGTAATAACAGATACCGTGATTATCCACTAATACACAGATTATAAATCCTTTTTACTTTCCAAACACTATAGTGATGAAAGTATTGTAATCATGTCAAAAATCCGAATTTGAGATTTTGATGTTTCTATTCGTTTCGAGGTCCCCTGAGTCCGTATTCACTATTTTTACGATGATGTATGTATGTATGTGTGTGTGTATGTGTGTGAGTGAACACGTTAGCGCCTAAACGCTTTGCTTGAATGAGCTGTAAGTTGGTACGCATGTTGCAAGTCACCGTATCACGAACCCTATTGTTTTTGATGAATCTAGCACTTATAGTTTTTTTACAGGGACACAAAGAAAAATTCTTTATCATTATGGTCTATGGGACCAAAATCTTAAAATTACGATAGCATCTAAACGCCTTATTCAATTGAGCAAACAATTTATACACATATTATAAGTCAAAAATACTCAATCTGTATAGATTTTGGAGAATCTAGCTCTTATAGTTTTTTTACAGGGATACAAAGAAAAATTGTTTATCATTATGATCTATGGGCTCAAAGTTCATTAGCTTTAAATAAAACATCTTGTAATATATGGAGAAAAATACTCAAACACTCTATTATGATTTTCTCTCTTTTGTTGGATTAACAACTCCTCTTTCTTTACTTTATCTATAAAACTGTTAATTACTCAATGTTCGGAAAGTCGCGTGGAGTCACTCCAGATTTTTTAAAGTAGTGGGAAGAATAGAAACATAAAATTGGCTTAAGCAATCAGACGCCTAGCAACTGATCTTTGAGACAGACTTTCGATCCCATTTACACGAAACAAATTATTGTACACGACAGAAAATCTACAAGGAACTTAATATCACGAATATGAAGAAAATTCGTAGAGCCGTTCTTTAACTTTTTTTTTTTTCTATTGACAGTACTTTACAGTAAAATTAGATTTAAAAGAGTATAAAATTGATTTCACAAAAGAAATCTCGAAGGTACTTATTAAAATAGAATATATATATAATACCTTACTTCAATCTCACTACATGCCGCTGGATGTTAGTTATATGTAGCCGTTTTTGTTCAAGAAAGGAATTTTATAAAGCACTGCTACTGTTTTTGATTGACATTATTCACGATTTTTACGTGTGTTATAATTAATTTACATGTATAACACTTCAAGAATCTACCATTAATATTTGATAAAATATGAAGAATAAAAAAATGCATAATGTTTTTTTTCATATTTTAAGGTTTTAATCTCTTTTCTCATTCTATGAACCAATGATATACTAAAATGTTACTTCACTAAATTTTCGTTAGTTACAAGGATGAGGTGATATGTATACCTTTTATTGCTTATATTTTTTACATATTACTGTTTAGTAAATAAAAAATAGATTTCCAGTACATTTTCTGTGTATTTCAAAATGCAGTAAATAAAGAGAGAAACAAACTAGTGAAAGCGATGTTTAAAATTAACCTACTTGTACAAAAAGGCTATAAATTTTCACAAAAAAAAAAAAAAAAAAAAAAAAACTAATGTATATGCAGACATATAAAAGGCGGTTTTATATAGCAATTTTGAAGAAAATCGCTGAATTCATTTTTGAGATTCTCCCTCGAGCAGCTGAGTGGTTCTGCGCTCAAATCTGGTAGACGTGAGATGCCGGGTTCGATCCCAGGTCACGCTTGTCAACCTGGCCGTTCGGAATTTTCCGTAGTTGTCTCCGAAATTTGCGTGAATATGGGCTAGGACCCCTTAGAACGACCCCGGAGAGCACTTTCTTCAGGTCTAGGACCTACAACAGTCAATCGGCCTCACTCCCAAATCCAATCCATCCTTATTGAGATACGCCCACCAGCGGTCGAGCGGTTCTGCGCTCAAAGATGGTAGAAGTGAGGTGCCGGGTTCGATCCCAGGTCGCGCTTGTTGGCCTAGCCGTTCGGAGTTTTCCGTGGTTTTCTCCGAAATTTGAGTGAATACGGGCTAGGACCCCTTAGAAAGACCTACACCGAAGGCCCTCACCCTCTGGCCTAGGACCCAAGAGTAGTCAATCGGCCATATTCCAGAACCCCAACACCTTTTTGAGATACAGACTTATTGTCCCAGTTCCCGTTTCAATTTTCATTAGAAGCTGATAAAGACATCTGAACTGTTTTAATTATGAAGTTTGGCCATTCTTTCTCATTTGGAGGTATGACAGTCAAAGATGCTTGACATATGCTTGATTACATATGCATTGTTTAAAGAGTATAATCATAATAATCCTTATCATCATAAAAATCGGTTTTTAAGGTTCTTAAGAACGGTATTCCTTCACCTCTTGTAATAATAGTATATAGATCTGAACATCTTAAACCATAGTCCAGAAATAGCAACTCAGAGTTTAAATTTACGAAAGGTTAAATAATATAAAACAATAGTAAAAAAAATAATTAATTAAACAAAACAAAACAAAATAAATAAATAATAATTAAAATAAATGAGGATATTATAATAATGTAAATAGATCTCGAATAATACAAATTTCCGATAAAATTACGGAAGGTCAAGGCAGTGACGAAGCAGAAAACAAAGGCAGTGAATAATAATTTTTAAAACATTTCTTTGTTTTCAGAATAACTATAAATCTGGGATCGTAATCATAAAGGTAATTTCTTATTTCGTATTAAAAAATAAAGCTAGTAAGCTAAAGGTTTAGATAACCACTGCAATTTAAAATTAAGATAGCCGTAAAATAGAATAATTATATATATTAAAGTTGCCAAGAAGATATAGATTTGTTCGCTTGTAAAATAAATAAAAATAAATGCATTATTAATGAATATAATATTTTTAGTAAATTATAATGCATTTAACTATACAAAATATGGATTTCCTTTTATTTCCGTGTAGTGAAATAAAATTAAAACAAGAAATGTCAAAATATAATCTCTAAGTATGACAGAAATTTGTATGAATTCTAAAGTTTTGTCAATAATAAAGAAAGCAACAAACGGCAAATGTATTATCATTTACCCAAAGGAACTCAGGAAATTCCATTTCAAAATATTTTAAAAGTATTTCCACTAAAATTTTGTTATTGAAAGAAAGGAATTCTGCTTGTATGTGTTTTGCATCCAGGTTTAGGGAAAAAAGAGGGAATTGAGATTAGCAAAAATAGTAACATCGGAAGGGTGATCATTTTTAACAAGAGTGACAGTTCTACCCGCCCCTAAAGCAGGTAAACAATATCTGAGGGGAAAAGGACAGCTTGGTCGATATATAATCCAAAGCCGTCTTTTACGAGGTGTTACTCTTTGGTTGGAATACCGACCAGCCGGCCTTTAAAGGTTAATTCACATGATTTTTCCCGTAGAATGTGAGATCTTACCAATATTCAACTTGATGCGAAAGCAAAACGTAAAATATTCCTTTTTGAAAAATAGACAATTTTTGAAATGTCATATCTCAGAAACTAATTAACATAGTGAGTTGTGATTAGACTTAAATTATCAGGAAATTAATATTCTTTAAATTGTGTACATTTAAAGAATATTAATAGTAACTTACCTGATGATAGCGCTTCAAATGAAGCTGAGTTTCGTAATCATATTTTCTGAATTTCCCTAATTTCATCAACTGTTAAAGAAAAAACAAAATTTTTACTACTGCAAGATATTTCTATCCTATAATATATATATATATATATATATATATATACTCTGCAAACATATACGTATCAGAAAAATTAAATTCTGGTATCAGATCTTTTAGATTTTTTAGATATGTCGATTTTCATGTAAAGTTTAGATATCTTTTTTCGTGACAGATAAATTTATTTAGAGAAGCATCGATAATCCGGTATCGGCTGGAAACAGACGTTGTCGGATTACCGACTTTTCCGAATCAAAGGCGTTCCGAAAATGTACAAAAATCGTCGATCAATCACAATATCTAAAGAAATATCTCTATATATTAAAAAAAAGTAACTGTCGCTGGCGTCAATTTTTTTGTCTGCGACAGCATCTTCTCGCGGAGGGCAAAGTGCTCTGCATCGTGAGAGGTATCAGTGTATTCCGACTGCTTCAAGGAAGGCATTTCAGCTGCTTAGAAATTTCTATCATTTTAATTAACGAAGTTATAACTAAAAACGTCGGGTTTATAAAGGTACTCTATTTGCCACCGGAGTGAAAAGTTTCCCTTATGGCGTTTTTTTCTGTGTTTCTGACGTCACTTTCCTCTGGAAAATTAAAATGAGATCAATGGTGTAAATAAGAAAAATTGAAAAATTGGCATCTTTGAGATGCTCGTGAGAAGAAAAAAATTATTTAGAATAGCAAAACATGAAAATAACCGATATTTAAAAAATATTGAGTAAAAATTTAATAAAAATGAAATGAAAATTAGTTTATATTTTTAATTTAGTTTATATTATTATTTTATATTATTAGTTAAGTTTATACTATTAGTTTAGTTTATATTATTAGTTTTTATTTTAGCGTTAGGCGAAAAAGATTTAGTAATGAATATAATTCTTATGTTAAACAACGATTGGTATAGAATTAGAGGTTAAGCCCAGAAATTGGTATAACTTCAGTATAACCCCACAGCTGAATTTGGCAATTTTTCTTTGGCGCCGTTTTGAACGATAACGATGTGGTTCTGGACTGTTTGCGACACAATATGGCAGCCTATATGTTGTTTATTTTGGATTCATGATTTTATGTTTTATGATTTCGATTATGATTTTATCATTTATGATTTTTAGATTTATGATTTAGCCATAATCGCCAACAAAAAATCGCCAAATATCGTTGTGGCGTTATACTGAAGTTGTTCCAAAGATACTTACGTATTAACGCCACCGCGGCTACAGATTAAGTGCCGTCAATCTACACCTAAAATTTTTGCGACAAATCATAAAATAAAACTTTTTATTTAAAATCAAAACACTTTCAAAATTCAAAACACTTTATTTAAAACAAAGTAGTCAATCTGATTCGGTAGAAAATGCGCCGATATAGAGTTTAACATAGATTCAAAACTGTCTCTATTATCTTTCACTTGATGCTGTCGCCATATGAACTCTGATAAATAAGATTCCAAAAGATGTCTCGCTGTACCCCTATGTCTCTTGTATGCGAACAACAAGATTGCTCTTTATTGGCGCATTAGCGCAACTTCTGCTGCTGTGGCGTTAGTACGTAAGTACCGAAAAAAATTATAAAATAGAGCAATAATAATAATAATAATAATAATAAAATTCGCAACCTATTTTTGTTTTTTAAGCATTAATGTAAAACTTTTCAGAAAACCGAATTTAATTTAATACAACAGGATTTTTTTTTTTTTTTTTTTTTTTTTTTTGTCTATTTTTCCATGTAATGGAATGAAGTAACTGCATTGCTAAAATATTTTAGTTACACATAATACAGGACCTCACTGGCAGATTTTAAATTTTTCATTTATTTTGACGATGACTTAAATTATCTATCTCAGTTATGCATGTCAAGATTTTTGCGAGAAAAGTCTAAGCTACTTCGGTGCCAAATTTAAAATTTCGCCAAGAGGTTAAACTCTACCATTGCTTTAGCACAATTTTTTTTTTCAATTTTTTTAAAAATATTTTTTTTAACTTAATTCAAGTGAGAAAAAAAGAACATTTTTTATTTGGTCTAAATGTACAAAATATCTCCAGGTAAAATATTATCCGTATTATTAGAAAGAAAATGGCTAAAATAGTTTTTCCTGTACCATTGATGTCTCTATAAATTAAATTATCCAATATCATTATATTTCATTCTCCACACGCATTTTTTATTTTCTAAATTCAATATTATATAATATATATGAAAAAAATCAAGGTGTAATCAGTACATATCCAGAAGATGTAGCCAACAAATATTCAGAAGCCATCATTAACACAAGTTCGGGAGATATCGCCAACAACTATTAAGATGTCATGATCAATATATGACAGTAGATATCGCCAACAAGAATAATTATTCAGAAGATATCGCCAACAAGTATTCAGGAGCCATCATGAATATTTATTCAAATTGTCAACAAATATTCAAAAGCCATCCAATTTATGAATGGTGATGGTCTATCTCGAATACTCCAAACCGGCCATTCGTTATTAGAATATAATCAAGGATGAATTTTTCACTTATCAGTAGGTTTAAAAAAATTGTGATTTTTTTTTTTTTCCTTTCCCGATTTAACTTAGTATTTAATATAGTTTAAGAAGTGGTAAAATCAGATATTGACGGGCATCTTGGCAAATTCATGGCGACAATGCAAAATCGCTATTTGAAAAAAATTGTCCTGTCGTTCTACTACTAATGAAATGTTTAAAATAATTGCAATAATCACATATGATATTTATTTTCAATGGATCCGACTAAATCATATTCTAGGAAAAATGCACTTTAAAAAGTTGCATCTTTACTGTTGTAAGCACCATTTTAAACCTTGCTGTACATTGGAAATAAATGCAGAGTGTTACATATTGCCCTAAATTAACTAAAAAAATTCAATAGTAAAAAATATAGGAATTATAAAAAATAAGTTCATAATTTCTTTAATCAAGCAATAATACCCGAAAAATTCATCGTCAAACAGTGACAAAAATTTAACAAGTGGATCGTATACTAAAGCTGTAACGCTAAATCATTTAGATGTTAAGAATTTCTCTGTGTTCTAAACAGTTAGTGCTATCGTTGTTTATTTTGTGTGTCTAGCTGTCTAACATATGTTTTCTCTCAAAATAATGGCAAATTGTTATTAAACTGTCGAACGTTAAGACAGATTTTTCACATACTAGAAACGATATAATATTAAATATTGTGTATTTCAATGTGATACCAAATATGGTGGATTTTTATAATATTGTTAAACTTTTCTCTTGTATTATGTATTATTAATATTCCAATTCAATGAAAGGCAAAGTTGAGAATAGTCGGGTAGAATCCAGCAGGGGTTAATGAGAGAAGCAAGTCGGGATGAGGGAAAGCCTTCCTTGGGGGTTGGTGAGCGGAGCGAGCAGGGGGCAGAGCCCCCTAGTTTCTTAAAAAATAGTTTTAAAAATTGCATACTACCCTAATGCATACTACCCTAACTTTCAGCAAGCATCTCAGAAAATTCACGTTAATCCGTAAATCAGTAAAATTAAATGATAATCCGTAAACTTTACTGACTATCCATAAAAGTTGCATTCTATTTCGAGGTTACCTGCGAATAACTCGGTGAATACTACGATTTACGGGAGGGGGAAAAAAAAAAAAAAAAGGAAAGAAAAAACGTCTTCAGTGCCGGATTATAGGCGCTGCTACAATGTTGATTTCTGGATTACCGATGCTTCACTGTATTATATAAACAGTGTCTGTACGTTAGCAAATATGTGATATTTTTACACAGTACAATAGAAGTATCAAATAATTATCACCTAGGTATGCGACACCTGACAGTTTCACGTAAAGTAGTAATAAGTCGAATGCAAGATATTATACTAATATTGGAGGAATGGTAATTTTTTCACATCAGATTGAATGAATAAAAATATTACCTGTATTGTACTGTTAATTTAGCTCGGTTTTGTTTATTACCAAAACTAAATAGTTATAAATAAACTTGCTTTATGCTAAGATTAACTTACAGTGCTACAAAATCATAGTAATTTGTATATGGCAAATTAAAATCTTAAAAGGTAAAAGCTACCATTTCAATTGCGGAATCCCTTCAACTGAAGAAATTCTGCAATTTAGAACTATATGCAAATAAACTTGCTTTATGCTAAGATTAACTTACAGTGCTACAAAATCATAGTAATTTGTATATGGCAAATTAAAATCTTAAAAGGTAAAAGCTACCATTTCAATTGCGGAATCCCTTCAACTGAAGAAATTCTGCAATTTAGAACTATATGCATCCAAAATTAAATTTAAATAAGATATAAGTTATCGGCAAAACCAATTAGGCGTCATTTATATATCAGTTCTGTGCCGACGATGTCGGAACTCCACATATATTTGTCGATTATGTATTGAATGTATTGCTGTCGTTCAAAGTTGTGTTGAATATCTGGAATGGTTATCAGATTGATAACCATTTCATGCATCAGTAAGTATATCCAGATCTGCCAACCTAATCCGGCAAATTGTTAGTACCGCCCCTTTTTGTACACCGCTAAATTTTTAGAGTAATTCTCTTCAAATATATTTACGATGAATTAAGAAAACAAATACTCTAAAAATTAAGTGGTGTAGAAAAATGGGCGGTACAAACAATTTGCCGGATTAGGTTGGCAGCTCTGTATATCTTTTGAGCACAGGTAGTTACAATTCGTTGGCATCGAAATGTCATATCTTGCGTGTTGGACGAATGATGGTTTTTTCTGTGTTTACTGGGTAATGCATAAACGTAAAAATTCAACTGCTCACTTGAGCAATATGTGTGAGGCTCGTTGTAGGCGTAAACGAAGGCAGTTGAGCCGTATAGATGGCCAGTTTAGTCTGAAAAGAAGAAAACAAAATGTATGTTTTCTAAAATTAAGCTGATAAATTAAAAACTAATTCAATATTGAAATAACAATAATAATTAAATAATAATTAAAAAAAAAAAATCTATCTTTTACAGAATTTAATTTCGTACGATAGGACAAATTTATATATTACAATCTTGTAACTAGAAAAAAAAAAAATCACTATAAACCATAATCTATATATATTCTGAAGTTATCACCAACAAATATTCAAAAGCTATAATCAATACATATTCAGAAAGATATCGTCAACACATAGTAAGAAGCCGTCATGAACGTGTACTGCGAAGATATCGCCAACAAATATTTAGAAGCCATTATCAATATATATTCGGAAGATATTTCTAACAAATATGCAAAAGCCATTATCAATATATTTGCAGAAGATATCACCAACAAAATCGAGAAACAATCATCAATATATATTTAGAAGATATAGCCAATGAAAATTCAGCAGTCATCCAATTTATGAATATTGATGGTCTCGGATATCAAAATCGGCAAATGATTTGAACATGTGATCGAGGGAGAATCTAGCTTAAGAGTAGGTTTTTAATAATTACAAGATAAAAAGAACTTTTTTATACCACGTTTTTAAATTTTCTGCTGAATCATATAAACTTGACAATTCTATGTATTAATAAATACTTTTATGAAATTTTTTTGATGAATTATCCCATCAACTTGAAAGAAAATAATCAAATGCAAGAGAGCAATTATAAGAAAGTTTCAAACATTCATTCATTGAGTAAAAGTAATAAAAGAATGCATTGTCATCGTGTTCTGAGCTATTGCAAAAGTTTCAAATATCTATCTAGTCAAGAAATTAGTAAAAAACCAATTGAAAAATTTGTACTGGACAAACAAACAAGAAAGTGAGTTAATAAAAACGTGGTAAAAATGTGAAAGTTTTTGCGGATTTGACAAGGTATTTTAAGTAGTTTGTAGTATAAAGTTAATTTTTTATACCAGCTACCCGGAAATCGAACCTTGGCCCTCCGCTTTTCGTGCGGATGCTTTTCTACTGAGTCACCCTGGCCTGTGACCAGCTAGACATTTCTCATATACTAACCTGTTACATCTGAGTTCATAGGTACGGTGACCTTGCCAACGGTTATTATCTGACAAATGTCGACCTGGCTATCAGCCAGGGGGGCTCAAAGGAAGAGCATTCGCACGTTAAGCAGGGGCCTGGGATTCGATTCCCTGCCCTGGTATTTTTCACATAGTTAGTATTTAAAAAAAAAAATCAACTTTATACGAGGGTTGCTATTTATATTTCTGGCCTAATAATGAAAAAACAAATATGTAGGATTGAAATTGGTTTTATTGTTTTTCAAAATATTCTCCATGATGATCAATACACTTTTGCATGCGTTTGAACCAATTTTCAAAGCACTTTTTCCAGTCCGATTGAGGTAACTCCAAAACATGCGTTTTGAATGCATCAACCGCTTCTTCGGGGGTCGAAAATCGTTGCCACGTAATTTATTTTTGATGTGTGGGAATAAGAAGAAGTCATTGGGTGCCAAATCAGGGCTGTACGGCGGATGACCCATCAGTTCGATCTTTCGCTCAGTCAGAAATGCATTTGTTTGAGTCGATGTGTGAGAGCTCGCATTGTCATGATGAAGAATGATTCGCCTGTTCTTCTGCTTTTTTCGAATTTCTCCGATGACTTCTGGCAAACAAATGGTCGTGTACCATTCAGAATTGACCGTCCTGTGTTGCTCTAACGCCACTGTTGCCACATGACCGTTAATGCCGAAGAAACAGGCAATCATTTGTTTCGATGTGCTTCTTCCTCGAACAACTTTTGTTGGTTTTGCCTCGCCTTGGAAGACCCATACAGTTGATTGCTGTTTTGTTTCCGGCTCATATGCATAGATCCATGATTCGTCACCTGTGTAGATGTTATACACAGCCTTTGATGTACCTTGAACGTATTTTTCCAACATTTCCTTGCACCAATCGACACGAGCCTTTTTTTGAGCGTTTGTCAGATTATGCGGGATCCAACGCGAACAAATTTTTTTTGCGTTCAAATGTTCATGCAATATTTTATTGATGCTAGTCATACTAATGTCCAAAGACGCCTCAATCTCACGGTATGTCACATGACGATCATGCTTTATCAGTTCACGTACAGCATCGATCTTTTCTGGCACAATAACGGATTTTGGACGACCTGCACGGGATTCGTCCTGGATCGAACTTCGACCACGATTAAATTCGTTATACCAATTTTTTACAGTGCTGTAGGATGGCGCTTTATCGCTGTATAAAGAATTAAGTTCATCGAAGCACTCTTGTCTTGACAATCCACGTCGAAAGTTATGAAAAATAATCGCACGAAAATTTTTACGATTCAATTCCATTTTTTGAAAGAGAAGAACTTTTCAATTTACTGTCAACAACACAAATAAAGCTATAATGGTAAATCGTCTGCTGAATTTACGTTTAAAAATATCAAACTTTCGATTAAAATCGTCTGCGGTCGCCTAGCAACACTTACTGTTGCCAAGGCCAGAAATATAAATAGCAACCCTCGTACTCCAAACTGCTTAAAAAGAAATTTCATTGTTGATGAGTTTATCAATAAAATTTTCAAATAGTTTAAGATAGTATAAGGAATTAAATGATAAAATCGGATATTGGCAGACATCCCGGCATATTGGAAGCAGAACACCACAAAATGGTGACAATGAAGAATCACTGTCTGAAAGAAACACTCCTGTCTTTCTAATAAATAGGAAATCTTATAGAAAAAAAAAAGAAAAGAAAAGAACACTAAAACATTTAACATTGCAAAATTAATACACTGCTAAAAATACCGTACTGAAATATTGTAAATAAAACATTGTTAATATTATTAAAATCAGTATGAAAATATTCCTTATCGCATTATTATTGCACTGCTGAATTTCGTAAAAGCTATATAAACTGCATATCTTTCACGTTGTTAAAATCATTCTAAAACATCGTACACTGTAAAGCTGCTACACTGTTGTAATAGAAGCCAGTATGTTGTGGATATCACAAAACTCCTTCTTGGTGCGTTTTTTTTTTTTTTTTTTTTTTTTGTTATAGAGTATATTAAAATTAATTTCCATGAAGATAAAAGTCGAAGTTTTAACATTTATGTTTCTGTATAAATATGGCTTCTAAGAAGGATTTTCTAGGAGGGGAAAAAAAAAGATTTTCTGAGAATAATTCTTTTTTAAATTTAATTGAAATTACAAATTTTAAAGATTTACGATTTCAACTTTCTAAACCGAAGAAAGGTGAAATTTTATTTACACTTTTAAAATATCTATGAACTTTTTTATGGTTTCTTCATGACAGTTGGTTTTTGAGATATCTATGATAAAACAAAAATTTTCCTCAGAAGGCGAACAATTGTTTTAGAGCTATCCACGATAAGTAAAAATGGTTTGCCTCAGAAAATTGAAATGTAGTATTTAAAATTTATATAACTTCTAGCAAATGACATTTTCCCTTTCGCTTACGAGGAAGGTCTTCATTAGCGTATACACAAAAAAGTTTGAAAAAATTGCAGAATACTCTCCTTATAAGGTAGTGTATGTTTATTAAAAAAAAAAAAAAAAGAAAATTCCGGAGGAATCACTATATATCGCCTGAAAAGGAACATTGAAAATATCTGATTTTTGGTTAATTATCGCCTGTTGGCGACACAATGAAAACTGATGCAAAACGGTTTTTTGATAAATACTCATTACA